>CM024334.1:5936182-6434690 GCA_014170255.2 Drosophila triauraria | reverse complement strand
GAATTTCGGTCAGTTGAGGGGTTGTTTTCGAGGTTTATCGGGGGTTTTAAGCACACACATATAGGATAACACAAAGCGGAGAAAAGAGGAGGGAAAAGCAGAGAGAAAATACTGATTAGTGGATGGCGATACAAACCTGAATGCGCTGATAAGTATCCGACATCATGGCAATTAGCAGGTTAATGAGTACAACCACAGACACCAACAAGTAGATGCCAAAGACAAATTTGAAGAGCACCTCGGTCCACTCGGGACGCAAGTGTCGCATGGGATTGATGTCCAGGGTGGTCGTCTGTCCGAAGACCGCGAAGAACAGACGCTCGAAAGCCAGAAAGGGCGTCATGGGTCCTAACATGGGTCCGAACATTACGTTACTCACAATCTCACTCTCTTTTTATTCTTAGGGACTTTTAATTAATGCGGTTTTGTTTTTGCTGCAGCTCAATATATAGCACATATACGAATATATATTTGGATCGGCTTGGCACAGGCGTTTGTGCAAGCTTGGATATTTGGATATTATTTGGAAAGTTTACGTACGAGTATACATTATTTTGGTGGTTTTTTTGGTTTTTTTGTTTTGGAGAGTGCGGGTGAGTGCGTTTAAACACGTCAAAAGCAGCATCTCGCAGTTCGCAGCAGGAGCGGTTCGAATCTCACGGTCTCACGAATACGAGCATCGAGTTATCGAGCATCGGTATCGGTATCGATACCGATTTTCCCGTAGCGGTAACGTTTTTCGATTCGATCGGTTTCGATTATTTCGATTGTGCAGAATTTTGGTGGTGGGCAAGCGGCGCAAGCTGAAAGCCCCAGGCAGGCGATTATGCTGATTGATTGTTTGAATTGATTGATTGATTGGCTTGACTTGGTTAAACATCAACATGCAGTACTGGAATTTTTTTACACGGTTCTAATGGGTATTGTTTTGGCTTACACATCGACTAAAATCGTTTAAGGAACTTAAAATCGTAAATAAAATGGATAAATAAAAAAATAAATATAAATAATATCGTGAAATAGCTTTAAATATTTTTAAAATAATATTGTACTAAAATATTATGTACCAAAAATATTTTACCTACAAATGAGCAGTCCATATATAACGTAATCACCAGTGTGACCGTTTGTGGTATTTTTTATAATGTAAAAAACGCTCTCGCTGTCCATAAACGCATTATTTTGTTTAAAATTTAACTTTATTGAGTTTCGGCACTATGCTACTGATAAAATTAAATATAATTCAGAACAAAAAAGTTCGTTAATGGACAGCGAAAGCGTTTTTTACTTTGTTAAAAATGCCATAAACGGTCACACTGGTGATTACGTAATATATGGACAGCCCCAAAGCTTAAATTGAAAAACCTTCAAATCTATTTAAAATCCTATAAAAAATATTCAATACTATTTTTGTAATTTAGTCACTCGAATTAAAAAACTCTTTAAAAGTCTCAAAAAATGCACAATATAATTTTCCAAATCAAATCTTTAGTATTTCAAATTCCCTTAAATTGTTTTAAAAAAGTATGCCATATAATTTTTGTAAATGAAATCCCTTAAATTTTAAAATCTCTTCAAAAGTCCCCAAATAGTATGCAATACAATTTTTGTAAGTCAACTGTAAAGTTTCTAATCCCATGAAAATTTCGTTTTTAGTTAAAAATAAAAAATAAAGCCCCATGACTGAATTATATTACTTATATTATTATTCCCACTAAATACTCCTTTTATTTTAACACATTTTTTTAATTTGTACCACTAAGAACCCTTACATTAATGTGCAAATCACTAATTACATTATTCCCACTAATTTTTAAAATTTTTACCACCAAGAACACTTAATTAAATATGCAAATCACAAACAAAGTACACAAGAAACATAAAAGTAATTAATTTAATCCAAGATAAACAATTAAATCTTAGCGCATGGATACCTATTGTTAACACACAGATCCACAACATCGAGGATTCACCGCGCGAGATTCACATGCCTCAAAACGAAAGGAACTGAAACTTGAACTGAGCAAGGCGAGAGGGGGTTTCGAGCAGCGAGTGCGGATTGTGGAGTGGATTTTCCAAACTGGAGAACTGGAAAACAAACGACAATAAAACTTTACGCACACAACATCGAAGGCGGCAACGCAACGGCAAGGTCCGATTCCAAATTGGCGGAACCGGAGCTATTTGAGGGTTAAGGGGTTAAGGGGTTAGCCCCAAATATATGTATATAGAGGGGCCATGCAAATGCAGGAGGATTGCAGAGTGGTTTTTGGTGACTTTGGCGGGGAGAAGGAGGAGACTTACGGTCGTCCTTGTGCTTTCGCCGAAATTCGCTGAAGCGACTATCGACATAATTCTCCGCGGGCGGAGGTCGAGGCGTGGGCATGTCATCTGTTCCATTCGGATTGGGGTTCGGTTTAGATTCGGAGATTGGAGTCAAGATCAGAGGGAGAACATTATTAATACGTGTTCGGGGGCTGGGGTTCTGGTTAAAGGGTTGAAGGTTTCAGGGGTTTACGACATCAAGGTTGGAGGAGGTTCGGGTTGGTTTTTTTTATTTTGTACTTGTTGAGCATGCAATTGTTGTATTATGTGGTTGTAGTTGTTGGTACTTTGGTTTTATCATTTACTTATATCGTGAAAACATCGAGCACACACAGATTAGATGGCTTTTTGGTTCATTCAAGGCAGACACAGATACTTATCAAGACACATTGTGAACGTTCAAAAAAGAGGAAGTTTTGCAGAAAA
Source organism: Drosophila triauraria (assembly GCA_014170255.2). Lineage (NCBI taxonomy): Eukaryota > Metazoa > Arthropoda > Insecta > Diptera > Drosophilidae > Drosophila > Drosophila triauraria. The sequence goes on along the minus strand of CM024334.1, from coordinate 6,431,939 downwards.
CATTCCAAACAGAAAATCAAAACGGAAGAATCGAAAGAGTTTCGAACCAAAAAGTCGAACGGTAGACGGGAATTAAGCAAAGCAAACGTTCGGACTTACCGTCGCTGAAGTAGCCCCGATTGCGGTTCTTCTTCTCGAAGCTCCGCAGATCCTCCGGCGAGAAGTTGGCAAAACTCTGATTCAGCGCCACAATGTGCATGGAGAAGCCAAACACAAAGATGGCCAGGACGGCCAAGAACCGGGCCAAGTCCTTCAGCAGATCCCCGATGATGATGGCCCAGGGTCCGAACAGATGATGGAAGGACAAAAAGTCCAGGATCTGTACGCAGGCCAGCAGGAAGGCCAGCGCGAAGCACTGATTCCGACAGTAGACCAACGTCGGCCAGTACTCCTTGGACACGAAGACAAAGGCCGCCACATGGACGCCCACGCCGGCCATTCCGAGCAGCAGCACAAGCACCTTAATGGATCCCAGACCCGACTTGTCCGAGGGATTCGTCAGCTCGAAGAGAAGCAGGCCGCTCAGCCAGATCAACAGCCCGATCTCGTACCAGTAGGGCACCAGACTCAATCGCAGGACTGGATAAATGGGCGTTATGCCCACGATGCTCAGGTGGATCATGAGGTAAATGTGCGAGGTGAGGTACGACATGAACTTGATGATGGGCACCTTGTTGAACTTGTGGCCCATGGGGAACGTGAAGCCAATCCACACGGGCGGGCACACAATAAAGGCCACCAGCAGGAGGAGGATTTTCCAGGAAGCCCAGGTCAGGGAGCCGTGCCAGAGTTCCTGAGGGTAGGAGAGAATGATGAGTAAGCTGCAGATTGATAAATTTATGGAGCTGTGCTTTTAGTTTTTGAATTTAAAAGAATATATAAAACTTTTAGCACTTGTAATAAATTTTTAAAATAATTTACACACTTGCAAGTAACGCTGCACCACCGTATGCGCAATCACTTCCTTCTGCTCGTTCTCTATAAGCACGTCGAGAAACTCCACATTCCTTTTATCGGTGGCCTGCAGGATCTTTCCCGCTGAATCTGAACCAGCTGCCAGGGCCAAGAGCTCCGTGGCCATTGTCTCACATTGCTTGCCAGCAGCCACCAGATCCTTGGCGCGTTCTTTCTCCTGAGAAGGCAAGATGTATTTTTAAAATATGAAAGCTTGTACAGAATTAAATATTACAAATATTTATATTTATCCTTAAACGAAAAGCCACGTTTATAAGCTTGCTTAAACATTTTTCAAAAAACATTCCTTATGAATTGGCTAAGCACACACAAAAGCAATCTAGTCATGCATTTGATCATAAAACCTTTCATACTTGCTTGTCCTTTATATACTATATTTTATAATATATTTTTAAAATTTATCTATGACTTGAAAAGGCCTCTGAACCTGTCTTTATAAACAAAACATGCTGTTCTTTAGTATAAAATAATTATAAAATACACACGGACTTTCTATATAAATATAATGATACAGAAACAATACTAGATGGACTTTTAAAAAGGTTACTTTCACAGAAAATTTAAAAAAACCAACCACAGAATTTGTACTACCTATATTTAGTAAGAAATTATCACATACTTAGGAATTAAAGCATTAATCAAATCAATAAAAGAGACAAACACCCCGTAAGGACACCTCACCTTGGTAGAGAGAACGATATAGATGTTTGACAACTTGGCAGCCGTATCCACCGGCGCTGGCGAGACCAAAACAAACTCCTGTATGGGCTTATTGTTGTGATTCTTGGAGACAACCATCAGATTGTAGACGAATCGCTTGTCCTCCATGAGGCCATAGGTGTCGTGCTCCTTGTTCATGAGATAGCGCAGGACCTCGTTGTGTCCCTCCGAGGCCGCGAACCAAATGGCGGCACAGCCGTAGTTGGTCTCCGATTTCGGAGAGGCACCCGCCTCGCACAGCAGCTTCACCACCTCCAAGTGGCCGGCTTTGGCAGCACAATGCAGTGGCGTCCAACCGTTCCGATCGGTTGCATTGATCTCCGCGCCCTGGCCAAGCAGAATCTCCACCATCTGGATGTGGCCGTGCATGGCGGCGATGTGCAGGCCCGTCCTGCCGTTACGATCCTGCGACTGGAGGAGTTCCGCCGACCGACTCAGGAGCAAACCGACCACTGACATGTGTCCGCCGAAGCAAGCCAAATGGAGTGGATTATAGCCCTAAAACATGATCAAGGTGTTAAGCATAATAGAGGGAATATCTTGGAGGTTATCTTACGTTCTCTGTGGTCGCCGCATCCACTTGAACACCCGCCGAGTTGAGGAGCAATCGCACCACGTTCTCGTTGCCGGAAAAGGCCGCCAGATGCAAAGGCGTCATGCCAGATTCGGTGCCCAGGTCCCCGAACAGACTCTGTCCCGTTGGCGTTTCCGACTTGACGGTGGCCGGGACACTGGTTAGCAGTTCGCGGACCGTATCCGCCTGGCCATAGTAGGCAGCGACGTGCAGCGGCGTCAGACCCAACTTTTTGCTATTGATCCTCAGGGAATTTGTGCTTTTCAGCACATCCAAGACCTGTCCATGGCCATTTTGTGCCGCTAAATGGACGGCCGTGAATCCCGCCTTGTTCTCCTCGGTGCAGGAGGCACCGGCTCTCACCAGAGCCTTGACCACGTCCGCATGTCCGCCCTCGGCGGCCAGCTGGAGCGGTGTGGCATCCGTGAGTTTGTTCCGCGCCGAGATCACACCCGAGCGATCGAACTTCATCAGCTCCTCGATCACCTTGACGGATCCCTGCATGGCGGCGATGTGGGCACAGGTGTTGCCATCCTTGCTGGTGGCATTCACCAGGCTGGGATGCTGCTGCAGGAAGAGTTTGGCCACTTCAGAGTAGTTGTTCTGGGCGGCGACGTGGATGGGCTTCTGGCCCAGATCGTCCGTCGCATCGATGTTCGCCCCCAGCTCGAGGAGCAGCTGGCAGACCTCCATTTGCCCGCTGGCAGCCGCCAAATGGAGCGGCGTCTGCTTGCGCAGCGTCAGGATGTCGATCACTGCATTGTGATCCTTGATGAGGAATTTCACGAGGTGCGTAAACCCGTTCATCGATGCCAGGTGGAGGGCTGTGCGTCCCACGCGGGACTTGGAGTTAATGAAGGCCTTGTTGGTCAGCAGGGCATCGCAGACGTGCAGGTAACCCCGTTCCGCCGCCAAGTGCAGCGCCGACCGTCCCTCCGTATCGAAGACATCCACTCGAGCATGGTTCGCCAGCAGATTGTTGACCAGCTCCATGTGCCCCCGATGGCAGGCAATCAGCAGAGGCGTCCAGCCCACGGAGGACTGGCGGTTCATCGCCTTCTGGATGTCCGTGGGATTCATGTGCGAGATCATCTCCATCAGCACATCGTTGTTGCCCGCAACGGCGCAGTAGTGGAAGGCGGTCTCCAGGGCGTTCTTCGTCTGCAGCGTCACATCCGCCCCGTTCTCGAGCAGCATCCGGACGATCTGCTTGTCGGACTCGGGGATTTTCACCTCTTCCTTGGTGATTTGGCAGGTGTAGTGCAGCGCCGTGGCGCCATCCTCGTTCACCGAGTTGATGTACGCGGTGGCCTTGTCCGGGCCGTGCTTCTCCTTCACCGCCTCGATCAAGTGGCGGACGATCTCCGGGTGACACGACCTGCAGGCCATGTGCAGGGGCGTCTCTCCCGTCTAGAAATTAAAGAGAGAGATCCTTACAATCTTGGAACCTTAAATTCCCTTCCTCCCCTACTCACATTCGACTTGTACAGCGGATCTCCCTCGTCCTCGAGCAGCTGCATCAGCGTGGCCAGGTTGCCATGGCGGGCAGCCACGTGGACCGGCGTGAGGCAGTCGTCCGTGGTCAAATTGGGACTGGCTCCCGACTTCAGCAGCATGAGGGCACACCGGTCGCCATCCTTGACCCTAGCTGCTATGTGCAGCGGTGTCTCGCGGAGCTTTCCACCCCGGACATGGACATCTGCACCGAAACCGAGCAGGGTTTCCACAACGGCGGGCTTGGCTGACTCCACGGCAATGTGCAGAGCCGTGTAGTTGTCCTGCAAGGGAAAGAGGAGTATTAAAGAAAGGTTTTCTGTTACAGAACATGTTTCCTCAGCTCACATTGGTGGTCACGTCCACTTTCTCGCCCTTCTGGAGCAGCGTATTGATGATACCCGTGTGTCCATAGGCGGCGGCAGTGTGGATACTCCTCGCGCCATCCTTGTTGGGCATGTGGAGGTAGACTCCCTTCTTGAAGAGCATCGTGGCGCACTCAGCATGGCCATTGAGCGATGCAATGTGCATCAGCGTGCTGCCATCCTTGGTGCGCTCGAAGATGCTCGCCTTGAACTTGTCGGCCAGTATCTCGATGACGTGCGCGTGCCCATTCTCGGCGGCCAAGTGCATCGGAGTGCGATCTGTGTGGGGATTGAAGCCACACCCCCTTAATTTCTGGCTCTACCCTTGGACTACTTTAGCCGCAGACTCACCTTGATTGTCCGCAATGGACGCTGAGGCGCGCACGCCATAGAAGTACTTGAGTAGGGCCTCATCGCCCTCGGCGGCCGCGATGTGGAGCGGCGTCTGCCCCTCGCCGTTCTGCGTGTCCACGTTCGTTCCATAGTCGACCAGGATGCGGACCATGTCCACGTCCCGCCGTCTGGCGGCCAAATGCAAGGCCGTGTCTCCATTGGCCGTCGTTGCCTGCGGTGAGAGGGAAGGAAAGTTGAGCATGATGGCATGCACTTAAAGAAAAAGAACGAAGAACATTTAAAGTCACATTCTCAAATTCAAAATTTAGAAGAAAAAATATTTCTCTTTTACCAAACTGCTCGAAAAAGTCATTAATTTGGTTATTAATTATGCAAAAGTCTTGTTATTTTGCATTTGTTAAGCCAGTAATTTCCACGTCTGGTTATTTTAGGCATTATTGAAGAATTAATTAATTATTAAAACTATTAAAAGATGAATATAAATATTATTTTATAGTGTTTACGAACTGCACTTCACTTAACACATTTTATTTTGAGCTATGCAAATCACATTTTCCACCCAATTTTCATTGCGTTTTGGCCCGAGTTGTGACCCAGTTTATGCGGCTGTTTTGCCGGCTGATTGCGTGTTCAGCCAGCGGCCAAAGTCAACTTTAACTTTAACTTTAACTTGAACCCTTGGCCCAAAGCCAGTTTGGTTAATTTAATCAACACGCACTGCTCTTGGCATGTGTTGCACTTCAACTTCTGATTGAAAATCGCGCAAACTTTGCCAATGTCGCGCACTGTTGCACTTTTCAGGTGCATTTCCCAGGTAATAGTAGGCGCAGGTGCGTAGCTGGGGGAGGTTCATTTGCATTTTTTTATTTATTTACACGCCTCGGCTTTTAGACAGTTCAAGGCTTAAAAAGCCTTGTTGACATTTTCTGACAGCTCAGCTTGGCTGGGCAGTTTGATTGGCAGTTGGGGGACGGTTTTTAAACACTTATGTCTTGACAAGTGCTTGAAGTTTTTAGGGGCTTAGACTAAGTGCGTAGTTTGGGATTTTAATTTGAAATTTTTGAGTTATGGATTCTTAATGCTGACATTTTCCGGTTGTTAAAACGCAGACATTTTGATTGGCGTAATGGAAAATTATTTTAGGAGCTAAAAGTTCATAAAGTCTTCCTTTTTACTATCAGGGAGAAACGGGTATATTTTCGTTTTGTTTCTTATTTATATGGATAAATGTTTAGTAGCTGTTCTGTCTAGTTTTGTTTAGTATTAAAATTTGTATTGGTATTTTAGTGTTTGATACTTTGTTTAAACAAAAATAGGGAAGTATTTGAAATAAGTAAAGGCGTCTTAAAGTATGCTGTGAAAAATTATCTTAAGACTTTTGAGAGTCTTCGAATCTCTTTTTAAATTTTAAATTAATTAAACATTTAGCCTGGGCTTTATATGTACATCTTTCAAATCATTTTAATACCGAAAAAAACCTTCGTTATATTGCTTTATATTTTAAGGTTTTTATAAGCCTTAAATTATAAATTGAGTACAATAAACTTTACGCTTAATTGATGTCAAAAACTTTTATTATCAAAAGCTGAAAAGTCGGTAATATTTGTTAAAACTATTTAAAGGTGTTAAAGGCGCCAAATTACTCAGAGATCCAGTTCCCTGGGAACTTGATAAACTCACCTTTAGTTGTTCCGCCGTTTGTGCCGCCAGCAGCTCCCTGCACATGGACTGGTTGCCCGACTCGACGGCCAGGAGCAATGGGATCTTGCCACGCTAGCGATGGGAGAGATAGGTTATGGGGTATACGAAATAATTAAGATAAGCCACAGCCACAACACACACACACACACATTCACAGACAGGCAGACTCGCAACACATAATCATAAATAACCAATTAGCCAATTCGAGCCTCAAGTGTTAATGGCTACATGTTTCGCTCGCTCGCTTCCCCGCTATTTTTAGCCAAGTTCGCAACTTTGGCGCTCCAACTTTGAAAGCGACAGAAGGGAAGGAAGAGCAGAGTGGGCGTGACGGGGAGTCATTATCCCTATCTACCGCTGGCAGCGGCGAGTAAATCAAGTTGTACAGGGACTTGACCCCCTTTTTTTTCGGTATAGTTTCCTCCTTTTCCTCGGGTTTGTTATTTGTTGTTTGTTGTTGGCAACGAGTTGAGCGCCCTCGCTGAGGGCGGCTGCCAGGATGTATGTATTCAGGGATTAGGTGCGCGCGTAGAAAAAGGAAAGCGAATCGAATCGGAACGGAACGGAACGGAACTGTGAATGGCATCGAAAGCTAAATACTTCATCCGGGTAATTTCGCCTGACAGTGCCATTCCACCTCTCTCTAATTGATTTAAATCAAGTTGCTGTTTGCCATTTGCCGCAGCCATCGAAGCGGAGTAGTATCCCCTTTGTCTAGACAATCAATCGGTGGCACCCGATTTCCACGATTTTCCTCGATTTCCCTGCTCAGATCCCTCAATCACTCGATGGCAATTCGGTGGAAATTTATGCGCTCTCCTTGCGTGCGTAATGGAAATATCGCCCCGTGCATTTGCACCCGTGCACGTGATGCGACAAATAGTTCCGCATTTTAGTTGAGATTTCCTTGAGGGAGGGGACGAAAAAGCAACTCCTGCTTTGGGAGGTTCCTCTGCGATTTCCGCGTTGCCCCGATGCAAGTTAATCAGACGAAGACGACAACGACGACGCTGACGGTAATTCAACGCCGTCTCGGAGCTTACCCTAGCGACTGCGGTAAGAGCTCTCATTGATACAGTGAGAATAATAGAAAAGGTGATGAATTTTTGGATAAAAACCAAATAACTAATATTCAAATTAGATACAAAAATATTTTTCCATTGAATTTCAAATTTACTTTGGAGCTTTTTTATAATTTGAAGTGAGGACTCATTTATGGAATTCCTGAATGTTCTGATTCTTATTTATTCACGCTCTAACCCTTATTCTTCCTTTTTATTTAATAAATTAAGCCTAAATTATAAACAGAAAGCCCTGCAATATATTTTTTTCACTAACAAATCACAATTAAAAATGTTTCTAGAAAAATTCTAAACACACAACATTTTTAATTGATCGAAGCTTCTTTTTTCCTAACCTTTGCTCACGGTGTAATATTATTTTATATTTTTTTCTGCCTTTTCTGATTACCAGCCAGTCGAAATGCATTTACCCTGGGCGGTTTTGCATATCGATTTTCCACAAATTTTGTTTGCTTTATGTTACTAGCTCCTCTCGATGTTGCTGCTGTTGTTGCCATTATTGTTTTTATATATATATATATTTTTGGCGATTTTTATTAAGTCTTTGTTTACGTTGGCACCGCCTGGCACCGCTGTCGAGAGTACTTCACTTCTCGGGGGCTCACTTTCGGGTGGCGAACTTGTGTTTGGAACAGAGGAGATAACGCGGCATCAATGGGATTGCCAACACTTGTGGCTCTCCATCACACACCACACAGTCACACTGGCACACTAGCTAGCACACATGGTCACACTTACGCCGTCCGCCTTCAAGCGAATATCCTTGCCAGCAGCCGCAAGAAGAGCTCGCAGGATATTGGTGGCAGTTCCAGTTTGCCGACTCGACACCAAATGGACCGCAGTCTGCGAACGCGACTGAAAGGGGAGATTTTTAATTAAATTTATTTTTCTTAGATAGATAGATGGACACACTGCTAACGCACTTTTGGCTAGGGTCACACTTTTTGTGTGTTTTTTAAGCCCTGAGCTCTTTGAGGCTGAATGTTCGCACCTGAAAGCCAGCAAACTGGTTGTTTCTATTCGCTTCAAAATCCCATTTGCTACTGAATAGGCAAGTGGCTCGTTTTTGCGTTTATAAGCACATTTCGTGTCATTTTTCTTTTCTCCACTCTCTCGCTCATATCACAGATTGACAGCCCCAAAAAAAAAAAAACGTAAAGTAACCATAATAAAGGGACTCCTGCAGCGAGCGAGAGCGAGAGGTAAGCTAACCGGTGGGTGTGGAGCAGCAGGTGTAGGAAACATAGGCCAGGTGTTGGATGAGGATATGGAGGGGCTTGGTGAACGCGAATGTGGAGTCCTTTAGCCACGCACACACGCCAACGGAACACTTCAAAGCTGGCTGTTGCTAAAACAAAAGTTTTGCATCTGGCTGTCTCGCTTCCACCCGCCCTCAGAGCTCTCTTCTGATAACCATCAGTAATTTTGGCAACGCTCACGCCCCCTAAGTCACTAAGTCCCGAACCCATTGCGGCCGAGAAAGTATGAAGAAAACTAAATTAATGGCGACAAGGCAAAAAAAAAATTAGAATAAAGGAAAGAAAACGAAATAATTGCCTGCAACTGACTCGACATAGTGATTATCCTTAATTCTTTTATTTTCGGTCAAATTTAAGGTCTTGATATTTGTTTAACATAAGATTAAACCTACTTTCAGTAAAGCCAAGGATAATAATTTTAGGCGAGGTCTTTTTAATTTAAATACAATATTTTAAGTAAGTCTATTTTCTAAGATATTAAAGGTACCATATGCCATATCCTTGTGCTTTCTTGTAAGAACTTATTTCCAAGTCTGAGAATCTAATAAAACAAATATGAAATTTTGGCTTTAAACTAATAATACAAATTTTATAAAATTAAAAGCTATAATAAGTGTTCAAAGTCCTTATTAATTATTGTTTTAGACGAGATATCTCTAACTCTTCTCCTATTATCAGTTATTTTTAGTCTTAATTAAACTCGACTAAATAAATTCTAACTAAAATACAATCTACTTGGTAACCTCTCCATTGGGCTTCCTCTAAACTTATTTACCTTGAACATGGTCGCTTGGTTAAAGTGCAGTGGCTCCAGGTGCCTTTAAGAGGGGCCTAGACATTACCATCTTAACCTTGTCGCCAGTTAATTGGCGGTGCCCGCCAAAGTCACATGCAACATGCGAGCCACAAAGTTGCATCTCTTCGCCTGACTCTGACCTTTGTTATTTTTATTTTTTTTTCTTTATAAAAGCCAGCTTAAATATGCGTCTAATAACTGAAAATTACCAACGAATCGGGGCTGATAGAAGCCCCCATTATTTAATTGACTTCAAACTGGAGATTTGAGACTCGGAATTCGACGTGTCGCCAGCTCAACTATTAGGGCATTTTTTCCTGTATATATATTTGAAGCTATTGGAATACTCACGCCACCGGTGGAGAAGGGATCCACGCCGCGTTTCGTTAGCAACAATTTGACGACATCCTCACGCGAATACATTGCCGCAATGTGTAGCACATTATAATTATCCTGCAAAGAGAGACGAAGAAGTGGGAGAAATCAATTGCAATTCATTGGCAGGAAACCCACGCCCTCACCGAGGGGCAGCTGGGTCAGTTCAATGGGTCAAAGTCAGAGGGATTTGCATGTGAAGAAAGGTGTGGCCTGCGGCAGCCGGCGGTTGATTACTTAAGCCACAATCTTGCATGCGGACTTTCACTTACGGACCCCTCTTAATGGCCAAGAGCCTCACATGCAAAAACTGCATCAAATGCTCCCAAAAAACAAAAACAAGGAACGTAAACTGGAAAATGTAACCCTGAGCAAATCACCGAAACGTAACGAAACGAAAAGAAAAGTGCTTTGAGATAACGTCTAACATGGAGAGTATTAGGTTCCAGCTGGAGAAATTAGTCTCGGGGAAATCACACCAAGTGACTCACATGTGAATTGGGGCATGCGGCGATATTTATTGCCTTATATAATAAGCCATAACGCAATGTGTTACACATACGCCCCGTGTGCCCAGCTCCGGGCCATGGGCTTAATTTATAACTAAGCCTCCCCATCGTTTTCAGCCGAAAACGGAAGTGAACTGGTTTCGTATATATAAGTGTATATGTAGTTAAGGGACTGGATAAAAAGGAGAGGTCTTTTTGCCCTGTCATCAGGTTGGTTCTGGGTTATTTTGTATAAAATGGAGTACAGTCGGATCGGGCTCTGGATAAAGCTTGGACTCTTTAAACTTTGATTAGGATATTATTTAAATTTATATGCTTTATAATTTTTTAAAAGTTTCTAAGCTTGAAGGCCTCAAAAATACTTTTAAGGATATGAAAACACCTTAAAATGTGCCTAAAAGTATGCTCTGAAATATTGCTATTCAAGCGTTTTTTAATTTTAATCGGATTTAAGCTATAAAAAATAAAACTTTTACTTCAATAATTATTTAATTTAATGCGAATGTTAGACCTAATACAGGTACATATATATTCGCTTTAAAATAAGTAAAAGTCTTACTTTAAATGTCAGTTTGCTGATTCAACAAAGTAAATCTTAAAGAAAAGAGTAGAATTTTTGCAAATTTCCATAATTCTAAAAAACCCACGTAATTCCCCCTGGGTGTTCCCACCATTCAGTAAGTGTGTGTGGGCTTCGTGCTGTGTGAATTTCGTGGTTTCTGTGGTTTATTTGCGACTATTTCTGGCCGCAGCTCCTGCTAATTTGCATACAGCGCGCCGTTCCGAGTCGACGGCTTTGACACATGTCCAGAAAGCCAATCCAAGACGTTGGCCCGAAAGAAAAGCCAAAGTAAACTCTGGGCCAAAGTGGACTGATTGCGAGTGTGGGGTCTTAAGAAGGGGCCCAAGGTAGACAGATAATATTTCACGCGCTGTTTTGCATACTTTTGAGCGCAACTCCACGCTGGCTTTTCGAGCCTCGTGCACCTTCGGCTGGGCAAGGAAAGGAAAGGCAAGGAAAAGACCGGAAACAAAACCAAAACGGAAGCGCAAATTTTCCAGCACATTTTTGCCTTTGCCTTAGTGAACGTGAGCGGTGGGCGCAACGGCGACCCAGTTTCTTGGCGGGTGTTTACTATAGTGTTTATGGAGGGGACAGAGATACACTCGAGGAGTGTGTGTGCCATCCACGTGGATTTCTTTGGCACGTTGACGCCCCGCCCAGACCAGGCCAAATGAAGTCATTTTGGGCCGATGTCACACACCTTTCAGAGAGGCAGGGGGGAAAGTGCTCTAGAATAATTGCAAGTCCTCATTACGGAGCTTATTTTGGATTACTCAAATCCTTGCATGTGCACCTAGCCCCGCTAATGGAGTAAATTAATTTGTTTCTCCCTCTTATTTTTTGGGGAGGAGCAAATAGATTTACTCACGCACTCGAGGAGCTTGACAAATGAATCCCTTTTTTATTTCCCGCTGTCATCGCCCCACATATGGACGGATGGAGAGGTCACTGCGTGAAGTACGCCGCTTGAATTTAATTAAAATTGCATATTAATGACGCCACCAGCACAGGGCCATAAAATGTAGCGGAAGTCACAGTCCAACGTCCGAGGTCTCTGGATTTTTTTGCTTATTTTTTTGGCCTCTTGCAAAAGGTCAAATGGAGTTTTGGCCAGGCTCTGGGCGTACATCGGAGTCATGTGCTTGATTAATTGGCTTTTAAGTTGCAAAGGAGGTGTTGCTGAGAACACGCCTCTTTACCTAAAAAAAAACTCCTTGGAGCTGAAAAGTTAAAAATGTTAATTAGCCGCGCCGTTACATCATGCAAGTATATCCTTTATAATGGCCATAATATGTCGTGTTGAGTGGGTATTACTTATGCCCGGCCCGACAGTTAGATAAGTTGCGAATTGTAAATGCAATAAACATTTCCCTCTCACAAAAGTGTAGAATTTTTAATTCATTAGGCCGGGGGGATGAGAGGGGCGTGTTGCAAGGTAAAATTATCTGAGTTGGTCACGACGTGACATTTGACTAAAGATTAGAGTAATGATCACGATGAGGTAAGGCCTGATGATGAGGCTCTTAAAAAAGGAGCGCTTTTTATTATGATAGGGAGAGGAAGGGCTATTTTTAATTAGATTAAAATGATGTAATTTTACATTAGGAAAAAGTGTGACCCATAAATTAACCCATGAAATAACTGAATAAGTTTATTAAAAATAGATAAGAATATGAATATATCTTAAAATTATCCTTGACTGAATTTAAATTCCTTTTTATGTGATTTTACATCTCTAGGAAATAAAAAGCATTGCATACTTTACATACAAATAATTTTAAATCGCTAAAAATGCTTACAAAGTCCTCCTAAAAAATTTTATTCAAAAAGCCACTAAATAAATCCCTCAAATAATTATTTTCTTTAAAACCAGACCCCTAATATACCTTCAAAATAAGGTTTTCCCTGCCTCGAAAAGTAAAGATTTAATACCTCCCCTCCAATGCCAACTTGTCGTGTTATTTCCATGGTTAGTTTCTTGTACTTTTTAGCTTGTTCATGTTTTATTTTACTTTAATGTGAAACTTTACCTTTAACATTTTTTCCAAACATTTCCCCTTCACACACTCTTACACCCAAAAGGGGGATTTTCCCTGAGGAGGCTATGAAAATTGAACTTTTCTGTGTTTGTTTTGGTAATTCAATTCGCCATGTCTGCTCGCTGGTTTGGCAACAATTATTTTGTAATTAGGTCAAGGATTTTTATCGCCACAAGCCCCCAAAAAAACAAGAAAATATGGTTTGTAGGCGTAAGGACATGTGAATGGTCAGCGGAGAAGTCCGACTTGAAATGAAATGTACCAAGTAATTGCGGCATGAAAAAGCTGGCAAACGAATTCGTCCAATTTTTGGCCACTTGGCCTAATGGCCAGCCGCTCACTTAATTTTCTGCCGCTGCCGCTGACATCGAAACGAGAACGAGAATTGGCAATAATCACGATGGCAAATGGCCCAAGAAATCAGGATAAACATCAGAGCTGACCTTTCATCTTCGCTGGTTAACCTGCTTTCGTCGAAGGTTATGTGATTGAAGGATTGAAAGTTATTAACATGGGTGATAGGTAGAATATACTTCTGTATACTTCTAATTATCTAAACCACATCTCTCAAAAGTATTTCACAGGCTGCCTTTATAGGTTTTTAATATTTAAAAAAAATGTTTTTCTAAGAAAACATACTAGTTATATTTTAAAACTTAATTCCCTTCAATTGCCAAGTTGTAAAAACAAAATAAAATCCTCGCTTTCAGTTCCCACTGCCCTAGGAAATTCCCCTTTCGGTTTTCGCGTGCTGAGGTTTCTTTCTTTTTTTTTTTTAGGCACTCCAGAACCCCGTTGGCCAAGCTCGGTTCGGTTGACCCATTGAGGGTCGGCTGTATTGAAGTATTCAAGTATTGAGAGTACTATTGGGACTCTCTGACCCGTGCGTGCGAATCGTGCGTAGATGTAGGATGTAGATGGGTTCACCCACCGACGCCCCCGACGCTCGAGATTTAATTATGCGGTTTTTATTGATTTGACACAATTCTAGCGGCTTTTGTTTGCCGCTGAAGTTGGCTTCAAAACAGCTGGGTTGCTTCTATATTTGGCTCCCAGGCAGGCAGGTGGCCACTACAAGCAGCTTTAAATTATTCCCAGAATAAACCCGGTCCAAGACTCACGTTATTACGGGCTCCCACGTCGGCGCCCAGCTCAATCATGCGATCCATTATGGCCGTCTTATTGTCCTTTGTGGCATACATCAGCGGCGTCATGCCGGTATTCTGTAATGGAAATGTTTTGGGAAATTTATTTAATTCAATTTTGGCAGAAAAAATAAAAGAATAGAGGGTTTTAGTAGAATATTTCTTAAGGTTTTTGTGGCATAAACTTTAAGAAGAAAAATTTCTTTGGCTAGTATTAAGCTTCATTTCTGTTCTGTTATGTTGGTTTCTATATTTCATGTTTAATTGTTTTTTAAGTGGTATAGACATCGACCACTCCAATTATTTTTATATAACTTTAACTTTTCATGTCTTGCAATGAGTGTTCTTTGATAAGAAGTACATTATATTATAGTACACATCAATAGGAATAATTAAGAAATTGATAAGGCGACAGATGCAAGTCAAACGATTTGAACTTTAATAATATAACACGAAGTTGAAAAAAGAACAAATTATTCAAGTCACTAGCTAAGAGATGGAATTTTTAATACATTATTGAGTTAGTGTAGTTCCATTTTAAGTTATATTTGTAACAAAATAAATATGCTATAATTAAGTAAACATCTGACTTAATGATAAAATTATAGCCTTGCCTATTTATGTCCCTTAAGATACTATTAGTTAGTATTTATAAATAGAAAACTACCAATTTATAACCAAATTAAGATGAATTAAATAAACAAATCCCCAGCGTAACCTCTTGACCCCATTGACTACTTACTAAAAACAATTAAAACCATCATCCTTTGCATTAGACTCCTTATCATATAAGTTCTATATACCCTAGCCTCTTTCTCTTGCAATTAAAACAAAATCAAGAGCAAAGCCATCAAGTGGAGAAAAGGTAGAAATAACTGAAGCAAAAATAGCTCAACTCCCAGCCCCCGTCTGAGGCTATATTTATGCAAATATCGTCTCGAGCCCAGTCTAGTCTGGCTGAACAGACAAACCTGTATTTATGACACAAGTTCGGATCCAGGAAAGCCCCAAACCCCACGGCAATTTCATCAACCCTTTAGGCCGCCCCGCTCCGCATTTCATTAGCGGGGTTCCGACGTCGACGTCGGTTCAACGCTAATTTTATGTCAACGACTTCTCCGTTTCATACCGTTTATGGTAAATTGAAATCGAAGCGCTTCAATTCTTCGATGTTTTATGAGTTTATCGGTCGGCTGGTAGTCAGCGCAACTTGTGGCAGGACTCCCGGAGCTACCGGAGCTCCCAGAAAGCCTCGAAAGCCAAGCGGAAAGCCATCGCCTTGGCAGCCAAACATTTGGGCCGCGCTATCAAATAACATTCTCTGCTGGCTCGCCAGTTTTTCTGTTTCTGACTTGAATTTTCTGTGTTCTGTTCCGAGTTCTGCTCTGTTTTCTGGCCGCCAGTTCCTGTGCGCGCTCTGTGTCGTTATTTTGGCTGGTAAACAACCAGAAATCGGAAAATGCCGCCGACGTTGATAAGGGCGACGTTTGTATATCGCCAAATACACTTGGATAAATGATTCTAATGACTTTCTGAATAATATTTACTCTTTAAATATTGAGAAAATATGACAAACTTAATAAAGGATTTTTTTTTTTAAAAGGAAAATTATTTTAACTAGTTTGCCAAAACGAAAATCATTATTTAAATAGGAATTTATCACTCTTTAAATAGACAAAAACACGCATAAAAATGATATTAGAAGTCTATAAGGAAATAAGAGGAATTAAATATGTAAAGACTTCGTTTAACTTTACTTTCATTTCAATAACTTTAATATAAAATCTTCTATAAAACTTTGGTACTTTTTATTCTCTTTCTTATGAAATGCTGTTAATTATGTAGCCTTTAAAATTAAATAAAATGTAATTATCAAGCTAAAAATAAGATTAGTCTCGAGTGAAAGGTTTTCCTCTAAATATGTTTATGTCTTATAGTCTTTGCGGACTTTAAATCATTATAAAAGTATTGTTAATCAAGGCATCTAAGGTTATAATTAATAATTTTATAATTATCCCCTATTTGTTGTTAATTTTTCTCAGTGTAATACCTGTTCCTGTACTTATTTCGATACCGAATCCCGCTCTCTGCTTGGCAATTGATTTTACAAATTTCTTTTTTTTTGGCCCAGGGAAAGCCGGGAAATGTGCCGCCGCCGGCGTACAGTACACTCACCATGTCATGGACTCCGGCCAGCGGTATGTGGTTGCCATCCTCGCCCACATTGGCCACATACTTCTCCAGCTTCTTCAGCTCCGCCTCGATGGGCGTCCACTCGCTCTTCATGGCCAACGCAAGCACCTTGTTGGCCGTGTCCCGTATGGAGGCACCGGCACTGGGCGGCTTGGGGGCGGGAAAGGCGTCCGTGTCCTTCTTATCGCCATTGCTGGAGCTGTCGTCCTTGGGATCGGAGTCGGCCTTGCTGGCAGGCGTCGCCCGTTCGCTGGGAGTGGCCGAGTCATCCGGCGGACCGGTCAGCGAGGAGGGGGTCTTGCGGCCAACGCCGGCGCCACCAGCGCCGCCGCCACGACCGCCTCGGCCACCGCGCGGCTGCGACATCCTTGGGTGGGCTCCTCTCGTCGAATCTCGCCTCGAATCAGGCGGAGATCATGGGCGGCTTTTACGCGGGGGTGTTAGGGGGTTGGGAAACTAAACAAAGACACTTTCGGCTGTTAACTGGTTTATGCTGCCATTATCCATGTAATATCGGTCGGTTATTATTGTATTATTATTGATTCGGTTCGGGTTCGGGGATACGGTTACGGATTGGGATTGGGATTGCATACTTCGCACTCGCATTGCACAAATTCCTACGGCCTCCGCATTTTACCAATATTTGTTACCAACAATTTGCATTTTCATTGGCAACAGCAACAGACACACACACACACACAAGGCACACACAGAAAATTGCTCCAACACATCCGCTCGCTATTATTCCACTTTGATTCTTTCGCTTTCTTCACTTTTACTACACAATTTATATGTTTAGCCCCTTTATGGCTTCGGTTGCGTGTGCGTTAACGGCAGTGCCCCCTTTTTCTTCCCTGTTTCTGTTATTTTTTTTTGGCCAAAAGAGTCCCCTGAATTTATTTTTGTTTAAGCCACAAAGTACAAGCACAACCGTTTGCCACGAGCGTCTGCGAGTTTCTGATTTGCTCCTGCCAGTTTTCAGCAGTTTTCAGTGGCTCAGAGCTGAGTTTTCCGTTTGCCCAAGGAAAACTCGGCCTGCCACTCGGTTGTTGGTAGCGTGGCAACACGACGAAGCTCCAAACGTCGAAGGACGAAGACGCTCCCGCGAAAATGCTAAAGGAGCAATCCGCGCAAGCGTTTGTTTACAATTGTTGAATCCCCAAGCCCAGCCGAATTTTTCGCGCCAAAATCTCAAGTTTCGTTGGGATTTCCCTTCAGCGTCGTTAAGTGGCTGAGGGAAAACCAAAGTGCAGAGATTGGGAATGGAATTTGGGCTTTGGTTGGTAGTGGAAATCCCACAAGTAACTTTTTACTTAGTGTTTTCAGTCTTGTATTATTTGTTTCTTATCGTAAATACTCGTATATAACATTCAGTAATCAGAAAAATGTAAATTAAATTAAACGAACTTTTAGGGTTTTTCATTGTTAATTGCTTGTTGGTCTTAGGGGACTCGTCTTATGTTTTCTAATTACCCAAATGGAATATCTAATTGAGTTTCCATAGGGATTTAGGAAAATCTTTGCTAAATTTAAGTAAAAAGTTTTAAGGCCACAGAAATCTCAAGGGATATTAAGGATAATATAAATATTGCAATATTATTTCCTCATTAAGTTACTATTTCTGTGATTTAGAAGCAAAACCTCTAAAAAAGAAAAGTAATTAAAAAACATAACAAATACATTGGGCATAAAATAAGATTTTGTAATCATTTATTAAGACTTAAATTTATTTATTATGTACTAAACTTTATTTTAAAAAAAGATACTGAATATAAAGCCTGGAAAATATTAAATTTTAATTCATAATATCAGCATTAAGCCTAACGAACGTGCTTCATACAGTTGCAACCTCCTGCAGAAAATATAAAAGATATATAAAAGTAATATTTAAAGCTGTCCAAACACATATTCATCCTTTTGGGAAATGGCAATAACTGAACTTCAAAGCTTGAAAATCTAATAAATTGCTCAACAAGGTCTGTGAAGACCTGTTCTCAATTATGATTTGAACTTCTCATATAAATCAACCAAGTTTGGTGCGAAAGCGTGTCTCGTTAATGTTTCTTCTTGATTAGCCCTCAAGGCCAACTAAATAAACGCGATTCAGCAAAAGCAGCATCTAGCTTTTTGGGGGGTTCGATAAGAAACCCTACAAAATATTGATAAGACCAAGTAAATTTCCGAGCGATGCGAACTTATGTCTGGCCAACTTATCAGGGATGCCGGCGTTGTCAATGATTCAAGCACTCGCCGTATATGGTGGCCTTATCGAATGGGGATTGCTCTCTAATCAGTTAAGTTCACAAACAAAAAATATAAATAAAGGTAAACTTTGTGATAACGATCTAGCACAGAAACCAAGCAATAATAAAACCAGTAAAAACATAAACTTTATCAAATTACTTTGTTCTAAAAATAAAACAACATTTAGACCTAAAGCTATTTTCCTTTTTTTTTCCTATTTAATAACATTTCGATGACCCTCTTCTACTGTCCTTGTTGATTTATAAACAAAACAATCAATAAATACTTTAATCAGGGAGCAAGTAATCGAAACTGGCTATCAGTGGGTACTTACACCTACCTTATCAATGATTCCCACACTATCTTATAGTCAACAAATTACACAGCTGTCAAATGCCCACGAATTTTTCTATCATTATTATTATTATTATTACATATTCGCTTTATGTTCACATCTCTCACACATCTGGGTACAACATAATGGGGTGAACACACTTCCCTGCGTGATCATAAAGCTGCGCATCACGCCACACTGAAAAAAGCTTCAAACATAGACAGAGGCTTAGGCAAAAATATATTTGGAAGGGGTATAAAGGAAAAGGAAATGACAAGAATTTTATTAAATTATTAATATTTGTTTTAGACTCTTATATGGAAGCAATTTCAAAATAATAATAATTTATTTATGACTTTAAAAATAACGACTCTAGTACTGTTTATAAATTTAAATTATTGAAGGAGCTTATGCATAACATTTTACTGTGAAACTGATGTGAAAATTATTTTGTAAATGTTATTAATATTGTTATAATATGTTTAAGTGAAGTGTTTTGTAACCAAATAACAAAGTGACATTAAAACTTATTTAATTTTTAATATTTAAATAATTATAATTGATATTCTTAAGCAATCCCTCTAACCTAAGCCTCTGACACCCCCAAAAAGCTCCTCTGCCAGATAATCTAAGCCAGACGAGCAAACTTAATAGCGCAACAAATAAAATATAAACACAAATACAATGCCAACAGCCACACGTGCTGGCGAAAGGCAAAGGCAGAGATAGAGGCAAAAGGCAAAAGGAAAAGGCAAACAAAATAAAAGTGTTAAAACACAAAGCAAAACAAACGCTGACAAAGATCGTGTCTGGCCGAAGGCAGCGGCAAAAGCAGAGAAGCCGGCAGCGGATAAGGCAGAGCACAGACGACGTTTGAAAAAAAGTCCCCTCCGCTCAGTTTGTATTAGAACTTGGCGGACTGCGGACGTTCCTGGGAAACATTAACAAGAAACTAATTGAGAACTTGTGCAAGTGCATACGGGGCATATTATGAGCATTTAATATCCGCATGAAAATCGAACCAAACGAGCGAAAAACTGTGATATATATTCAGCAAGATGAACAGGAAGCTGCAGATCCTCTCCAGACATGTGCTGAGGCAGCGATGTGTCCTCAAGTCGAAGCGCAGGTAAGCAGGACCCTCGAGGATCTTTATCTTTAGGGACACACCCTCAAGGTCATTTGTGGTTTTTATCTATTATTTACATTAGGGTAAAAGGGGAAACTATTCAACCATCTAATTGCGCAGTTTTTTTGGTCTGGGATGAGAGCTATAAAGTCCCCCCTTATTCCCCTCATCCACCGGAATTCTGGGCGGAGAATTGCGTAACATTTTAGATTCCAGCTAGATGGTACAGTTGCCCCAGTCTTGGCTTGGTTTTTATAGAGTAATAAATCTGTTTAAGCCACTATAAGTTGAACACCCGGCTTAAGGGGGCGTGGCAGCTCTGAGGCTAGTGTCTAAATTTATTCTTTATTAATTATCGTGTATTAATTTGGATGATTTTCAGAAAGATAAGCAAAAACGCTTTCAGAACTTTCCACTCGCTTGACAGTTTATGGCAGCCAGCAAAGTCTAGTGCTAACTCAACACAGATAACTGATGTTTACCTTTTACAAGTTCTTACATACATTTATTTATATTAAAGTAATGTTTAAATAAAACAAGCTGTAATGCTGTAATATCTGGTAAATACTCGCTACTAATTATAAATATACATAATTCTATTTTATAAACAATTTACGGCACGCGCCATTAAATCCAAGCCTCTGACAGGTAATAGGGCACGCTTACAAATCGGAAGCACAATCTGTCGCCGGCCAATATAAATCAAGTGATAACATATATATAAGCACACTATTTAGTTTTACTTGTTTAGCTTTTGCTTTCAACAAAAGCTTTCACACTTAGCAAAAATACGAACCCAACTAGCAGGAGAACGAACCTTTAATAGATGAATTTTAGTTTTTGACACGTAGACAGTTTTGTAGGAAGAATAAATCGAAGATCTTGGTTTACTTTCAAAGAATTAATGTTTCATGTAAAAATATTGAGTAAATAATACAATAAAAATATTTATTATATTTATAATGTATAAAAAATAAATTGAATTCAATAATTTAAATAAATTTGTCTTCCTTAATTGCAAGGAACCCCTTTCAACAAATCGTAATTGAAACCTGTTAGTAACATTAATCAAGCTTCACCTCTTGAATGAATTTTAATGATTTTTTTTGTGTGTGATTTTTACCGACTTGTTTTTGGTGATTCAAATATAATTCTTTGATTAGGCCCAAGGTCAGACTCTAATCAAACACTAATGAGGTCTTTAACTAGTATTTCAAAAGATACAAAATGTAAAAATAAATTTAAAAACCTAAAGAAAACGCAACTGCCACAACGAACTGACTTGAGATAGATCAAGATCTTAGAATAATTTTTAAAAAGTTTATAAAAGGGTAAAGAATTGAAAACTACAAAAATTTGTATCACTAATTTTGTATTTCAATCCCAAGTCACATTTAATTGTTCATTAAATACTCCCAAGACTTTGTTTAAGGTTCGTAAACAATAGCACACACGAAATGACTCTTAAAACACGTCTTTCTTTTATCAATTCTCGCTACAGACTAACCACCTTAAGCTTGTTTGCTAGAAGACTAATTAAATTTTAGCAAAGCTTTGAATATTCAAATATATTCATAATGACAATCATTATACTCTTATACCAATAAAGATCAATTAAAATAAGCTTCAAATAAAATAAAACACAAATCGCTCACTTCCTTGCAGTATCTCAACCTCGCTGCCCATCCTGATAAGCCACCGACATAGTTTGGGCAAGGAACCCCTGGTCTATCGCACTATTGGCAGCCAGTTGGAGCTATCAGCCTCCGAATTCGGCGACACGGAAGCCATTGTCTCCTGTCACGAGGGCAAGCGGTACACCTTCCGCAGCCTGCTCCAGGAGGCGGATGCCCTGGCGGCGGGTTTCCGCAAGTTGGGCCTTAAGCGCGGCGATGCCGTTGGTCTGTGGGCGCCCAACTATATGCACTGGTACCTGGGCATGATGGGAGCCGCCCGAGCGGGCCTCACCTCGGTGGGCATCAATCCGGCCTTCCAGGGACCCGAGGTGGCCTACTGTCTGAACAAGGTCAATGTGAAGGCCATCATTGCACCGGAGACGTTCAAGACGCAGAACTATTACGAAATCCTGCGTAGCATCTGCCCGGAGATAGCGGATGCGGAGTCGAGCAGGATTCGCAGCGAGAAGTTCCCCCACCTGCAGTCCGTGATCATTGACAGCAGCGATGGTTTGAAGGGAGCCCTCCGCTTCGACGATTTTCTGGACTTGGCCAGCAAGTCAGAGCGCGAGGAGGTGGCCAAGAGACAGCACGACATCCTGCCAGAGTCCGCCTGCAATATCCAGTTCACGTCGGGCACCACCGGGAATCCCAAGGCGGCGTGTCTTTCCCATCACAACTTCGTGAACAACGGCATCCATGTGGGCAATAGGAATGAGCTGGCGGGCGAGAGGATCTGTGTCCAGGTGCCCATGTTCCATGCCTTTGGCGTCGTCATCACCATCATGGCTGCGCTGGTCAAGGGCGCTACTTTGGTCCTTCCGGCCGCTGGCTTTAGTCCCAAGGACTCGCTGCAAGCGATCGTCAAGGAAAAGTGCTCAGTGATCCATGGAACACCCACAATGTACGTGGATCTGGTCAACACGCAGCGGAAGCTGCAGGTCCCTCTGGGTAAGGTCAAGAAGGCCATCACAGGCGGAGCCGTTGTGTCGCCGCAGCTCATCAAGGATGTGCGCCAGATCCTCAACGTGGAGACGGTCCACAGTGTCTACGGTTTGACGGAGACCACGGCCGTGATCTTCCAGTCCCTGCCCGGTGACAGCGACGAGATCGTGCTGAACTCGGTGGGTCACCTGCAGGATCACGTCGAGGCCAAGGTGGTGGATGCCGAGGGTCGGTGTGTGCCCTTTGGCCAGCCTGGGGAGCTGTGCGTGGCTACACCACCATGCTGGGCTACCACGACGACGAGGAGAAGACGCGGGAGACCATTGGCAAGGACCGATGGCTGCGCACCGGCGACCAGTTCATCCTGGAGGCCAACGGCTACGGAAGGATTGTGGGACGCCTCAAGGAGATGATCATCCGCGGCGGCGAGAACATCTTTCCCAAAGAGATTGAAGACTTTTTAAACGCTCATCCGCAGATTATCGAGGCTCATGTAGGCTCTTTAGAGAATATAAAACCAGAAATATCTAAAATATCTCCATTTGTTTCCAGGTGATCGGTGTTCCGGATGAGCGACTGGGCGAGGAGGTGTGCGCCTTCGTCCGTTTGGATGAAGGTGTTGATCCCTCTTCTTTCACCAACGAGACCCTCAAGGCGTACTGCAAGGGCAAGCTGGCCCACTTCAAGGTTCCTAGATACGTCATCCCAGTTGATGCATTTCCCAAGACCACCTCTGGCAAGGTCCAGAAATTTAAGCTGGTCGAGATTTTCAAGGAGAAGGAGGGACAGAAACGCAAGACCGCCAGAGCTTAGAGATTATGTATATTAATTGTAGCGTTTAGAAATAAAATAATAAATTAAGATTTTATATAAAATAGGTTCGTTTGTTTTTTTTTTTAAATATGGAATATAAGAAACCATGCTTTATTTGATGGAATTTTTTGTCGTTACATTATAGCATTGGTTATTCGTTATAGCATCGGTTATTGATTCTGATCAAATTTTGGAAATAACAGAGTTCTTTATGAGGTTGAAAACGTTTCCATCCTGTTAATTTTACCTTTTACTCTCCAATTCCCATTGTTATGCCTGCTTTTATATATTTATATAGCATACTTATCGGCATTGAAGTAAATATTATGTGGCTTACCTTTGGGGTTTGCTTAGGCATGACTTAAATTAATTTTATTGCGCCGTTTTGGCTCTTAATATTCGTGTAAACATTCGATGTGTTTACCTATAAAGTAATTGCACTCTATAGATTTATTGATATAACCCAAATAGATTAGAGTTGTGCATTTTACAATATACCGATTAAAGAGATTTATATTTGCTAGATTAACATAAATAGAAAAAGTTTCGGTTGCCACTTCCTATATTCATAAAAAAAATGCAGATTAAAATATGTAGGAAAATTAAATTAACTCAGAATTCATAAAATTCATGAAAAAGTTACAAATTAAAGATTATTAAGGCGCAATATCAGTTGTTCCAAATATAAACAACAGTAAATTAAATTAACTTATTTATAAGGCTTTATTCTGCAAAGATAACACAAAGAAATGGTGCCTAAGATGTTTATTGTTTTTTTTTTTGTAACTATTATTATTTTTTTTTTTTATATTGGTTATATCCCTTATGGATTTTAGGCAATTTTCTTAGAAAGTTATCAGAATTTTGATTCCTTTATAAATATATTAAAACATAAAATTTAGGCATTCTTTTCTCACAAAAATATTTCTATTTGATATGAGTATAACTTAAAAAGTCACTTTTACTTCGAAATATTTATTTATTTAAGATATTTTTAGATCTTTAAATAAAATTACTATAAAGTACAGCTTTTAGCAGCTTAAGCAAAATAAACAATTAACAGAAAATAAAATGCATTTCAGCCATGCGCGAAAAGGCGAACCCCTTCGGAAACCCGAACCATACTCGTAGCAACGTAGAATCGTAGCGTTGTAGCATCGTAGAGCCGATGTTCAGTCATTGTTCGATCTTTATGACCCGGCAACGCCGCCTGATTATGGCCTTTATGTCTGTGTTTTCGCAATGCCCACCGATAGCACAGTTTTCAGGCATCTATGGCTGAGAACGGGAATCGGAGCTATTCTTCGATTATGGCGGAAAAATACACAAGAAAAGCCCGTTTTTGGGTGATATTTACATCAATTTCTAATCATTGAGCTGCCGAAGTGGAATAGGCTAGTCAAACAACTTAAGGGGATTCATATTTATACCTTCCTTTCGGATCGGTCTTATCAGTTTCAGGCGGCGATAAGGCTGCGCCGCCGATTTGGACGCCTGACGAGAGCTCCAAATATTTGGCAACGAATCAGTTCAGTTTGTGATCAACACGAGTTCGAAACAGAGACGTATTCAAGAGAGACGTATGTAAATATTTGATACAGCAGGGCAGCTCCGCTTGGGCTAATTAATAAAATTAATAAATAATCCAGACAATCGGTGACTTGGTGATTTTTCGGTGATCTTTAGTCGGTGGTCATTTGCATAGGACTGACCTGGCTCTGTTGACATTGGAATATCTCGGCGATGTAGCAAAAAAAATCCAAAACAAAACCGAATTTCTGCGAAAGAAATCTCTAGTTGGATCTAGTTTAGTTTTGTGGTAGGTTAGTAATATTGTGACCGGCTTTAAAAACGTATCAGCAGGCTCCTAAAGTTTTCACAATTAAATTCCCATTTTGATAGTGGCTATCTGGAAATTGGTAAGATAAACCTGCAATTAGGCAATTTCTTTGCTCAATTGAAAGATTATATTTATTAGTGCATTTTATTTTAAGAAACGTGTGTAGTTTGTTTACTAAGTTATTATGTTTTCGAAGCAATAACTGTGGCTAAATGGTTATTATAACTTCCTCTGTGCTTACATCTCTTAGTCTTTAGTAATCCACTCTATAGAATATATAATTAATATTGCCATGAATATAAATAATAATTGAGTGCTTCGTATTCAAGAATAGCCATAAAAGTTTGGTATTCATAAGCCTAATAAAATTAATAAATTATTCATTAATACGGTTGTATACCAATAATAAATGTAAATGAAATTTTCATGTGCCTAAAAACTTATGACAATGATTGTCAACTTTCCCAGTCATTTGGATTTTTCCTACTTTTAAAATGATGTGGAGATATAGACCCAGACAGCCACTTCAGTCTATTTTGGCCAAACAATCTCTATCAATGGTGATTTCAAGGTTGATCCATAAATAAGTTTTAGAATTTTTGCCAATTGGCGAAAGGGAAAGAGCCTCACCCGCTCGCATTGAGTATCTGCAACGCGTGATCTGATAATCAGACAAAGAAAATCACGATAGACCCCATAAACATCCGTGGAAATCTAATCACGGAGAGGATAAGTATTTTATTTGCGGAATGAATGGGAAAAAAATATATCAATCGAATTGTAAATCTTGCAACTGTCAAACAGTAGCTAATTGAATTAATTTCTTTGCACAATTGCAACGAGGAAATCTTCATATTTAATTTTGTTATCTCAAAATTATTCTTGCATAAATTAAGAGTACGATTTGAAGGGAAAGTATCAACTCTCCATGATTTAGAGTAAGCTTGATCAGCTTTCCAGTTCCCAGGCGTAATTGAATATTTATAGTTTCCACTTGCATCGCTTTTTATGACTTTATTAAATGCGAACTTATTTCGAAATTTAAGTTCGCATTCGACTTGGTTACGCGACGCCCGCCGAATGCAATTATAAATTAATCAGAAAGTAATGTCGAATGGATGCTGATTTTCAGAGTTTTTCATGAGATTTCGCTGATATTGATGCGCAAATTGAAATTTGAAAGCATTTGCCAGACTCTGAACTAATTCTCACACTGAATAATTTAAGTAAACTCTATAGTTTTTGTGACGTACTACTTTCAGCTTTAATATATTGCATTTATAAGTTTGTTGATGGTTTTGCAATCAAACGTATCACTTTCAGATTAATTCATATCTGATTAAGGTACAGCTGCTGTTTATTATTAATTCAAACCTTTTTAGAATGGAAAAAAACGCTTATGGCACATGTGGATTTTTAATTTACTTTTAAGGAAATATTTTAAATGTTTATTATCTATTAAATGTTAATAATAAAGCACGGATTGTATTTTCTGATATGAATTGTAGTTTTAGAAAGTGAAAAAGAGCTGCCACCTTGTAACAAAAAAGAAAAGCTTATATCGAAATATCGCTAAAGGAAAGCTCGTGGCTTACAATTTCAAAATTATATTTCCAGCAAGATTATTTATAAAAGATATTCTTTAACGTTTCACAACTGCTGGAAAATTACGAAGTAACCAAAGGAATTTTCCTCAGCAATATAAGAAAGTCCACATTTGCTATCGCTATCGGTGTTGCGCGGGAGTTTCTGCTAAGCTCAAGCTCGGCCTCAGACTCGACGACTCGGGGGACTCGGCTTAACGGGATGTGAAGAACCAAAGCTGCCACGATTTATTCCGCTGGGCTTTTCGCTCATCAGTCCGATCCGGAGACCCAAATCCAGCGCAGATTTAACTCAGTCCCCGGGCTTCCAGTTCAGATTCTGCGGCCACCGGCGACTGACGACTGGCGACTGACGGCGAGTGATCAGAACAGAATATAACGGCGGGCAAGCCAAACACAGTCAGTTCGTCGGTCCGCCGAGTTCAAACAACCGTGCAAATAAACTAGATTGTGCGCCCCTTCGACTGTGAGTGTGTATGTGTGTGTATAGCCGAGCTTAGCCAATTCCTACGAGTATAGGCATATATATAGTAGCGCCAGAAGTCGCGTACGCGCATTCGGGCATCAAACATCTAGGGCCGACTACGTCTAACGGTCGCGCCATCGAAGCCAATCGAACGAAATCGACAGCAAGTCGAGAAATCGAAAAATCAAAATCGAAAGCCAATTGTAATCGAAGCAATTCGATAAGCCGCGACATCATTTCCGGTGTGCTTGTGTGACATATGGTTCCTTTAATTGAGGCGTGCGTTTGTTGTAAAAGTAAAAGAATAAAACCAAACCAAAAAGCTCGCGGCTCACGCACCCAGCAGCAGAAAACAAAAAACAAAAAAAACATAAATAATAATAATAAATAAAATACAACAAACAAACAAAAAAAGTAACGGCGGCAGCAAGCTCTGCTAATTTTAAACGGTAATCCCATGTTTTTGTTTTTGCATAAATTTATTACAGTCCATCGCCGTCGTCGCTGTGTGCGTGCCCGTGTGCAAGCTTGGTGTGTGTGTGTTTGTTGTGTTTATCTCGCTGCCTGCACGCATTTTCCGCTCACTCGGCGTACGATTTTGTAATATATATTTTTGTAAATCGATAACTGATAAGGCACAAATAAATCGAATAGACTCGGCGAGGCGTCTCTATCTAATCGAAGCAATTGGGAAATATGAAGCGATAGCTGGGAAAATACAAAAGTGTTTAATTTGATTTTATTGGCAGTTAAATGAAGCAGGGTTTTTTGCTAAGGAAATGATTAAAATTAAATTAGAATTGTGATTAAGTTAAGTTAAGAGTCTTTCTGGATTTTTTTTATCCCACTAATGTGTAGAGCTAGTCTTATTTATAGGATTTTATGATTAATATGATAAATAAGAAAAGCAAAGAATTAAATAAACTCGAATACCTGCCTTAGCAGGCTTTAAACGGCTGAAATAAAATAATTATTACTCATACGCAGTGTTATCTATGTCAAAATATTTATGAGACTCCTAAGAGTAATATGATTCTGACCTGAATTTCCATTCAAAGTTAATTTAATTTGAACAAATAACATTTTCTTTATTGCTTCACTCTATTAATAATAATACATTTTTGATTTTAAGATTTAAGTCGGTTTCAAAGTTATTTTTCAAGAAGCTTGTTATATTTACATTTTTATTTGATTAAAAAGCCCTTCAAAAAATTGCATAAGTAAGTCTTGAATTTCCAGACTAATAATAAATGTTACTTATATTATTTTTTAATTTTTCCAAGGCCTAAACTTTAACTTATTTTATTATAACTTTCCAGTTACCAAAGTTTATAGATATCTTTAAGAACCTCCCATTCAGAAGTGTTACAATCTAGCTGCTAGAAGATCAATATAGCAAAAAAGGTTTGTCCATCTCGCAAGTATTTTTAAATTAGATCTTGCGATTATTCAACTTGACAATGACTGCGAAAAAAAAAATGAAACGAGCACTTAAAGCCTGATAATGACACGAGTAAATATTGAACAAAAGACGAGCTGTAAAGAGATGTACACTCTTGCTATTATCGCGCCTGGAAACGCTTTCGAATCAGTCAAAGGCAAATTAGCAATCACAAGCCGATCATAAACCAGCCGACAATTACCCAAATATAAAGCGGAGAGAGAGGGACTTTTATGTTTGGCCTTATCCCAGCCAGCTATCTATCTTTGTTTACAGATACACAGAGATATAGTCCGCGGGCGAGCGACTATTGTGTTGGCAAACCTAATTAGCTGACAGCCCAGAAGTCGTAACTCGCGGGGACTCGTCAAGAACCTTGCTAAAATTGAGAACTGAGAACTGAGCCGAGAGAGTCGCACAGTGTCCAATTTGGCATTTGAATTGTCACCCGTTCTTTGTCAATTAGCCGACATAATTGGAGTACAATGTGCATTTGCATTTTTGCATCCAACAGCAGCATTGGAACGTCACTTGGCCCACTTGGGGAGTTTGAACTTGAATTCAGTAGAGATCCCGCCTGGCCCGCCGCCGCCTCTGATCTCAATTTAGATCGCTGCCTCATCTGCTGGCTGCATCTGAAATACGAAACGAAATCCCCCAAAACGAGGAAGTCTTGCTGGGCCCAGCGGGCTGTCCATTTAGTCAGCGAATCCAGCACTCGGCTTTCGGATTTAAATGTGAATGAGCTTGACCCAAACAGCAATCTCAGTGGCACCGACAAAAAGAGTCCCGTCCCCCAGCCCCTGCCAGTTCACTTTTCCATTCCCTTCCCGCTCTTGGACCTTGCGCAAGTTCTGTGTGTTTAATTATCGCGCATACGCCGCGTTGCCGCCGCAGAAAGCAAGCGAAAAACACGAAAATCACAAACATCCTGCACTAAATCCAAGGGGGCGCCGAGTCTCTGCGACTAATTAGACACCACCAGTCCATAATTGAGAAAAGTACGAATGGAAAAGCTGCAGATTTCATTATTCCAGCTTTTAAAATTAGAAACAGAGCAGAATGAAAAGACTCAGACTTCATTTATACATTCATTTCATTCTTGAAACTTCCTTATTTAACTTAATTAATTGAATAACAGCAATTAAATTTAATTAAATCCTCGAATATGTCTATTAAGAGTAAAGGCTATTTTTAAATGAAAGCTAAACACTCACCATTGCCTCAACCCCTCTCCCTAAAATCCCAATCCGAATTCAAATCCGTAACCGAATCTGGAATCCCGAAATCCCTTCCTCCCACTTGGACACGAGTATGCCCCTGACCTGGGCTGACGCTTAAGTGACAAGTTCAACTGGAACAAGTTCAAGACTCCGGCACTTTCGATGGCACTGTCGTTGTGATCACTTTCGCTTTTTGTTTCGCCGCTGGTCGGTGGCACTTTTTACGTTTAATCAAAGCTGCTCCTGGACTTGTGCCTGTGGGCTCCTCAATTGGATCTATTAAGTCACTTGAGATAAGCCCGAAGGGGACTTAAGTGGAGAGTGGGCCACTCAACGCACAATTGTCACGTTGACGTTGAGGTATCAGTAAAAGAGCTCCGGCTCGTTCTCGCTCTCTCTCTCAGGTGATCTCTTCCATAAAAATGTGGGACATACGGCCATGGGAATAAGCTTTCATTTCTTCTTCAGCTTTTATACCCTCTAATTCAAAGACAATAAAGGATTCCCAGGCCTTGAATTGTTAAGATTGCTAAGAATGCTTAAATATTTGCTTGTGGTTGTGGTTAATGAGTCACATGGGGAAAATATCCCCGAATTTTGGGTCTTTCTTCAAACAAAGAACCTAAAACCTTTACATCCCAATTGAGTGGGCTTAAAATAATATAGCTAGCATAAAAGTTATATTATAGATAGCATAAGGTTTATATAATTTAAGTCCATTTAGTTAAATCCTTGTTAAGTGTTTTTGTGTTTTTATTTGTTTAAGGCACTTCATCAAGATATCTTTTTTTATCTTTTTTAAATCACGAGTAAGATATCTTATTCACCAGTTACCATTTTGCGCTTTAATTAATAACATTTATGGATATCAGTGTGAATAAATATTTTGTAAATATAGTAGCATAAGGGGGTAACAGAGTCAGTGGAGTTTTAAAATCCCTTAGAAAGGTGTATAAAGGTATGCTACAAAATGTTTTTAACAATATGAACAGTGTAATTATTTCTTCATATATTTTATTGCATACTTTTAGACACCTTTCTAGGGGATTTCAAACCCTTACTTTTTAGTAAAAGAAAATCTTTGCACTGTTCAACTTCCTTTGATTTGGTATTCCAAATTTATTACTTTAAAAAAGGATTTTTGCATTGCATTAAAAAATATCCCCTTTCAGATTAATTTCTTCAATCCTTTGATCCCATCTGCTTCATAAATGAGTAACTAAATCGTAGCCACATTATTCCTGAGTTCCAATAAAACCACTATCAATTTCGCACTTATAAAACCAAGATTTATGAAACAAAGAGATTATATTAATTAGTAACATGTGTCTAGTGTTAGACAAGCTCTCAGTTAAATGTTTATAGTAAACCTGCCTTAATATTAATACTAAATACGCAAGTACAGTTTCCAAGGTCCAGATCTCACTGGAAAGAGTCGGTTAGTCAGCCAGGCAGAGATAAGCCCGTTGCCCGGACAGATGCCAGGTCCACAAACTATAAACTATAAAAAATAAAATATAAAACACTTATTAGGACTTTTTGTCTTGCTGTGCAGAGCAAAGTTTGATAACCGGAATTGAAGTCAGTGCAAAAAAGTGATAAGGAGCCCGGCTTAGTCGCTTAGCCACTGGTGATTGTTCTTTGCATTTATATAGACACTTACCCTTCCCTTGCCCCCTTCCAGAAGGCAAATGGCGTGGACGTGGACGTGGATGTACTTGTGACAGTGGATGCGGATTATGCAACTGGCGAGGCGAGGAGGAGAAGACCCCAGATAGACGGTTTAATTATCAGCGCCTGATTATTATCACCGCAGCGGCGATGCAGCGGTGACGGTTCCGGAGAGGACCCGTGTATGTGCTCTCTCTCCGGCTACGGAATGCATCCAGCTACCTGAACTGACTACCACCGCCGCCAGTTCCAAAGCCACCGCCGAGCAGTGAGCAGGAGGAGCGTTCGTCCCAGCCGAAATATCCGGAGTGCCAATTGCCAGTAATTAAGCGAAAATTAAGCGGAACCCATAGATCCCACAGATTGCCAAGATCAAACTTAAAACCCAGACAGGCAGACATGTTGGCCACGGACAAGGGCACGCCGGTGGGGCCCACGCCGATCATTGTGAGCGGTCGGCAGGGCAGAAATCTCATTGCCATGGCCCGACAGCGCTGGCAACGGATCAGCAGCTCCTGCAGCAGCATCACCACTTGCTGCCCGGGCATCCAGCACATCCTGGACATCCTGGACATCCCACACACCTGCCCCATCACACACACTCGCCTGCGTGCGAAAAGCGCCTGGAGGCGGAGACGCCGCGCAGGAACCTCCACGAACTCCTGCTCGAGATCCTGGACATGATGTTGTCCTGTCTGGTGGTGGCGCCCTGCGTGATCGCCTATTGGCGCGGCACCTGGGAGCTGATGGGCGTGTACCTCTTTCCCAACAGCCTGCCTCTGTCTGCGATGGCCAGCTTCCTGATCGGCGGCCTGGGGCACTTTGTGTTCACCGTCACGCAGAATTTCTTTAAGGAGCATGTGCATCCGGATAGGAGGAGACTCACTTACTATACAGTGTCGCGGATATATACGGCCATCTTTGGCATTGTCTGCGTGAATATGTGGCGCGGGGCCTGGCTGCTCTGCGACTGGCTGACCAGCGTCGACTCTTTGATTATAGTCTGCGTGGTCACGACGATCGCCCTCATCTTCCTGGTGGCCACAAGGACGCTAAGGAATCTAGGGGCAGCCCCCTATACCGTGACCATGGACCACAAGAGTGATTACTTTGAGGTGGACACCATGTTCAAGATACCCGTAAGTCACCTAGGGAACTAGTGCTTTTGTTGATTTAATCCTGTAATTTTTCTCCTTAGGGTTTTCATCAACCTGGCCTGTATGTGTTGGACACACTCTTCTCGGTCTTTGTCATTGGCAGTCTGGTGGTCATCGCCTGGCGCGGTGTGTGGGGCATCTTTGACCTGCTCCTGTTCCCCCGGGACAAGGCCAAGTCCGCCTGGGGCTCGCTGGTAAACCTTGGCTTATTATCTCCTGAAATACTATTTAAAATCTAATAATTTTTACAGCTGATTGGCTATCTGACAGTGTTTGTCACCTTCCTGATTCATCCCTTGATGCGGTATGTGTGTCGTCGGATTAGTGGAATCTTCAAGCTGATTATATGCGACATTTACTATCTGATGACATTCTTTGGGGCGGTGAATGCCTGGCGTGGCATTTGGAATCTGCTCGATGTGTATTTGTATCCAGGTAAGGGTTAAAAGGGTTAAATAGAATATTAGGAATTGTAAGAGACTTCAAACCAAATTAAAATGTGTCTAAAAGTATGCTAGAAATATATTTTATCTTTAAAAATTAGTTAGCATACTTTTGGGCACAACTTCTATTAATTTCAATCTTATTGATAGAAAATATCAATACTTTAATGCTTTTCCCTTCTCATTCCCACAGAAAACAAGCTTCTGAGCTTCTGGCTGACGCACCTCATCCCCTTCCTGCTGCTGGCGGCCATCAAGTGCTCCAACTCCATCCTGGTGCGCGGTGTATTCATCGATGGGGAGGGCGTGGGTGCCGAGAGCGTCGATATACCCATCAACTATGTAAGGCTGCACTTCCTCCGCGAGCGACGGAAGAAGAGTGCCCGTCCAGCAGATGGTTCGAAGTCTCCTCCTCTGTCGCCGCCACCGCACTATTATCTAAAGCCGGAGCACGCCTCGCTCGGGCCGGAATGCGGAGAAGGACAAGGAGGCGCAGAGCAGCCTCATCGAGAGGCCACATTCCACCGTTCAGATCGTTTAGGATTCGTGTCTTCTATCCTTTAAATCGTTTCTATGTCTAGCTGTTAACCTAGTTATAATCGCCTAAGCCTAATCTTACCGAGCTTACTTTAGAGTCAGATGTTTAGTTATTACCCCTGCAGACCCGGTGTAGACCCAATCCCTACCTAGACCTGTACAGAACGATCCTAGGCCTTAAGAAGTATATTTGCATTTTCCGCAGCAGGTTTTACGTACGGAATTTTAACCTGGTGACGAAGGCACACTCACCCCACTCACAGTAGCTAAGTACTAAACGATACGAGTATAAACATTGTACATTGATATTTTCATATATCGCAATAAATAAATAAATAAAAGTTTGTAAATACTATATAACCGATATTTATGTTTCCTTCTAGGTTATTATTTTTTTAAGAATGGAAAAGTATAACCTCTTCCTATTTCTATCTTCAGGTTTTCCGCTTTGTCTGTTTTGATCCATTTTATCTGAGACTGAGGATAAATACCTAGTCAGGGACCACCACTCGTAAATAGTAGACATTTTTGCATTGAAAATCAAATTTCCCTTTCATCGAATGCAAAAATACAAATCAGATAATAACATACTTGTGTCGTCTCGCCTTATAAAAGTCTCACGGCCCAACGAATAGCGCCTGCTGTGAACTTGTCATTCCTGGCATCGCAAAAAAGGTGATTTTTATATAGAAAGCGAAATCAAGGGGGCAGAAACAAAGTCTCTGCATTGTTCTGGGTCACTACATTTTCTAGATGCAAAGAAAATGCCAAATTTGTTGCTAAATTGAGCAATATTCAGTACCTAAAACGTGCCATTTTCTTTCTAAATTATTTTAAATAGTACACAGATAAAAGCCACCTGTAGGGCATGTCTGGTGGGAGACAGCGCACTTGGGAAAGAAATAAATAATGGTAGAGGAAGTGATCTTTAAGAGGGTATATTTAGTTTATAGAAAAGGTTAAAACTAGGATTTTATTAAGATATTTTACTTGGGAAATAAATGAATAATAATAGAAGAAGTGATCCTTAAGAGGGTACATTTAGTAGTTAGAAAAGGCTAAAGCAGGATTTTGTTAAGATATTTTACGTATTTTTCTTGGGGAACTTAATTTCTTGTTAGTTATAGTTTTCTATACAAGTATACTTTTATTAAGATTTATCAGGTAAACGAATTTAATTAAGTCTATACTAACCAGCAGAGAGTCACAATTTTAGTAATTAGTAATATTTAGTAATATTTATTTTAATGTATAAGCCCCACCTCCTTCAAAATTTCTATATAGTGCATCCACAAATGAGATACTTAACAACCCGAGAGATTCGTATCTCGTTCGTGCTTTTCTTTCTTTATTTTTATTTGAAAAAAATAACAACAACGAGAGAAGCAGTAGCAAGAACTAATAGAAAGAGGCAGAATGCATCGGACGGCTAAAATAAATACGCAAATACAAATCGAAAACGCAAAATAGAAAGCAATTGATATGCTAGCGAAGCGCTAATTTGTAGGAACTTGGCATTTTAGTTTGAATTTTGCGACGGTTTGCTGAATATCCAAATCGCGAGCGCCTCAAATTTTCCGCCCCGAATAGTGTTGAAAAAATTTTTCTTAAATTTCTAAAAGGATTCCAGTTTGTGCGAATATTATTAATAACCTATTGTGTTGGCTTAAATACACATAAAGTGATAAAGTGCTAAGCTAAAGAAAGTTAAAAAAGCCTGCGTGAACTTTACATAACAAAAGTGCACATTTGGTAATCGCAATGGGCATTCCTGACATCCGGCTGCTGGTGACGCTGGAGTTCGAGGTCTACGGACACGTGCAAGGTGTGAAATGTTTGAGGACAAAGTTCAGGATCAGGGATCGTGGGGTTAGAACCCAAGGCAGCAAATGCACTTGAGCTAAAAATAAACCCACAGTAGCTAGCTTGTTACTTTGGGGCCCCCAACTGTCCTTGGCTTGCTTTCACGCCTCATTCCACTGTCTGTAGACTATATAGAATAATATGAGCATCATATATCTCTGAACCGGCAGGCCTGAATCTCACGAAAGACACACGGGATCGTTGCACCAAGGCGGGCATTACGGGCTGGGTAAAGAATAGCAAGCAGGGCACCGTTGTCGGCAAAATGCAGGGTCCCAAGGAGGAGGTGGACAAAATGTGGGTACACCAAGGGTAAAAGTAATAATAGAGTAATAGCTTTGATATATCCTCCCCGCAGGATCACCTGGCTGTCCAGCGAAGGCTCGCCTGGCTGCCAAATCGAGCGCTGCGAACTCCGGAACCAAGGCAATCTCAGCCGACTGGACTACAAGGACTTTGCCATTAGATTTTAGATGTGTTATCAACCAAACTATTATCTGTCAATTGATGATATGTTTGGTGCAGTTTTGTGTTTGTTATGTGCATTAATTCTATAAGTTTGTAAATACGAGTAAAAAATAAAGAAATTAATAAGAAAGTCTAGGTTTTTCGATAGTAAACAATGGCGAAATGAAAACTATATCGAAAAAGCTCTACATTTTAAAACGAAATCATAAAATGGGAAATTTCTGTGAACTCTTTGGGCATATTATCGATTTGTAAAATAAATGTATCCAGAGTAATAAATATTTTGAGCTCTAGGATGCTCTATAATACGGAAACTATTTTGATTTTCTCAAATTCTTTTCTTTTTAACAAAAATAATATTTTAAAAAATTACGAACTTAATTTGTGTACTTAGAAATATTATATATCACAAATTCGACATAATAATGATATTCTTGGGAAGAAAAAGGCTTTAACTTAGGTTTGTACAAAAGTTGATGACTTTTAAATACTGTTTTTGAAGAAATCCTAGTTACTCGCTGTTAAACAAAGAACAGAATCCTTATCTAATCTTGCTTGGACACTAAGAACTGCGACGCTGAGGCTCTCCTGCAATTTCCAAGACTTGCAGCCAAAATTAAAACAGCTTCGTGCACATACGTAGACTGAAATCTATTTAGTTTTCAATACAGAAGCGTAACACTTGCTCTAGCAACATCTTTTGACTTAGACTACATATGGTTGGGGTTCTTAGCAGGACTGGAAACGACCGGCAGCCTTCATGCGCTCGAAGGACTTGTTGGCATCGTACTTCCTGCAAGGCACAAAATTAAATTAATCAATATAAGAGATCTTTAGCTTAATAACAATAATAATTACGAGTAGAAGTCGGCGTAGGCGGCCTTCTTGGGATCGTTGACGAAAACCTTGAACGCGACCGTAATTATGGCGGTCAGACCAAGGGAGATCGCCAGGTTGCGCTTGATGGAGGCGTTGTGGAGGCCGCGGAGCACGGGTCCGCTGCTGGATGTTGCTGGAGTGTTGGCCATGTCGCTGCTGTTGGAAAAATCGAACAAATTATATGGGTATTGCAGAAGTTACGTAAGGTGCTCCAAAGGGATTGACGCAGAGCAGGGTTAAAGAGTAGGATAACCGCTTGCACCAATCAAAACTCTCTAGGGGCTTTAGTAAAAAGGCTTAAGTACTTTTAGTGCTCCAAAATGTTTGCAAATTGTTTAAAAAGGCAAAGTTATGTACTCACATTTGCAGAAAATATTCAGTTTCAGTGTTGCCAGATGAAAATTTAGCTTTCCACCTAAAAAATCTCACAGAGTCGATATTTCCTCCTAAAATATCCTGAACAAAAACGTAACGATCTACAACGTAAGTAAACAAAAACGTCAAGACTTACGACGTAAGATACTATCGATGTTTTACCAAACTTATGTTTTTTCGGTCCCGTTTGTACTAGAACTGTATTTTTTAATTTCTATAGAAGGAAAAATAAGCATGTCTATATCAAAAATATTCAGATTATTTTAAACATTTTTGTATATAAGAACCCGTTATCGGAGCTATACTGAATTGATCGATATGTTTGAATTAGGGCGGGTTTCCTGAAAACTGGTCACACTTAAATCGCTTCTCACATTGGCACTGCCAGATATCGCGAGGAATAGGGCGCTATACCTCTCTTTGGCGCGATTTCCTTAATTTTCCGCGAATAAGAAACCGACAACGTACGAAAAAATAATTCGATTTCAGTGAAAAGTGGCAAATGACACCCAAGTAAAGCTCTGGAACGCTCATAATTCAGCGTTCCCAGATATCGCGGTTAATACCAGTGTTGATCAAGCCCCGTCATCAAGCAGCCCTGGAAACACTGAATTCGGGAAAATTTAGTGCATTTACACACGCGACCGATTGGCAACACCGGCTGGAAAATAAAAATGGCTACCACTGAATGCAAATGGCGGTTGTTATTGTAATTGTTCGTGGAATTTCGAAGTTTTTTGTACAAAATAAACAGGAAAAACACATCGCCCCAGCGACAGCAATAGGCTGAAAATCAACCGCGAACCTTCCGCCACATCCGAGTGTATCCACCGAGTGTTTCAGCTCACGCGATCCATGTGAAATAATGCCCCGAATTGGCTGCCCAAATGCGAGAAAAATTTTCGAGCGCCTGTGAAAAGCAATATTATTGGGCTGCCGTGCGTGAAATGGAGAACAGTGAGGGCGCAATAAGTTCGAATGCCCTATTAATTAGCCCCTGAACATTGTACAGCCAGCGGGGAAGCGCGATTTGTGGCAAGAAGAGCGCCTGAAAAGTGACGCAGGAAAATCCGTATCCGAATAAGCAAACCAGCAGCGGAGCCCTGCCCGCGCCCCGCACGTTGTCACTGTGTGTGTGTAGTGTGTGTGCGAGTGTGTTAGTGAGGCTACTACTAAAAAAAAAAGGAAAAAGAAAAAAGTGGCAGCGGTGGAAAATGCCCAAAAACAAAGTCGCAGAGGTTAAAAACTAGCGAGTGAGCCCAGCTGCACAAATACATGTACGGTGGATCCCATATCGGCGGATCGGATCGAAAACAATTCCATTCCCGAAAAGTACATAAATCTCGGTGTGAAATGCAAACATGCAATTGTTTAAACGCAAAGGACGCCACCTGAATCATCTGCCACCGATTTCCCCGAGCGGCGGGGACCTAAAAGCTAAATGCGAGAATTGAGCAGCGTTCTACCAATTAAATCTACGACGCGTGCGATTGTCGTGTGATGATATGCCACTTAAACAGGTGAGTTCTTGAGTCGCGCTTTCCTCGGGGGGCCCTTTTCTTGCCCTTTTTCCCCGTTTTCTGCCGAACAGCTGATCTGCGATTATTGCACTTCACATCCCATGGATTGTAAGAGAGGGGGCTTTGGAGTGTGCAAAGTGCGGCGGGGTGGGGGGGAGGAAGGGTCGCGGTCGCCCATTGAACACTTGCGTCACCCACGCAATCTCTCTCCGACCGAAAACCACAACACGGGCAACAAAAACAGCATCAGTTACCCATTTCAAACTCATGCATTCATCATGTGTGTGCCTGTTTTTTCCTTCCATTTTTGTGATTTTATTAATCGGCCCGCCCCCTTTTTACCCCCCGCCTTAATTCTGGGCAAGTATTTTGGTTACCTTTTCCCTCTGCTACCCATACACTGGCACACTCTCTCGCTACACACACACCCTTCCAAGAGGCCAAGAAGAAAAATGGCGACGACGTCGGGGTATCGATAACAAAAAAAAGACGAAAGAAAACGCACGCACGCATGTGAAAATGCAACCTGTGGGCACCCCCCAACCCCCGCACCCATCCACTTGCCGCGCGTGGAAATGCAGTCAGCTGAAAAGCGCTTTGGTTACTTAATTTTGGGCTGCTCCAAGCTGAACGCATAGATTATTGCCTGTTGTTGGAATTTCCAATGAGTCGCCTATAGCCATCCCGCTCACGCACGCAGCACCAGAGCCCAGAGGCAGCCGCCCAAAACAAGGAAATTAGTTGAATGCAAGCCAGCACCTATGGAAGATGGATAGCTTAGGTCGTCCAGCT
Organism: Drosophila triauraria; assembly: GCA_014170255.2. Taxonomy (NCBI): domain Eukaryota; kingdom Metazoa; phylum Arthropoda; class Insecta; order Diptera; family Drosophilidae; genus Drosophila; species Drosophila triauraria. The sequence continues at coordinate 6,392,373 of CM024334.1, read as the reverse complement.
TGAATTATGACTAGTTTAAATAATATTAAATAAGTTGTTTGGATGTAGCAATGTGCTTTCCAATACACGACCTAAGTGAGTTTGTTTGTGTGCGTGCGTGCCAGGGCTGCAGCAGCTGTTGTTAGTTTCGATATATCGATAAACGCTGACCCCATCTCTAGGCAATTTCACTGGCCCGTCCTCTTCCTCTTCCTGCGGGCTCCTTAAATGTTAATTAAATGCCGTAAAATTGCGAAATGACCAACGTTTTCGGCCCATTGCAGCAGCTTGAACCGTCACTGGTGCGGATATTGGTGTCGCTCCCCTGGGATGCAGCGCAACGGCTGCGCCAACTGGCCGCCGAGGGCAATCCCGAGCTGCGCGCCCTCAACATTCAGTCCGTGCAGTTCGAGGGCGATTCTGTGATAACTTTGAAAGTTGGAGGACAAGATATTAAGATAACCAAGGGTGAGTTCTTTTCGAATAAGTTTCTCTGATCCCCGTTTAACCGACTCCTTCCTTTGCCCGCAGATAATGTAAACGAGACACTTGAGGCGGCTGGCTCGTCTTCCGGCAACAAGAGTAGTCTGGTGGCTCTGGCCCCGGGTTTCGATGGGCCTAGCACCAGTAAGGCGGCCTCCGCCTATCTGCAACAGCAACAGCAGCAGCAGCGGATCGTGCAACTGCCGCAGAATGTTTCTAACGATGCAATCTCACTCCAGCAAAGGAGAGCGGCTCTGCAGAAGATGCCTCCGCAACAACTCCAGCAGCTGCAGCAGCAGCAGCAGGTTTCGGGACCTCAGCAAACGCCGCCGGTGTTCAAGTCACCCAACACGGTGTGCCCCATGGAAGGCAAGGTGCCGCTGCTGTTGCCCTCGCCCTCTGGAACGGCGGGAGTGCCGCGGGACTTTCCCTTCGAAAGCATGCGGCAGGCGCGAGTGCTGCAAGGACGGGAGGCGGGCGGCCTGGGTCCGCCACCGCCGCCGCCCAACGTGACGCTGAAGGTGCTGAAGAACCCGCCGCCGCAACAGACGTCGCAGAATGGCGAGCTTACCCCGACGACGCCAACGACGACGACGACGCCGCCGGGCAGCAAATCTCAATTCATCCAGCCACCACCGCCGCCATATCCGGGATTGGGAGTTGCCTCGGGAGCCGCGAACGCGGCCAGCGGCAGTTCACCCATTGCCATAGCGGGCGCCAGTGCCAAGCCTGCGATTGTGCCCGTCTCCAGCCCGCTGCCCCATCCCCATCCGCATTCGCATCAGCATCCGCTGGCGCATACGCATCAGCCGCTGCCCACGGCCACGTCGACGGGCAGCAATAACATTGCCATATCGTCGCCGCTGCTGGTGAATCTGCTGCAGAACGACGGCAATGCCATGTCGAATCCGAACCAGCTCAAGTCTCCGCAGCAGCAGCAGCAGTCGCCGCTGATCGGCATGAGTCCGAGCGGAGCGCAGATGATGAACTCCCCGATGCGCTCCTCTGGTCCGGCGACGCCCAGCGATTTCCTCATGGGCGATGTGCTAAGTCCGGTGGTGCCTTCCTCCCCAACAACTCCTCAGGCGGCGGTAACTCCTTGCCCGCCGCCCGTGGTGATGCGGAGTATGCAGCAGCAGCAGCAACAGCAGCAGGCTATGCTCAGTCCCAGCGGCAATGGCAATCATTTGTATACTCAGCAGCAGCAGCCGCAGGCACCTCCCCCGCACCGCTTTCAACAGCAACCGCAGCAAATGTCGCCGCAGGCTGTGGCTCTGCGCCAGCAACAATTGCAGCGCCAGCAGCAGCAACAACAGCAGCTGCGGTTCATGTCGCCGCAGCAGCAACAACAGCAGTTGCAGGGACAGCAGCAGCAGTTTCAGCCTTCGCCTGGTAAGTGTCCTAGCTTTCTCCCTCATTCTGTATTAATTAACTTGCCTTTCCTCAACAGATTGCTTCCCAACATGGGCATGAGTCCCTTGCAACAACAGCAGCAGCAGCAGCTGAGACAGCAACAACTGCGACCTGTCGGACTGCCCCTGGCTCCGCCGCCCCCTCATCCGCAACAGCAGCAGCAGCGAATGATGAGCCTGCAAATGCCACAGGCGTCACCGCAGCAGCAGCAACAGTTCATGAGCGGAGCATCGCCACTGGGACCCGCACTCTCGCCCGCCTCCAGCCACCATTCGATGCACAGTCCGCTGATGGCCAACCATCAGGCGCAGCAGCAGCAACAGCAGCAGCAGCCGCAGATGATGTCGCCTGCCCCTGCGCCCGGATCAGCCGCTCCCAGCGAGCTGGCTCACCACGTACCTGCAGCGCCGCCGCCGGACTACAACCAGGCGGCAGCCAACTCGCGCTGGCCCCTTGCCGGAATCAATAAGCCGATGGACTCGGCCACCAAGAGCAGTTTCCAGGAGTTCACGCGCTACCAGATGCAGTACAATCTCCAGCAGCAGCAGCAGCAAGTCAGCCTGCCGGGACAGCAGCAGCAGCACCAGCAACAGCAGCCGCAAGCGCAGCAACAGCTGCCGCCTCCCCCGCTGCCAACGCAGCAACAGCAGGTGCAGCAACAACCGCAACTGCAGCAGCAACAGGCTGCGGGCCAGGCTCAGGGTCAGGTGGACTCGCTGATATCGCTGTCCGTGCTGGATGCCCTGACCACAAACGACCTGGACGCCCTGCTGCCTACTCTCAACTGTGATCTGGACTCGACGCTCAGTCTTGAAGATAAAAACGAGCTCGAATCGCTGCTGCAGGATGCCAAGGATCTGGACTTGGATCTGATCGAGGACAATCTATCGGCGGTGGGCATGGATGTGGGAGACGCTCTCAGCACGCTGCAGGAGGCGCCAATGGAACAGCAGCAGCCGCAACAGCAAACGGTGATGCAGACGCCGCAAATGCTGCAAATGCCTTTCCAACAACAGCAGCAGCAGCAACAGTTGCAGCAACAAATGCTAATGCAGCAGCACCAACAGCAGAAGCAGCAGCAACTCCAGCATATTCCTCAGTCGCAGCAGCGACAGAACCAGCAGCAACTGCAGCGGCAGATGCAATTGCAACAGCAGCAGCAGCAACAACAGCAGCTGCAGATGGTGCAACGCCAACAGCAGCAGCAGCAACAGTTGCAAGTGCAAGTGCAACACCCGCAGCAGCAACAAAGGCCGCCTCAGAAGCAATTCATCATAAATCCACACACCGGCGACATGGAACCCATGGCCAGCGATGACAGCGATACCGAGGCCGAACAGGAGACGGCACAGATGCCTTTCCGCACCAGCAGCGGCCTGGGCAACTTTAGCTTCAACCCCGCCAACGACATGCTCCTGCCCAGCAATCTCTTCTCCGAGGAGGACTCGAATTCGGCGCAGCAGCTGCCGATGGCCATCAGCAGCGACCAGGAGAGATCGCGCGACTCGCTGGCCTCCAACAAATCAGCCTCGAGCAGGGCCCGGAAGACGCCCGTGTCGAAGGCAAACCACGTCGGAGAAAATTCGCCACGTTCCAGCAACAGTTCTCCGCTGATTGGCTTAAACTCGCCCCCAATCGGTGCTGGAGCGCCCAATAAGAAGGCCAAGCCGAACCTCCTGCGAGACAAGCTGCAGCAGGGCGTCAAGGAGCGCAAGGCCAAGGATCCCGCCACCACGCCGAAACCGAAGAGAGAGCGGGCGAAGGGCAATGCCAAGACGAAGGCGGCCGAGGAGAAGATAAAGCTGCGCCTGAAGCTGGACAAGGTGGAGACGGTGGCGGCAGCGGGAGCGGGCTACGAGGGACAGATTATATTGAATCAGCAGCCGCAGCAGCAGCAGTCGCCCATGGTGGCCAACAATCACATGCAACAGTTGCCCCTGCAGACGCAGCTGCTCACGTTGCCCACGCAACAGCAGCAGCAACTTGCACAGCAGCCTCAAATGCAGCAGCAACTTACACAGCAGCCTCAAATGCAGCAGCAGCAGCAGCAACAACAACAGCAGCTGCAACAACCACCTCAGATTCAGCAACAGCAGCAGCCGCTCCAACAACAGCAACACCATCCGGTCTACGCGAACTTTCAACAACAGCAGCAGCAGGCACAGCCTGTCCCTGGTCTCAACGAGCCGCGTGTGCCGCCCCTGCAGATCCGACTGCGTGGCAAGAACCATGTGGTGGTCAAGAACACGCGCAAGGATCGCAAGAAGGGAGGCCAGAACCAGGAGGTGGCCGCCATTGGTGATGACCGCCAGCTGAAGCGCAGCTACAGCGATCAGCCGCCGCAGCAACTGCTCCTGGACGGCGTCGGGGTGGACAATAAGCAGGCCAAGCTCACACCGCCGCCCCATGTCAACGGATTACCCATTCTGATTCAGAAGACGACGGCGACAGTGGCACCGCCAGCGATGCAGACGGGAGGAGCTAGCAATACCACCACCAAGACCACAACGATTGTGGCGGGCAAGAACGGGCTGACGATCAGTGCCATTGTGGAGGCGGCGCACAAGGCGCAGGCTCAGGCCCAGGCCCAGGCCCAGCAATCTCTCAACGATCCCCAGCTCATTGTGGGCTCCACGAACACGGGCACCACGCCCACGTCCACCACGCTGCAGCAGCAGCAGCAGCAGCTGAGCAAGATCGCCACCTCGTTGCCCAGCAGCATCACCCTGAGTGCCATCAACAGCAACAACAATAACAATAATGCCAGCAGCGGCAACAACAACAATCGGCTGCTGACGATGAAGAATCCGATCAAGACTGCGGCCACCATCACGCCCATTGTGGGTGGCAAGCCGATGACAAAAAACCATAAGCCGCCGCCATACATCACAGCCGTGCAGCAGCTGCAGCTGCAGAAGCAGCAGCAGCAACAGCAGCAGCAGCAGCAACAGCAGCAGCAGCAGCAACAACAGCAGCAGCAACAGCGACAACTGGCGGCGGCCGTAACCATGTTGCCCAGTGCGACGACCCTGAAGCGTGTCGAGATCACCAAGGTCACGCCGCAGGTGACGGCCGAGCAGGCTCCCAGCCTGGCTCCAACTCAAGGAGTAACAGCAACACTAGCGCCCTCGTCGACGACCAACACCACGCAAACAACTCAGCTGATCTGTGATAGAAAGTTGCCCATGACCACGGTCAACAGCGTGGTGGTGGCCACTGTGAATGCCTCCTCCTCCGCCGCCGTCCCTGCCTCCCTCTCGACCTCATCTTCGGTGGCCTCATCCATCATTACCACCTCTACCTCGTCGCCGGCCGCGCTGCCCAACACCCTGCGGAATTCGCCGGCCAGCAATGGGAGCGGGACACCCGGGCACGGCAACAATGGTGGCGGCGAGGACAGCGGCATCGAGTCGATGGATGCGCTGTCCGAGAAGAGTCCCCATCAGCTCTCCTCCAGCAGTCCCATCCAGGTGACCAAGGCGGGCAACTTGGTGCAGCCGCAGCAGCCGAGCACAACCACAGCCATGACGGTGACAGCAACACCAGTGATTGCTCCTAGCTCAGCGCCAGCTCCTGCCACCGGAGGCGTTGTTTCCCTGCAGCAGCAACAGAAACAGCAGGCGGACGATGAGATTGAGAAGGCACTGGCAAAGATGGAGGGCGATTTTCCCGAGGATCTCGAGGACATTGTGTCGTCGATGATAAAGGAGACCAGCGAATGCGCCAGTGCTGGCGGTGGCGGTGGAGTGGCGTTCCTCAACAGCCTGGAGAACTCACTGCCTGCTTCGACAGTGGCCACTGTGGCAACGGCGGCGGCGGCAACCACAACAATCACGAAGACGAAGTTGAATGGCGAACACCATATACTCGAACACGATGATCTCATCAAGAAGCTCACGGAGAGCAAGCAGCAGCAGCCAGCGATCAAGACCACCGAGGTCAAGGTGAAGCTGGAGGAGATGCCACCGCTGCTGACCATCAAGAAGGAGCCAGCGAATAAGCCGGTCAAGGTGGAGCCCAAACTGGAGGTAAAGGCGGAGCCCAAAGCAGAGATCAAGCAGGAGGAGAAGGCTCAGGATAGCAAGCCTCACACCAACGAGGCCAATGCCTCGCTGCAGCCCATTTCGATAGAGATACCTGCCCAGGTGGACGGGGAAACGCCGAGGATTAGAACGCGGGCCAGCAGTCGACTGGAGAGTCCCTTGGATGCGCCCAAAGCCAGTCCCGATCCGGCTACAGCAGCAGCAGCGGCAGCCACAACTAGCAGCACACCCAGCACCGTCAAGAGCTTGTCCCGCGCCTCCTCCACCGCCAGTCCCCGTGTGCTAACGCCTACTCCCAGCCACAACAACAACAACAACAAGAGGCGGCGGCAGGAGTCCGAGTGCGGCAGCAGCAATGATGCCTCCGACCTGGGCGACAGCAACATCAAGCGGCCCCGCATGAGCAGCGGCAATGGAAGCGGCGGCGTCAGTGTTGCGTCCAACAATGTGGGAGAAGCTACGGACGCCGCAGCCAGTGGTTTGCCCAAGAAGATGGAGATTGTCGAGTCATCCGATTCGGATGAGCCGCTGATCGAGGTGGCCGGCAAGGTGCGCAACTCCAAGCAGGCCCAGGTGGAGGCCGTTGATGCGGCGGCAGTGGAGAAGCATGTGACGCGACGCAATGCGCAGCAGCAGCAGCAACATCAGCAGCAACACAGTAAGTTGGACTTTGAACTGAAGGGTTAAGGGCTAGCCAGAGTCTAGAATCTTGTCTTGTGAATGGATTAGGCGATTATTTTGCATATCGATCATTGGGTAATATCCAAAGGGAGCTTATGGGGTAACAAGGTTCCAGAGCAAGAATATATCAACTTGTACTCACACAATTCCTTCTCCTTCTTCTTCCCATAGAAACCACCAACAACATCGCCTTGAATGCCACCGCTCCACCCCCTGGAACACCTAGAACAGGCAAGGCTCAAGCGCCAAGTGGAAATCCCTCTGCCACAAGCAGCAATCACAGCGGCAGCAGCAGTTCCAACAGTCCCAGTGTGCCCATTTCAGTGGCAACCACAACGACGCCAGGCGGAGCTGTTGTGGTCACCAGCCAGAACAACAGCATAGCCGGCGGCACGAGCATAGTGCATGCAACGCGAGGAGCCACAGCTGCGGCGGCCAGCAGCACCACCACTGCCACCACCACCGCCAACAACAATGTAAACTCCGCCAGCTCGCCGACGGACGAGAAGATAGGCACCCGGCGGAGTGTGCGAGCCAGTGCGGCGGCCAACAAGATCATATACAGTCGCAGCAATGCAGCCGCAGCTGCTGCAGCAGCCGCCGCGGCGGCAGAGCCAAAGGGAACGCCAGGCAAGGCGGGAGCGGCAGCAGGTGGAGCGAACGCCAACGCAGGCAGTATAGAGAGCGTGGCCGAGGCCAGGCGGAAGACGCGCAGTGCAGGTGAGAGTTGTGGCTTAACCAAGGCATCATGGACAGTCCTCTAACGATTCCTTCTCTGCCCACACAGTCATCGGCGAGTCCATGTTGACCGAGGGACGGCGGAGAAGAACGTCGCGTGACTACAAGTGACCAGAGTTTTGCGCCTTGGCTAAAGGCTTGAACCATCCGAGCGATGCGCACGAAGACGACCTGCTGGAGCTGTTCGAGGACTTTGAGCAGCAACAGCAGCAGGCGCCGCATCAGCTGGAGATCAGCAGCAGCATCAGCAGCAGCATCAGCTTTCCTTTAGCCCAGGCGCAGGACGAGGACGGTGAGGAGGCCGAGACCGAGTACGATAATTTGGCGCGAGCAGCCGGTGGCTACATGGAGGAGGCCGATCATCTGCTGTCCTACCACAGCAGCAGCAGTGCCGCGGACGTGGATGTGGATGAGGTGCTGATGCCCGAGCTGGCCAATGCCACGGCCCTGGACTGTGGCAACTTTGTTGACTACGATGAGTTCAATCTGTGTCTGAACAACATTCTCAGCGAGGAGGACGACGACAGCGGCGGCGGCGGAGGCGGAGGTTTGGCTATAAAACATCATCATCAGCAGCAGCAGCAGCAGACTTGGCGCGAGGCCGGCGATGTGCTCAACATTGTGCAGCTCAACAATGATCTGGGCTTGAGTTTCCAGGAGTTTGCCAGCGAGACGACGGCGGATGACAGCTCGCCCCAGCTGGCGTAATACTTGTATATAACACACGCACTGATACCGATACTGATACTGATACCGAACGCTTTCGTTTGTAGTTCTTATTTTTTGTATAGTTAGTGGTAGCCACAAGTTGCAATAATGTTGCGTCTCATAGCGAGCAACATCACACCCACACAGAGACAGAGACAGACGGATCTAAGCGCCGATATACCTTCACTTACACTTTGTTTTCCGTTTCCTGTTTCCTGTTTTTCCCCACCACCACCGCCCTTATATCTCTCATCTGCTCGCCCAACCAGTCCAACCATTGGAAATGATCTGCTAGTCAAGTGAAACAGGCAATTTAATGTATAGCTCAGAAGAGGAAAATTGAACAAATTAGTTGTATTCGAGAAGCTCCCCTAAACTCTAAACTCTAAACATAGCACCTAGAACTAGGCAAAGTAGTTGGCTGAAACATCTCCACAACTCTCTCTCTCTCACCCTGTAAATATTTTTGGTTTTATTTCCACTTAGAAGCAAACATGAACACCCATTTTCTAGCCTTAGTTTTTGTCCTTAATTCTATATATCGCAGATCGGAGAGCAGTTGACGTGCACCTTTTACTTTAGGTTTTATATATCCCTTTTTTCGTAAGCCTATGAATATGAATATACAGTACATACAGAAGATATATAATAGCCTATTAGTTTCCGTAAGCTTGCGTTGTTTCGAAAATTTGTTTTTTAGTTTTAAATGCTCTAGCCTAAGGACACACACACACAGTAATCTTAAAGCGAATTCTTTACCAACAATATACATATATGATAAGTTAGTCAAAAGTGTAAAAAGGCCAAGCACCAAGCAGAAAAAAATGGAAAACCTACAAAAAAAAAGAAGAATACAAAATGAGATCGAGGAAAGAGTGGAGAAATATTGAGAATCAGTCGCCTAGTATTTGTCGTTTTGCAAAAAGTGAATGAAGGAACATATTATATATATATATTATATATATACAAAGGACAGAACCGTATATAATGTTATATATTTTGCATACACAAAAACACAAGCAAAGTAAGGGAATATCGTGAAGGAGAACCAACCACACACACAAAAAAACAAAAGAAAAACAAAAACAAAAAAAGTTGTATTGTATATAAGGCAGACTCTATTTTTGCTAAATGTTATTTGAACAAATAGGGGAAAACAAAGAGTAAAGTAATTGAAGCAAAGCAAAAGCATAGCGCTAGACAAGAAACACAAAACAAAACATTATATATATATATTTCTTCACACGCATATATATATATTGTTCAATATTATTATTATCTTATATATATATATTGTATGATTGCTACATAAAATAGTTCTTTTGATACTTTGTACATGTTTACTTTAAAAAGCAAGGCAAAAACAAAAACAAAACAAAACTTAAGCGTATGTAAACCCCCAGCCCCTAGCATAACTTGCATATATACCATATAGTACCGATAAACGTATATAGAACCCGGAATCCATAACCCATAATCCAGCCACGAAAACCTTGTTTTAGAACCACACTTCTTCGGACCGCCACAACTGCAATAATCCCGATTTAAAACACACACTCAGCAAACAACACGTTAATGGAAAAGTTGTATAGAAACGTATAAATCATTTATATAGCGCTTCAGAAACACTCACACGTAAACAAACAAAACATAATATATATATTTAAATGCAAATGCAAATGAAAGAGTATAAAAAAAAGAAAAACAAACCACACAAGATGAACAACAACAACAAAAAACGAAAGTGTCTTAAAAACCGTAGTATTAGAAGTTTATTATTAATAATTTGTTTGTACTTTAAAGTAAAATATTTATAGAAAAAGAAAAAATACAAAGATTTAATATACACAAAAAATAAACAAAAGTCGTTTTCTTTCAGGGCCGATTTTTCAATGTCAGGTTAACTTTTGTCATTGAAGTGAATTGTTTTTCGGAGTTAGGCTACCCAAATCATGTTTTTATTTATCTGACTGGCAAATCCTGACTAGAGGAATAGCCCTAGTTGAAAATCTATCAGTCAGATGAGCTCTAACATTATATTGGGCACCTAAATTATTCCGAATAACAATTAATCTTATTGAAAAGAACCTGATTTTGAAAAATCGGCCCTTAGTCAGACATATCACTTGGGAATTTTAATTTTTAATGTATTTTTAAGACTTATTTTAACTTAGCACACAAAATACTAGAATTGGATATATACAAAAATAATCAAAAATGCTATTTTTTATCTGAAAAATTAGTTGGGAATTCTAAACACATATTTTTAAGATTTCGGTATGGGCTCAAATATTTTTTTTTTTATTATTTATACTTCATTTTAACTTAAAAGAAGAAAACAAACAATGATTTAATATACACAAAAAATAAACAAAACTTTAGTTTTAAGTATCTGAAAAAGCACTTGGGAATTTTAAAATTATTTTTGGGACAGGGATCTTTGAAAAATATTCGGAAAAATAACTGGTTCTTTGTATTTAAATATTCTTTAATATCAATATCAGGCCAGTAAAAAAGGAAACATTTTTTAATTGTTTAGATTTATTTTTAATTTATTTATAAATATTCCCGGTTAAAGTTTATTTTATATTATAATATTTATTTATGGTGTGGCATCGATATAAAATAGTAATTATCGTGTCAGTTGGATACCTTTGTTATTAAAACGATTAAATCATACAAAGAAGTCTCAGGATGAAGTAAATCAATATAACAAAAGCGTATAAAAGTATTAAATGAATTATAAAGTTTTTAAAGGAACCACAAAAAATTCCCTTATACTTTAGTGCTGACTTACTTTTCTTTCCTCTATCAACTTCTTGAGATGGAAATTAAAGTCTAATTTGTTTTCCTCCACACTTGATGATCACATAAAGCCCGGAACATCCTGTGATTTTTGCCCGGTGGCTGGCAGCTAACAATATTCCCGCGGAGAGCTCTCCCTGCGCCTGCGTCCTGCGCGGATTGTCGGCTTCCGAGGAGCAGAGTCGGAAGTCAGGACCAGCGAGCCAGCCAGCCCAGTGTGCGGCTGCCGACTGGCAGTTGAGAGCGAGTGGCCGCCGTGAGCAGCACGGCAGAAGCGGAGCAGGCAGCAGGAGCCCCGAAGCCAAACGCAACACGTAACAGAGCCAGCCAGGAGAAGGAGGGAGGCGTGGAGCGGGCGCCATAGGCTTTCAGTGCTGTATACACGCAGGGAGCCACCGAAAAATAGGAATCAAAATTAAAACGCCCGTCGCGCTGCCAAGTGAGTTCTTAACCCCGCTCGGGGATTACTTATCCCCCGAACTATATAGACAGACATATGGGTTAACTACTGTATTCCTGAGACAACGAGGGTCGTCCAGGGCTATAACTGGCCCTCAAGTGGTCTCGGAGGTGTTGTGAATACTTTACAGCTTTCGTGCCAGCGATATGTATCAGCGGCCAATTCCCAGTCCGGCCAACAAATGACCCCCTCCTCGGCAGCAAGTAGGAGCAACTACTCGTGCAACAGCAGCAACTGCAGTGTGGCAAGTGTTGACGCTTAAGGATGACGTCCCACTTTTCGAGTGTTTGTTGCCAGCTTTTTTCGCTCAAGTGTCCCAGTTCGGTTGTCTGTGTGCGGGCTATGACGTAGTTTGCCAAGAGTCGGAATGTGTGTCGTGAGAGTGTGTAGTTTGGTGTGTATACACACCAACAAGTGGCGAAAGCGCCAAAAAGGAAATGCCAGGCTGGAGTTTAGGAGTTGCTTTGGCTTTTCCAAGGGGGTGGCAAGCGAAGCAGAGCTGTCTATTATTTATATTTTGGGCCTTAAAGGGTCGTTAAGTATACGCCATGTGGGCCTGCTTAGCTGTTTATAGAGAAACAATGGAAATTAATAGGAAATTAGCTTCAGTTAGTAACTTTTTGGTCTAATTTCTTCAAAATTCATTTAAAACTCCCCCAGAAACCCCCTTCCGATGCATAAATATCGCCACAGGCCGGCGTGGTAGAAATACTCCCAAAATGCTCATCCGCCTGCGCTATGGAAGACGACTGCAGACCTATCTGAAGATAGGTGCCTGTGTCCTGGTGGGTCTCTGCTACTTTGCCTTTCTCTTCCGCGAATCCCTCAATGCCTACGAGCATCGGGAACGAGCCACAGCTGCGGAGCTGGAGGCGGAATCGGAGCCCTCGAAGCAACAACAGCTCAAGCTCAAGCGACAGCAGCTGCAGCGCCAACGATTGCTGATCAAGCAGCAGGAGCAGGGCAAGGGAAACTCCACTTCCACCAGGAGCTCATCACCTTCGGCGGCTGGTTCTCAGCCTTTGCCAGTGAGCACTCTGAATCCCGTCTACGAGTACTCCGAGGAGCTGCACAGCCGCACCGAGAAGGAATTGCAGCGAAGGAGCGAGCACCTGGCCGCCGTCTGCGAACGCTATAAGCTGCAGGAAAAGTACCCACCGAATCCCTGGGAATTCTTCGTCTCGCCGGGCCACAACAATCTGGTTTGGTGAGTGAGATATTACATTTAATTCTTTAATTATTTAGTTATTTAATATAATGGTTATTTCAGGTGCAATGTCTTCAAGGCAGCCAGCAGTACATGGATGTATTACTTTAATATACTGGGTAGGTATCTAGAGTAGTTGCCACGAGTGTACAGGCCAAAATATTTGGTTTTAGCATTATCCTAGAAGATAATAATGCAGGTTGCCTGTTTTAGTTATCCCCTAAATTTTTTAGAATTTATTTACTTCATAATATTGATTCCGCTTTGCTTAGAATTGAAACCCAAAATTTAGAGAAGTTTTTTATGAGGGTTTTTTTAGTTTTAAAAGTTCGGTTTCTGGGCCTTAAAGCCTTCTAATATCTATCTTCAATACCCACTCTAAAGCTTCTCTAATGCCATAACAAATTAAAGCAAATTACTGCACATAAATTTATTTTTATAAATAATTAATGCGTTTTTTATTAAATCTAGATTATTTCCTACGCTTTACCCTTGGTTTGTTGTATACATATATCAGAATAATTTATATAGCTTAGCAGTCATATAATTGATGTTGTAATCAAAAACCTAAGCTCACGCTCATATAACGAATATAGGTCGCAAATAAATCAAGCCACAGGAATATCTTAGCATTTTAATAGCATTATCTAATTATTTACCTTAAATTATTGCTTATTTTCCAGCTGGCTACGATGTAAAGTATCTCCAGAGGACGGAGACGCAGCCACTGGAGCTGGCCCGTAAGCGCTTCCCCCGCCCAGAGCTGGGCGAGTTAATGGAACTCCTGCCGAGTGCTCTATCCTTTCTCTTTGTGCGCGATCCCTTCGAGCGGATCCTGAGCGCCTATCGCAACAAGCTGGAGGGCAACAAGAACACCTTCTACAAGGCCCTGGGCACCAAGATCGTGCATCGCTATAGGAAGCGGCAGCTGGGCGGACCCTGGCCTAGGTGCGGACCCACCTTCGAGGAGTTTGTGCGCTTCCTGATAGCCGAGCATTCGGCGGGCAAGAGATTCGACGAGCACTGGGCGCCCGTCTACAGCTTCTGTACGCCATGCAGCGTCAACTTTACCATCATTGGCAAGACGGAGACGTTCCAGCGCGACTCGGAGTTTATTATCCGGCAGGCGGGACTGGAATCGCTACTGCTGGGACTGGGAAAGCTGCCCCAGCGGAAGCAGCGGAAGATCGGCAACCAGGCGCGCAGCGGGGTGAAATCAGAGGTCCTGGTCGAGCGCTACTTCGCCGATCTCGATCGCTCAACGTTGGACCAATTGCTCAAGATATATCGCATCGACTTCGAGCTGTTTGACTACGACTATAGGAAGTACTTTGACATGGTGCATCCCTGGAGCCAGGAGCAGAGCACGTCGTCGGGAGTGTCGTCGCCTGTTCGGGCTTCAACCACAGCTGCCACCACGTCCGCGGCCTCCTCGGGAATTCTAGGGGAAGCTACCAAGGGTCAGCAGGTGACGTAGAGTTAGAGTCTAAAAGTCAGCCAGCTCGGGAGTGATGAGTCGTGAAACAATCTTATCATGTACCTTTTTACACGAAAACTCGAACCACACACTCTACATACACACACCCGCCAGAGTTGTGGGCAAGGGAACTAGGTTTTTAATGAGTTGGGAATTTTATTTAAGTAATTTTTTTATTTAATTTTATTTATTGATAATTATATTTAAATATTATTTTAATTTTAATTTATTTATTAGTTACATTAGCTTACATTCTGTGCCTACTGTGCGTGTGTCGGCAGAGGTCTTGCAAAGAAATTTTTAAACCGCGAGTCACGTCTTTGGGCACCACTGCTCTAGAATAAAGGGATTCGACAGCATTAATGGTCAAAGTCTTGTCTCGCGAGTCAGCAGTTTTCTCTGCCCGGCCTCTGTCGTCAAACGCACAATATGCACAGAAAAAGTGTGCCCATATTGTTATGTTTAAGTTTATTACCTTTATTATGGTCATACCTATGTTTATGCAATATAGCTATGATAACAATATTTTTTTAGACAGACAAATCCAATTCTAACATGTTAATGTGTTGTTTCCACTGTTCCTCAATTTTAAGTTTATTCTTTTTTTTTTTAAATTTTTTTTATTCAGGCATTACTTTCTTTGATATTTAATAATTTCCTAAATATCTTATACGAATGATAGTGAGATCCTATTTTCTGTTAATATTAATTAAATCTTTATTGGGATTACAGAATAGACCCAACTCTGGCTCACAAACACCCACTTAAAACAGAACCCAACCGAAGCTAACAAATCTACCAAAAAAGTTTAAGGCCAAATCAACGTTTTCCAAAAACGCAAAAAACCAAAAAGCAAAAAAACACTCTTGACCTCTCTTAGATAATGCCAAAAAACTTATAGAAAAAGGAAAAAAAAAAAAGAAAGCATGGAAGAACCCAAGGAACTTAGTTAGAACATTTAGCATTTTGATGGATTTTTTCAGCCACCAAATTCGGAGACCCCCTACAATTTTACATGGCGTGGCGGCATGTGTGTTGTGTTTGTAGCTAGTTAATAAGTACCTACAATTTACAGTTGCGCACTCTCAAACCAAACGAAAACAAGGCAAACTTAACGAAAACGAAACGATATATTAAATATATAGATAAAGGATAAATATATATATACAGACCTCTACACCAAAATATCGCGAACGCTATTCTTCAAGGCAAGGCTGGGGAGTTATATACAACCGAAACACAAAGTGAGAAATCGTCTAGAAACCAAAGAAAATTCTGTATTTACATATATTTACAACCGAAGTCGAAGTCCCAACCCAAAGATAAGATACCAGACCCTCAACCAAACCACAACATATGGTACTTACTATTATTAAGTTATTATATATATATATACCTACATATATATATATAAACGAAATTTATAAACAGGTCTTGATCTAAGTCTATAACTTTTGTGGACTAGATACGTTTTTCCTAGGCTAAACGACGAAACGAAACGAACGAGGGATATTCAAATTTTCGAAACAAAACCAATGGATACCAAGGAACGGCTAGAAAGTATTTGAAAATTATGAAAGAAAAACCAAAGAGAACCCAACAAGAGAAAAACTTTTCATGTGATGTTTAAGGATTTATTATAAAGACAGAGAATATTTAATTATTATACTTATACTGTATTTCTAATACTGATAAAAAAACGAAAACCATAGTGACATACACACGATATTATTCTAAATAAATTTAAATTTTCAAAACTTTTTCGTTGTACGATTAAAAGGCAACAAAGTCATTAAGAATAAATAATCTCTTTACCACTCAACCCGAACGATTTGTTTTAATTGAGGAACTGCACCGAGTACTATATGTGATGTAATTTCTTTATATGGCGACCGTGATGCAATCGCTGATAATATCATGAGTCATCCAAACTGCAATTGCTGGAAAGGGAAACAAGTAGCCAGTAAAAATTCCATTTCATGTTTCTTTTCATCATTATAAATAGTTTTATTTTCATTGATCAACACAAACGAGTTATATAGGTAATATATTTAGTTGGTATAGATTCACATTATTTAAATATTCATATATATAGGGGCTGCGAACGCATAGTTATAGTAATAATCATATGTATTTTCTTGTGTGCTCTCTCACTTGTTTTCTTTCTTTAAATGTAAATGTAAATGGTTATGCTTTAGCATTTAATACAACTTTCAAAGTGAATGCTCGACACTAATACGTTTGATGAATCGATAACATTTAGTTAAAGCAACCAAAGCAGCAAACAATAAATAAATTGAGAACGACAAACATTAGGGTAAGATATTTAAAGTTATTTATTGCAGAATATATATAGGTTTATATATATATTAATTAACTCTTCTCAGATTTCATTCGTCTCTCACGTTTTTTTGAATGTGCTTCACGCGTTTCTTAGGGATAATGTATATGTTTGCTTCACTACACGTTAGGTAATATAATTAAAAATAATAATAATAAGCTTAGCTTGCAACTAAAATTATGTACACGATAGGAATACGTATGACAATATATATAGTGTATAGTAAGTATAATTAATTGTGTAATATGTACAGTAGCAAATACCTATTGTTACAAATTTTCATTTTGTTTCTTTACTATTTCCGCTGTGCTAAGGAAACTTGGGATGCATAGCTATGCAAAAAGAGGTTAAAAGAGAAATTCTTCTTAAGGACTTGTTTAGCTCCGAGTTAGACGAGATCTATATAGTTTAAAGTTACAGATAGATGCTACAAGACTCAATACAGTGGATAGATACGTTTAGGCCTTTAAGATAGAGACAAGCATGCATCGATATCTAATAGTTAACACTCTTTTTTGGATGCTTAGGCTTAGGTTTAAAACTTGTGTGTGTGTGTTTGTTGTTCCGGAGAACTACTGGCGCCATGGAACTCTCTCCGCTTTTCACTCTCCACTCCCTCTACTCCACTCTGATCCCCCTCAAAGTCTCTGTCTCTTCGCTCTCTCCTGCGGCTCCAGCTTCTGCTTCCAGCCAGTACCACCTCCAGCCGGGTTACTCGGCCAGAATCATCTTGATGCTGGCCACCTCGGACTCCAGGCGCTCCAGCTGCGACTTGAGCATCTGATCGCGCTCGACGCTGGACACCACGGCGGTTTCCTTGGGCGCCAGCAGCTTACGCTGCAGCTGCGCCGTCCACTCCGCGCTGGCAATGGAGATGCCGGAATCGCGCTCGTCGCTGGAGTTGTCGCCGCCATCGTTCCAAGCTGGCGGCGAGGCCCGGTTGCAGTTGGGCTCCTGCTTGATGTGCTGCAGCGAGAGAAGGGCCGTGGCCGCCGCATCCTTGTCCCCCAGATGGGACTTGTGGCGCAGCTTCAGCGGCAGACAGTTGTTGGCATCGCTGCCCTGCTGGGAGCTGCTCCTCTGGAGCTGCAGGGGGGCCAAGTGCGCTGGTTCGTGCTCCTGCTCATCGTCCCCGGAGACGGCGCCCGAGGAGGAGGCGGAGGACAGGGCGGAGGAGGAGGTGGTCGAGGACAGCATGTGCTCGTAGCTGGGCGAGCATGCCCGCCGCGACAGGTTCAGCACGCTGGCCGCACTGCCGGACACCGATGAGCTGCTGACCGCATCCACGGCACTGCTGCTCACGGCTGCCTCGACGCTGTGGCTCCAGGCTGCTCCGGCGGCCGCCTCCAGGTGATCCTTATAGGCGCTGGGCGCGGGGACATACAATCCTGCGGGTGGCGGCGGCGGAGGAGCAGCAGCAGCTGCTCCTACCACAGCCGCCGCATTGTAGAGGGCACCGGCGGCCACCGCCTTGCGCAGACTGTCCAGATCCTCGGGGCGGACATTCCTGTTCAGGGCCTGCTGTAGCTGCACCTGGAGATTGGCGATGGTGCTGGTGGGCGGGCGGTTGTGCGGATCGGAGACGGGCGGCGAGCTGGACCCGGCACTTGGACTGGGCTCCTGCTGCTGCTGGGACTGCGACTGCTGCTGCTGTTGCTGCGGGTGCTGCTGCTGCTGGTGAGGAGGGAGCTGCTGCTGCTGCTGCTGCGGGATCTGAGGCTGGTAGAGATGCTGCTGGGACTGGGGCGTGGGCACAACCAAGGTCTGCAGATGCGACTGCGGCTGCGGCACCTGCAGCTGAGCACTCGCATGCTGTATGTGATGGACACTCTTTACCGTGGCCTCTGGCCGGGCATTGCCATTGGGTCCGTAGATCAGCGGCGAGAGTGGCGGTCCCACGGGGTAGCCACTGTGACTGTGGCCACCCGGGGATGAGCCACCCCCAGAGCCACTGTTCGAGGGCGAGGATCCCGAGGAGGAGCCACCGCTGCCGCTCATCTTGGCGCGCTTAGTGTTGCTCAACACCTGCTCGCTGGTGGGCAGCGAGGCCAGGATCTTCTCCACGCTGACCAGGTTCTCGCCGGAGATGTTGAACTTGTCGCGAATGGCGTCCAGCTGGGCCTTCAGCACATGGTTCTCCTTGGTCAGCTCGATGACGCGCTGCTCGAGGACCATGTCGTTGTAGCGTCGCTTCTCCCGGCTCCGCTTGGCCGCCTCATTGTTGCGTCTCCGCCGATCCCAGTAGCTCTCGTCCTTCTTGTTGTCGGGCGTGAACTCGCGCTGCTTTCGCTGCGAGAAGAGCTCCTTCTGGGCGGCCGTCATGGCCGACTGGGGTCCATTGCCGTTCTGTGACGAGGATTTGCCCATCATGTTGTCGTCGTAGCGATCGTTCCGATTGTTGAACTTGCCCAGGCTGTCGGACATGCCGCTGTCATTGGACTGGGGACTGATGGAACCGCCATACATGGACAGGGGATGCACTGGAAGGGGAAAGAGTTACGGAAATTAGTATGGGTTTTTCGAAACCATCTTCTTTAGGAGCTTATAATTTCTTCTTGAGTTAAGGGATTTTTCGGGGAACTTCACTTACAATTTGTGGCCTCGTTGGAGCTCCCGTTCATAGAGAGCGTCGGCGAGATGTTCGTTAGGCGGACGTTGTTCATCATGGCGATCGAGGCGCTGGCAATGGCTTTGTTGTGGCTATTAGTGGGCGTGGCGCTGAGCACCTCGGGCATCGCTGTTGCCACCGCTGCCTCCGGATAGAGCTTGGCTGGCGGTGCCAGCAGCAGGAGCGGCTCTTCCTTGCCTCCGGTAAGGGGGCGTGGTCCGTACGGACTAAAGTCGCTGACGCTCAGCTTCTGCTGGCTGATGTGTTGCAGCTGGGCGAGTGTGTGTTGCAAGTGCTGCTGGTGCTGGTGATGTTGCTGCTGCTGCTGCAAGTGTTGCTGATGATGCTGCAGGTGGTTACTGCTGTTGCTGTGATGCTGCTGAAGGCGGTTAACTGTAAATAAAAGAAATTATATAATGGTTAGTTGACGTTTTTTGGGTTCTGGAAATTATAATATAATAAAATAAATTTTTTTTTTAATTTTTAATGAAGTTTTTTGTTTCTAAAGCCATCTTAAAAATGTAGTTAATAAGAAATTCATTAGGTTTTATGCTATAAATAATCTTAAATTATTTAAAAACAGGAATTCATAAATATTTACATGTTTTATATTAAATTTTATCATTTTTTCATTTATATATTGTTTTTTCCATGTTTGTTGCATTAAATTTTTAAAAAGTTTTTATCTGTAGGATTTATTAACATTATTAAGTTAACACAACATTTTTATTACTCTAAAATTAAAATTTCTTACAAATTTTTTTTCTTCTTTTTTTTTTTCTTCTTTAATATTCTAAAATAAATTTTTCTACAAATATTTATTTTTATAACTTTTTTCCTCTTATAAAATTTAATTGAGTTCTTTAAAAACCATACAAAATTTTTTGAATGATTAGGTTTTATTAGAGTGGCCCAATTTATCGTTTATTATTTCCGTTTTTCCCTAATTTCTTTGCTTTCCAAGCTACTCTATGAATCAATCATTTCTTCACATTTTTTGCTTTCTCACAAATATTTCTCTTATATTCGTTTTTTCAATTTTAGCAATTTTCTTGAATAATTAAACAGATCTTCTGGGTACATCTTGGTAATTAATGACTAATCCCCAATTTGTTTTGCGACTCATTTCCTACGCCTAGAGGCAGGCAATGGTTTTTGTACTTCGTTTTTTTTTGGCAACTACAAAATAATAATAAACAAATAAGACCTTGCTCCCAAATCGCAATCGAAGATTGCCCCGAAATATCTCTTTTCCTGCCACCATAACAATTCTTATCACTTATCACTGTTTTTATGGCATTTCTTTCAATAAACGCTCTTATCTCGCGTCTTGTCACACATGGCGAATAAATAGGTAAATACACCAACTAGTTGCCTTATCGAATTGTCCAGAAAAAGCAGGTCCACTCTAGTTGTGAAGTCCCGTTAATGTCTAATGCGATCTTGTCTGGCCCACGCTCACACACACACAGAGAACTCTCTTTGTTCGATGGTCCTTGCCCTTGCCTTTGCCCTTGCCCCACGCCCGCCCCATCGGCGAGCATTTGCTTTCGTTTTAGCGCAAGCATTTACACAATGATTACGGCCAATGATGCAAGAATCAGCGAGCCAGAGAGCGAGAATTAGAGGGGACAAAGAACGTAGAACCGACACAGACACAAAGACGCAACGTAAACAAGAAATCGCACGTCGCAGATTTTTTGTGGGGGCCCTCTCTCCGTCGAGTTCTTCTCCCCACTCTTCGCGCTCTCTCACTCATTCTCCCTGTCTCACCCTCACCGTGACCATCGAATTGGCATTTACAGTTCAATGTGCTCAAACACACACACTTGCACTCCGGCCAGACGCTGCCGGCGTCGACGCTGGCCGCGCAGCTGCCGGCAACCCCTAAGCGAGCGAGGGAGGCAGAGAGCCGAGCAGCGCTGCAGTCTCGCGCGTCTTGACAAAATTCACAAAAACAAAGTGACTAAGCGGACCCCCCCCTTGCTTTTTTTGGTCATTTTGTTTTGCGTTGCAAACTTTCGGCGTGTTGCTTGTATTATTGTTCTTGGACACCGGATTATTAACTGTTGTCTTGTGGCACCTACATTGTATATGCTTGTTGCTGCTGTTGTTGTTGCTATTGTTGCTGGTGTTATCCTGGTAATTGGTATCCGTACTGTTCTTGAGTATCAACAGATTCTTGGTCGTTGCAGCCGCCTTGAAAAAGTTCACTTTTTGCTCCAGCGTGCAGACAATCGACATAATGTTTATTTTACGCTTTTGGCATGACGTTTATGACGCGAAATGTATTTTTATTTTTCAACTTGGATATTAAATCACTTTTAAAATCACACTTTTGTTCTCTCTTTTTTAGAGACTTTCTTCTAATGGTTCTTGTGGCTTTGTTGGCTAGCGCGCCGATTCTGCGGTTAGTGCACTTGGCCGAAATGCTTTTAAACGAAATTCTCGAAACGAACGAAGAAACGGAACTCTTCTTATCTCGCCGATCGGATTTTGCTTTGTATATATTTTGTATCTGTGTTTGCGAGCGCTGGCACAACCGCTTCGATAGAACGCCGAATCGCAATTGAGTTTGTAAAGTCGCTTTGGATTTGTAAAGCATTTCTCCGCCGAACTGCGCTGTGCTGCTCGCTGCTCGCTGCTCGACGGTCACGTTGAGTTGCACGCATCCGCTACACGCGACTACTCGTTGCCATCGAACTTGTTCGACGAGACTCGTTCGAAGCGGGCGGGTAAAGTGAAATTTCCCAACTGGGAGACACGTCGAACTCGGTTCGAGGTTCGAACCCGGTGCATGCGATCACATTGCCGTTGTTGAGTAATCAGCGAGCGCGCAATCTGAAATCGTTTTGAGCTGCACATTCGAAACTAGAACGTGATTTGGCCAGAGGTGGGGCGGTGGGGAGGGTGGGGATTGCGACGTCGCGTCGCTCTTGACGCTCGCACACACACAATATACAGGTGACTTGCTTGGGCCGCGTGAGTTTTCAGCCTGATTCTGTTTCTGATTCTGATTCTGATTCCAATTCGGATTCATGGCTTGCGTTCTTGTCGGCGTGTGTGTGTGTGTGCCAATTGAATTGGTGGTGACGCAAGCGTCTTACACAAAATATTCAGAGAAATACAAAGGCAACAACAACAAATGTATTATTAGCAAGAATAAAAGGGAATTATTTGTGAAGCGAAGCTTAGAGTACCCTTGGAATATAAAAGGTGCTTTGGGAACTATAGATTTTTAAAAGCTAAATACTATACTAAATCCTTAAAAACTATTTAATCAATTTAAAGATCTTTAATAAATGGATATTTGTTTAATTGTATGTATTAAAATTATTTGATTATAGCTTAGTTAATAATGAAAAAATTCTCTTATATACATAACCCCCTCTAAAAGATCAAATAAAGCCATAATACAAAATAATTGTACGTTTTAGGAGTACAAATTTAAATAGTATTTCTATAATAGAAGTCCCCAAGCCTTTTATCCTTATTAATTTTCTTTTATTGAATATTATTATTATTTATTTATTTATTTTTCTTTGATTTATTTATTATTATTATTATTTATTTATTTTTCTTTAATTTCATAAAGAACCCTTAGAGAGGCTTCATTTTATAAACTCCCCGGAAGCTAAAACCTCAGCTAGTACAAATTATTGTATACTTTTTAGGGCTGTCTAAAGGGTACTTTATGGGGAGAGCCCAACATTTTTTATCACCTTAATATATATGTACATATATGTAAGTTCACAAATTTCCATATTTGGTAGTTAAATACCCAAGCTTATACTAAATATTAAATTAATTATTAAATATTTTTAAATATTAAAATATATATGATAACTAAGCAGAAAAGCGTATTAAAAATGTCATACATTCCGAAGTTCCTAAATATTATCAGAAATGCATAAATGGTGTTGCAGTTGTGTTATTGCTTTGTAAAAAAAAAAAAATTATAATAATAAAAATAAAAATGTCAGCAAAGAGTTCGTTATGGTAATAAGCGTGGCTATATGGAATTACAAAAAATACTGATGAATAAACACTTTTGAGTATTACAAAATAAATATATATGTATATTAATGAAATAATAATTTATTAAAGCGTGTATCGGGAAGGTTTTCATAAGATATTAATAAAAACCTTCAAAATAAATTTCTCAGATAGTTCCAAGAAATGAATGAGGATATTAAGTCACCTGTATATAAATTATTAAACATATAAAAATAAACAATTACTTTTGTGGCCTAGAAATATTTTAAAATAATTTTGCATGAGTTTTTTATAGGATTAAATATAATATTTCATGAATTTTTTATGTTATTAAATACAAATAAATATCCTCTTACTTGATTATTTTAAATTATAGATTAAAACGCATTTCGTGTATTCCCATTTTCAAAAAGGGAAATTTCACAGAAATTCCCTACCCTCTAGAGTCTAGACTAAACACTCAACTCCCTATACAGGCACTAACTAATAGGCTGACAAAATCAGCAGACAATTAAAAAATCAAGTTAGACCCCGTGAACTTCGGAAAGGCAATAGAGTGGGAGAGAGGCGGGTCGTCGATAGATCACGTGGCATTTCAACTTTGGATATTTGCCGTTGTAAACTCAACAAGGCAAATAAATAATAATAGCCAGAGTCACGTCGATATCTGTGCAGCCACCAAACTGTCTGGGGCGGCATTACAAAACGCTTCTCCAACTTATATAAATCATAATTAAGCACTTGGGGCGTTGAGATACGCTTATCAGGCGTATTATCAAGTTAGTTGCAGGTAAAAACAAAGGAACAAGACACAGAATAGCTAAGCAAACAATGCCACTTCACATGGCAAACACAACGGGGAGCGTTTTCAGCTCTTCTGGCTTGTAAAAAGTAAGGTCGGGACACATTATGTAAGTTCCGTCGTTGTCGAACGCTGAATCACAAATAGAGGAAAAGACACTCACACAGGGGCAATGGGAAAGAATGAATTCTATTGAATTCGCATTAACACGACGGTCTCAAAAGTGATTACAAAATGCCATAAAACAAAATAATAATGTAGAGGAAATCGAGGAGAAATAACAGAACTGAAAGGCTGATAAAGTGCAGCACATAAACATAGCTTTATCTTCTTTAGATTACTGCCCTTCCTTGTTTGCTTTTCATGGAAAAGCTCTATTATGAGACTAGGAAAACTATTTCCTTATTATGTAAAACGCGGAATATTTTATGCTGCAATAGCGGAGATATTACTTAAGGGAAATGTTTTTTTTTTAATTTTAAGATAAGGAAAAATGTATAAAGGTAACCTTACAGAAACTTTTATTATTATATATAAATTCATTTCAGTTCTGCCAAAGTTTAAAAAAAAATTATACAAAGTGAAAGTGGTTATATTTGGTTACTTCTTCTTTACACTCTTTCTGTTCTGCAGTTTTTCGGCATTTTTTTGGTCAAACGTGGTCGAGGCATACTTAGTATGACAATCGCCGCTTATTAATATAATACTCTATTTAAGTAAACCTTTTAGGGAATGTTAAAATATATATTTAGCTTTCTTATCAATATTCTTATCTATGCAACTTAATTAAAATTGTTTTTAATAAGTTAACCTTTATAAGGCAACATTTATTGATATATTAAAGTAAAAGGTAGTTTCATTAGGAAGCTAGTTTATACTTCATCAATATCCCTAGCTTACTAACTTAATTAACATTTTATTTAATCATTTATAAAGCTTATTCGAACCAGGAACATGTTTCTTAAAGACATTAAATTAACCCTCTTATAATATAAGCCTTAATCTTATTATTAAAACTAACCTGCTTACTCCACATATAACATACTCTTAATTAATGCTTTCTTAAGCTCTAAAACTAGTCCAGTCTAGTTAACCATTAACTCAAATTACCAATTAACTCAATCATGAGCTAGCAGAGTTCCCTGTGATTTCCACTGATCATCGTTGATGCAAATCCCAATTACGCGATCACCGAGAGATATCAACGTGAGCCGCCCGATTCACGTGTCCCAACCAATCGTGTATCCCAGCCGTACGTAGTCACATCCGTTTTTGAACCAGACCCAGTCTCGGATCCCGGCCATTATTATCAGTATGCAAATATACGTAGTGGCGGGCGGCGGCCCTTATCAAATTCCCTGTAAGAGTGTTTCATCTATTGAAAGGCCCGCAATTGCAGTTCCAACACAACCATAAGGTAATCCAGTCGACGGGAGGGACGAAACGTCGGCTGTGTAACACTAAAAGGTGTTACGAAACAGCTCAGCCGCCGTCGTCGTCGACGTCTCCAGCAACAACTCAAGAAAGAACCACCCCCCGCCCTGCATACATCAACAGTCAGGCTGCATTGCTATTTATATTTTCATTGGGCGGAGAGGCGTGCGCGCGCCGCTGCTGACTCGCCGCTGGACGGTGAGGGGGAACGCTTAGCCCGCTGTCCGCTGCCCGCTCAGCTTTTAGCGCTGAACGCTCGACACTCGAGCGGTCGTCACGTGTCGGAAAATGTGCCCAGCGACGGCGGGCAGTGCAACGCTCCCGGTTAGCGGCTTTCGACGGCTCACATGTTGGCGACTCGAGTCCGGGGGCTACGCAAGCCAAATGGAAATTAACGTTTTACCCACTTATTGCGATTGTTTTTAGATTTAGAATTCCCTCGATTCGATACAGTGGAGATTGGCAAGAGGGAAAGGTTGTAATGGGTTGGATAATATATAAAAAATTATAATATATAATAACATATTATACAATAAGCGGCGATTGTCATACTAAGTTACGTGCTTCGACTTCGTTTGACCAAAAAATGGCGAAAAACTGCAGAACAGAAAGAGTGATAGAAGAAATGACAAAATATAACAAAATTCACTTTATAAAATTTTTTTTGTAAACTTTGGCAGAACTGAAATGAATTTATATATTATAATTAAAGTTTCTGTAAGGTTAGAAATCCTATTATTATTTTTTCTTAATTTTAAATATTTAAAATTCCATTTTATATTGAAAATATCAAGAAAACTTTCTTTTAAATGCAAATTACATTTATTAATTTAAGAAATATTATTTTATAACAAAAATGTACCCTTAAAAAATTAGTATAATGCTTAATTATCATAAGCTTGAGCCATACACTGCGTATACGTAATATTTCCTAGCCCCAAAAAAGCGTATAAGTAATATTACGTATACGCATAAAAGTTTAAGTTCAGCTAAAAATATAATTTCTTATAGCGCCGTTCCACTGTAATATGATTGCTCTAGCTCCCTTGCAGTAATAACATTATTTTTTTCATTACAACCTTCTATATATTTGTGTGGTGCTCGCAGGGGGGTTTCGCCTAGAAAAATGCAAATCTTCGCAAGTATTTTGTTTGCACAGTGTTAAGTGAGGGGAACGGGGGGCTGAAATGCATTGATTTCAATTTTCAAGCTTGTTGTTGTTACTTGGCAACGTGCTCGCCGTCGCAGCCGCAGCAAATTGTGCCGCTGCTGTAATTGTAGTTGAAATTGTCAAAGTATGTAATTCTTACGTTTGACAAGAATGCATTAGAAGGTGAAAAGAACGACTAGGGAAATGCTCTACAATATTTGGGGTAAAATATATGAGATATATGGGTTATAGATACATAAATAGGCATAGTATGTAACTTTGTACATCTTAAATATAATATAAATTGCTGAAACTAGGAAATAAAATTTCACAAAATATGTAAAAAGAGTTTTAGTTCAGTTTTTTGAATTGTAAACCATTTTTTATCTAAAATTTAGAATGTAGGGTATTAATAAACCCTTAAGATACTCCCTAGTAGCCCCTTTTTGTTGACTATTGTCTCTAATCTTGGTATAGGTCATTTAGGAAAAGAAAATTCTACGAAATGCACTTGACTTTGGAAGATAAACAGGTCTGCAACGACACGATGAAAGTCCGTGTTATTAATTCTAGTTAACTGCACTCTAAAGCACAATACTCTTTGTATTTATTTTCCGCTATTAAATGCAAAGTAATTGTTATGAATCAAGTTACTAATCAAGCTCTTAATTAATTGATGGCTTCTTTAATATTCCATATTTTATTCGCCGTTCAGTCTGCAATCAGTCTGTGCCTTTGGAAAGGTAAACACACTCACACTTTTATATAAGCTATACGAATGTCCATATGTATGATGAAATCTGCATTTAAATAATATTGTTTTTAATTTATTATTGAATACTGACTTACATTCGGACTCGTTCTTTGTTCTGAACAGCCGCTCTGAGGCCCGTCTCAAGTCGCAATCATTATGTAATTATCGCAATGTGATTTCGTTTCGCTCACTCGGTGTGTGTTTTTATTTATTTGTCAAATGCAAACTTTTGTTTTGCTTTTTTAACATTTGTAAAATGTCAACAAATATTTACTTTGGCTGGAATTCAACTGTAGCTAAATTTATATAATATTACCTTGGTACTTGGACTAATCTAGAAGCTAGTTTAAATAGCCTCTAAGAATATATTAGATGAAAACCACCTTTTTCAGTTGAAAATAGTTTAATTGTCTTCTTGTTTGTTTATAAATAAAATGTACCTCTTTCTTTGTATAATAAAGTTTGGTCCTTTGCCTTTTCCAGCCTTTTCTGTCTATTTATATCAGGACCTTTGACTGAAAACTTACAGAGCTTCTGTACTTTTTATACAACTCGACCTTAGCAAGAAAACTTTGTCAGAGATTGTACTTTATTTTATAAAAATAAATATAGAATATTTTTTATAAGTTTCTTTAACGGGAATTTATTATTTACGCACCCTTATAAGTTTTTAAATAGTTTCTAATTCTTATTTATAACAAGCTTAACCGAAACGCTTACTAAAAATATATTCCTTTAGCCTGAAAGAGTTTCTGCATAATTTCCCCAAACAATGACGCTATTGAACTACATTTTCCATGACGCTGTTGGCCAACCTGACCTCAAACTGCGACAGCATCATCACCATTTTCCGGCCACCCGGTTTTCCCGCTTTTCCTTCAGTGTCTTCAATGGTTCTGCGTCTATTACCGCCTCTGCTCCTGGCCGTGCAACGTGAGGAAGCGGCGGCCCGTGTGATTACCACAGCAACGATGGACGTCACCCGTCGTTGAGGCGAGTCACCTCACCGGGGTCCACCGGGCTCACCCGGCGGCTCACATTTTCCAGCCAGGTTTCCCCAAGTGTTACGCTGGCACACAGACCCCGATGCAACATCCAACCTGTTCGAAGCGGCGACGCGAGCAGCGCTGCTGGGAAAACGTGAGCGGCAAACGTGACACTGGGTTCGAACCTCCTCCGAGTGACTGCTTTTTCTGGCTTTGCCTGTGCTGCCTGGCCTACTGAGCGTTTGATGGGGTCTCTCAGGGGTTAAAGGGGGGCGGCTGGGTGGTTGTTTGGCGGTGCTTACACCATTTCAAACGATAAACATTGTATATGGGCCCCAGGCACGTTGCCACAGAAGTGAGGAGTACAGAGAGAAAATTTAAAATAATAAATAAAATTTTATTTGTTTTTGGTTTAAAAATGCCAAAATAATTTTTATAAGCTGGTTGGGCATTATAAATTTGATCAGAAATAGTGATGAAGCACTTACAATGTATATTTTAGCTAAACATCATCAGACGAATCGATCTAGCCAGTTCTATTTCACAGCTTAAGAGCTATCTGACTGAAAAATTTAGCATAAATGTAATTATTCGTGGAAAAAGAGGAAATTTATAACAGTTTTTTGTTCGAAAATGTTTTCGAAATAACAGAGTTGCCATAATACTTGAAAACTTATAAGATGGCAACGCTGTATTAATAAGATTTTAAGGTATTTAGGTATAACTTTCATTGGATTTCCATTGAAAAGCATATAAATATTAAAAATCTTAATAATAGCATTCTTATAAATATTCCTAAAGCAATATATATGTATTTATTTTATATATATTTTTATTTTAATATATATTTTTCGCTGTGTATAAAACCCAGATAAGAGCGGGGGACCGGTGCATGGCGCACTCGAAAGTCACATTACTCGCTGTGCCTATTACATGACACACAAACGAATCGCAAACGAATTCGAATTCGAACGAACGCCAAGAGCAACAATTGTTTGGAGGGAGGGACGTAGGCAGGTGTATGGCAATCAATCGGACACCTGTAAGCGGCAACGTGATGAGAAGCGTGCTTAGGGCCCCCAGAGCGTCACCCGGAGCAGGCTAGGGGTGCTCAGGGGTCAGGGGTCAAGTCGCAGTTTAATTGATTTGGAAATATATAACCATATTTAGCCATATTTTCCCACTCAATGGATTCAAGTTAAACCATTAAAGGGGGGCACTCCTGTTTTTATAATGAGTAACTGTCTTGTGTCTAGTTTAAGCAGAAATTAAAATGTTAATTATACATTATACTTTATCAATTGTGGAATTGAGTTCTTTTTAAAAGACTCAAAAAAGGGGATCCTATTGCAATAGGTAGCAGTTGTTGTTAAATCGTGAATTATATTTTAGAAAATGTAGAATTAATTATTAAGGAACCTGTTGCTTTAAATCTTTATATTCTGAACAAAAATTTAACAAGGCTTATAGGCAAAAACTTACCTAAATGATAAGGTAATAAACCATATTCTTGGAATAATTTTCTAAAACAAGTAATTTTTTACAAGCCTCCAATTTAAATATTTTTTTTAACCTTTGTTTCTATTGAAAACGATATTTAATATACTTTGTAATGGTACTTTCAATTTAAAAAGAAATAAGGTAAATTTCTGTTAGGCGGGCCCCTTCCAGAAATTAAAAAAAAAAAACTGTAGATAGGGGGTGTTTCAACATACGTTTGGGTAAAAAAATTATGTTGGGGACGCTCTTAGTTTAGTCGCAATTAATTTTAGAAGTTTTCACACAAAATTAGCTCGGCAACCGTAGCAAACACGCACACTGACAATTTATTTACCAGAAAGAAATATTTCTTTTAAAATTGATAATAAGGTGTAACTATTACGCGTTACACCTTACTATCAATTTTAAAAGAAATATATTTAATATTTAAATTATTTAAAATAAATTAACGTTTGTATAATACATTTCGCATTTAAAGATAACGTATAGATGATTTATAATTTGGCTGCGCAATATTTCCTGGAAATTATTCAATGGAAAAGTACTGCTTTCTTTTATCTAAAAAAGGTGCAAAATATATTCAAACAAATATTTGACTTAAATAAAAAATACAAAGAACAATAAATATTTGGTTGACTTTCTTCCATTAAATTAAGACTCAATTATAGTACAGTTATTTCTGTTCTTTAAGTAAAAAGATTAGAAAAGCAGTAAAGCCCTTCAAACTCTAATTAAAAACAATTATTCTTGCCCTTTTAGTCAATTTATATTATAGCCAATTAAATAATTAAAATTTCTACCTTTTTTATGACAATCCCGCCCCCGAAAATCCCCCAAAAGTGCCCGGCAGATGGCGCCTTGCATTTGGTCAGCGTTAATTTCTAGATTTCAGTGCGGGGGCAGCCGCGACGCCTGCGTCGACGTCGACGCCAACGTTGGCCGCGTAAAATGAGTGCAAATGTGAATGAACTTCCCGCAGACGCACACGCAGTCGGGCCCTCTCGCTCGCACGCACGCTTCCTCCGCCCTCGAAAATCTCGGAAGCGGCAGAAAAAACGTGAACCACGGCAGCAACGGCAACAGAAACAGTAAGTTGGCTCTCTTCTCGCGGAGCTTACAACTTTCACACACCGAACATCGGGCACCGGGCATCGAAACGTCTCGCACACTCATGTGAAAGGCCCTGCTGGGTAACCAGGGTAATCCCCGCCCCCCAAAAAACCAACTTTTGATACGCCAGAGTATATATCAGTCCGTTCTAAGCGGCAAACGAAACCGAAATTTTGTACACACGATAACGGTGGCTCCCCGCTTATTATGCAGAACCCAACAAATTTTGGGACTTTCTTTAACAGTTAATACTAAGCGATAAAAAAATGAGATACGTGTTAAATATATTAGGTTTACAGCGATCCTAATGACCCTTTATACGAGTTTAAGAAGGTATGATCCGCTAAAAAATATTGAGTAATATTAATCATAAACTACAGACACGCAGAAATAATGCCTATAAGTGTAGTCTTTAATATTTGAAAACTTCCATATAATTAGGTTATTGCAATATTTAATTAATTAAAGAGATTAGTTTTATTTTTGAGTGAAATTCGAAAATTTAAAACTTTTAATTATAAATCAAAATTCAATAAAATAATAAAAACAAACAAAATATAAATCTTTTCATTGTTGGCTATATTTGTATTTATATTTTTCAATTTAACGAGCTGTTAGGTATTCCAAAAAATTAAACAAATAAAGGTGGATATTCCTAGAACCTGCATTTACGTCTACACTTGCAGCTGTTAAGCAATTAATTTTTATTTAAACAATTTCTACACAATATTTACTTAATGATTGCTTAAAGCCCTCTAAGAATTATCAATTAAATCGTAATCATATCATATTCTTTCTTTAAACAATGGAAACTCTTTGATATTGTACAGAACTGCAAGTGTTACATTGATAAAACCCATTGTTTACTTTCCCAATAGCTTACCAAGTATAATCGATATGATTTCTCCCCATCCGCATATCATAAATGATAGACAAATATTACTCGATTATGAAACGCAGTTAGTTTGCTCCATTTCGTATGATTCACAAATTGTAAAAACTTAATTTGATTTGGGGAGTCTATTGCGTTTCACCTTGTGACACATTAACACCTACACATGCCTGTGTGTGTGCCCGTATTTACGACCCTTATCAGAACGGCTAAGAAATCCAGTTGGCCTTTTCTTGGTTTCATTACTGGCCGCAAGACAAAGCACTTGAGAAATCACTTAACATAAGCGGTAATAGCCAACAAACAAGCCAGAAAGAAGGAAAGAAAGAAAGAAAGCCATTGGGAGCCGAGTGGGAGCCGCAGAGAGAAGCTGATAACGCACACATGTGTGATACAGTGGAGGTCAAAATAATAATATTTAAGGGGTTTTTCTAAAAATGTAATTAAAATTAAGTCACACAACTCAAAAGGCAGAGAAAACATTTTTAAAACAAAATCATTTATAAATATGTATCATCATTACACCCAAAAAAAAAAAACGTCATAAAATCTATACAATTGTTACATGAATTCATATACTTTCGGGTATTAAACATTTCTTAATAAGAAGCTTATTAATTTTATACTTTCGAAAGTATAAAAATTATACTTTCGACGTTATAAATTGTATACCATAAAGTATAAAAGTACCTGGTAGTATTTTTCTTTAGTATATTTTTAATACTACTTCGTATAAGTTTTATACTAAATGTGAATATTTTTTCAACAACTCAGTGATCTTTTGATTTGAGTCTTCGAATAAGAAACCCAGAATGTTATATAATTTCGAAAAAAAATAAGAGTTTAGAAAATATTATACTTTCTTCCGATAAAAATTTTAAAATAATACCTATTTTCTTGACCCCACCTGTTCTGTGTGTTTGTGATGCACAGAGAGGCAACAAAAGTTGGTGAAGAAATTTGGGTCTTGCTCTAGTTTTCACAACCAAAGTTCAATGATCGATTGCAAAGCCAAAAAAGCTCCCCAAAGAGAGGGGAGATAAAGAGAGAGAGAGAGTAAGGCCCCCAAAAAAGAGAGTGCAAGCGGTGAGGGGAGAAGATCGAAAGATTGAAGAGGGAGAGAGAGGGCCTCGGGCTCGTCTTCGTTTTGCACTGCGTCTTTTTGCAGAACTCACGCGTCACATGTAGAAACGTCTGTGTCTGGTCTGCGGACGCTTTCTGCTTTCTTTTATCGTGCAACTTTTGCGTTGTTGTTAAGTATCCGAAAGAAATTCGTCATATAATAAAATTTTATAATTTTTGTTATACGCTCGCCAGCTCGCATGTGTGTGCGTGTGCATTCAACTTGATTTCATTTATGAGTTTGTTTTCATTTATTTACTCGGCGCCGTTGATAAACAATTTCTTGGGGTTGTTGTAGTATTATTTTCTTCGTTTTGGTTAACGAAATTAGAATAATGAAAGCAAATACATACGCAGAATGGGAAAGTCAATGCACGCGGCGGCGCAGGCGTCGGCAGCGCTGCAGCTGCGCCAACAACAATTGTGTTGCTTTCTTTTTGCTTTTCGTAATGAAATTATTAGAATTTCACATAATGCCAGTTGGTCGTCAAATACAAGTCTTTCTAATTGGGAAAACCTTTCGGTGGAGCTTAGCTTTGTCAACCTGTCGATCGCACTTTGTAGGGTAAAGAAATTTAAGCGTTACGCCGAGCAATTAGTGCATTACGGAGAAATGCGGAGAATCTTCTCGCACGGAGAAAGTCAGGCTTCAATGAATACCGGAGATCGTGGCGGATTAGAAACCTGTAATGATCGCTTGTTAAGTGATCGTAGATCGTAAAAAACTCTTAGGTAGATTTGGTAATACCATTCTTTTGGGGGTATTAATTTTTTTAAAAGGTTGATCTTGAGTTTTTGAGTGTTTAATACTTGGTTTAGTCTTGGTTTACGTCGTTTGGGTGTAAAGAACCAAAAATGGGTCTAGAATCACGTAATCTCCTCGTTTAATTTAAATTTTTTTCGTGGCTAAATAATGTTAAGCTAGCTTAGCTATATAATATATTCTATTACCCAGAAAAATAGGTCTCTTCTTGTTCTAAGATCGTTTCAAAGAATGCGTTCTATGTTAGATTGCATCTTCAAAGCTTTACATACTTGACACCAAAGTTAATTCGACCATTAATGACTTAAGCCCAATGCATTAGCATTATCTTACAAGTTCTTAACAGAATCTTTTTTCTACAATACATAACCACAACATTCTTCCCAAATTACCAACCGTAAAAGTTAACCCAAAAACATGCCCGAAAAAACAGCCGATGAGCAATTATGTAACGCCACCTACCCAAAAAGTTTCCAGGCTGCGAAGAAACCGAGAGACACAAAGTCAGTGAAAATGGTCGACAAAGCACGGCTAGCAATAAACGCAGCAGGGAAATTGAAGAAAGGCAGAACGCAGAAGAAGGGCAAGAAAGGGAAGAAGAATGCTACGGAAGAACACGAAACGCAAACTAAACAAGTTTTTGGAATTGGGTAAACGACATTATTAGAGGCACAAACGAGTGTGTTACAATATTAGGCCACAGTACCGTTAGGCCCCCAGCAGACGATTGAGAACCCCCCAAAAAGCCGAAGAACCGAAAAGTAAAACACCGTAAGAGCGCACAGCATTCGAAAAAGATTCGTGTGCTGTGCACCTCTCTTTCTGGCCCCTTTGTCTTATGTAATCAATTACACGAATAATGATAATGAAGAAAGCACGGAGCGGTGAGCACAGCGTTCTTACTTTCTCCGCAGAAGTGGGCCACGACGTTGGCAGAGGCCGCGGCAGCGATATTAACCAACAAACTGGTGGAAAAGAAGGAAAAGAAGGGAACGAAGACTGGAGACACTGTCATGTAATTATGAAACTTTCACGCAAGACCCACAAGCACTCAAGCACTCGGAGCACTCACACAAGCACAAGTGAGTGCTGTTCTCAATGCAACTTCTTTTGGGACTCAAGGCACTGAAGAAAACTTAGTTCTTATAAATCACTTTATTTAAAAATACTTAGAAAAAATATCGTTATTTAAATTTTAAGAAAATATAAATTATAGTTATGCAGATTTTTATAAAAGAATAGCAACGTGTTTTCTATATACATCTCCAAGTTGAGATTAAGTTTAGATTAATGCTACAAAACCAATATTTAAATATTTAAAATAGTTTTCAGATAAGTTACCCTTAATCCAGTTCCTATTCTTTAGAAGAATCTGACTCACTTTTAATGCTGACTACCAAATTAATTCTGATTATTATTTTGCATTAATCAAAATCAGTTTACAGTTTCAATACTTTCACTATTTTGTTGATCCCGTTTAAAAAGAACCTTTTCAATTCGATTCTTACAAAGTATTCATATTTTTTTCGGTGTTCATTTTCGTTCGTTTCCAGTTTAGAATTGGGTCAAATAACGGATTTGTGTTAGCCCCTCTTACTCTCTCGCCGACTCGCCGTCTCGCTTGCTCTCCTTGTTTGGAGTTGGAGGAGGCAAGATCAGCAAAAGAACGTAACAAGCTGCGTCATCGCTTACTCCACTGCCCCCCTGGCGCTTCCTCCTTTCGGTGGCCCCCCTCTGCGCCACCACACAACTTCTTCGAACTTCACTCGCAACACACAAACCGAATTCCAAATTCAGAGCACAAGAAACCGGTTGCTCTCTCTCTCGCTGGAAGTCTCTTCGGAGAGAGGGAGCTCTGGAAGCCGCGCTCAGTTGGTCTGCTCACCTAGTGGCCGGCTTTCATGCAGGTTCGTCTCAAACATGCTGCACTGCTTGCTCCCGCCGCCGCTCCACTCTCTTCTGCACTGTTCTACATTTCTTCAACTCCAGATGGGTGAAAACTTCAGTGGGTGCACGGAGAGAAAAGCATAGAGAAGATTTAAAGGGAATTAATATAATTTCGAAAGTCTAGTGATCAACACATCAATGATTTAGAAAATTATTTAATTTATAAATTCATTTTTTATTGTTTCAAATTTCAGATTTCAAATCCTTTTAAAAGCTACAAAATCTTATTCCTTTTAAATAAATCAAACTTACACTGATTTAATGACCTTAACGATCATTTTTCCATGGCAAAAAAATTATTATGTATGTAAAAATTGTTTTATATTTCTCCCAGTGCATCATGTCGTGGTCTACCTTCTTGTTGGCCTGGCTTAAACACCGGTTTAGAACGTTCACTCACGCCTCGCGCCCGCCGCGGCTCATTAAAGACGGCCAACCACGAACAGCGCCAAGCGAGCCACATAAAAATCTTTTACTATTTTTATTTTTATTGTTCAAGAAGAGAAAGTGTTACGCCAATTGATTGTTTAATTAATTTTCTTTCTTCAGCTTCTGCTTCTTGCCAGCTAGCTGGCGAGCTTCTTCTGGCAGAAGCCAACCTCGCATTGTGGCCCCATGTTCATGTTCAAGTCCATGTCCAGATGTCAATGACCATGGACAAAAGTTAAGCCCAAGCTCGAAAATAAGTTTAGAGGGAAAACTTTAAAGCTTGAGAGATCGAAGAAACTAATACACTTGCTTACCAGGGGCTAGGAAGGCATCGCAAGATAAATAGAAGTATTAAGAGATATATTTTCTTAGAAAACTTATACTTTTCCTGATTAAATCTGTGATTTCTGTCTCGAAACACCCAGAAAAAAAAAATTCCTAAAATTTTAGGAATTGGCGATTGGTTGCCTAAAAATTTCTTTTCAGGCAATGATGGCCTACAAAATGGGTCATAATGCCAAAATGCCATGTTTTTAGGCCATACATTTTAGGAATTGTAGGCCTAAAATTTAGGCATTAACCCATAGCTAAGAATTTTTATTTTTAGTCCATGGGATGCCTAAATTTTAGGCAATGGGATGCCTAAACATTGTCTCTCGCGTGTGAGCATTTAATTCCCAACTGGTTCTAACATCCCTGGCATGGAGTGGCGGTTAAAGACCAAATCTTAGGATATGTTTTTGCTACAGAAGTAGCAAGTCTCTACTGCAACAGTAAAAATAAATACTGTATGCATTTTGGAATACACATTTATTATTTTAAATGGTTGTATTAAAACATAAAATTAATATTATATAAAAATCAAGTTTTAGGTTTATTTTGCCTAAAAATTAAGTTTTAGGGCAAAAATTACCTAGAATTTAGGCCTGTTTCTATTGCCTAAGATTATGGCATTTTAAACATAAATATCCTAAAAATATGGCATTATGGACAAAAATTGCCTAAAATGTAGGCCTGTTTCTATTGCTTAAAAATATGGCATTTTGGAAAATTTTTGGGCAATAACTGCCTCGACTTCCGTTTTAGGTCAAATGGACTAAAATTTTAGGCAATTTGGCAGCTTTTTAGTCCATGAATTTTTCTGGGTGTACCAGGACGGGTAACTAAAGCTACTTGAAGAAAGATATATTTTTTCTTTTATCTGCTAAATCTTTTCAGGAATAATTATCGTATTTTTGCTATTTGATACATTGCAAAAATACCTTCTGCTAGAGTATTGCAAATAACTAAACAAATATGAGCGGGGCCACCGACAGAGTAAAAGTTTTGCACAATGCGCTTCATTTGTTGCTCATTTGACAACTTCTTCAGCTGCTGCTGCTTTCACACACTACAAAAAATACTCATATATATTTTAAAAAAATTTAAAAATATATGTTCTTTAGCAAAACATAAAAGGCAGCACCCTTAAATGCCTAGAAGTAATACTTTTAATTTAAAATACTATACTGGATAACATATAAGGTATTAATAAGGATTATATTATTTTCTGTGAGTTTAAGGGCCAGATTTTACGCTTTTAAGATTAAGAAATATATGATTTTCTTTATTTATGAAGGAATTCACTTCTTAAATGTCTACAAGTAATTATTTTAATTACAAAGACTATACTGGACAACGTATAAGTTATTAATAAAGGTTAAATTAAATTCTGGGAGTTTGTGGGCAAGATTTTACGCTTTTAAGACTAAGAATAATATGATTTTCTTTATATATAAAGGAATTCACTTCAATATAATCCTTAGAATTGGAGAACTAGAAACCTAGACTTCCCATAAACTATTAAATGGGTAGAGATTTGTTTCCTTAAAAAACCACTCTTAAAATATTATCGATTCCTTCAAAAACCATAATAAATCTAGTATCAGCTATCTACCTATTTATATATGTAAATTTAAATATTATCCAAGTGTCTTTTTGCAGAGTGCACTCGCAAATCTTTTTGGCCTCGCGCTCTTTATGGATTCTTTTGGACGAACATTTGCAATTGTTAACGCTTTTTGTCTACGAATGTGTCAACTGTACTACGGAGAGTACTGCTCATACCTGTACCGATGTCGAACCCAATGAATTATGCATTCGGGCAAGTTACAACTTTCCAAATTGCTTTCCTCTTGGCCATGGCCAAGTTGTTGTGGCAAGTACCGCCACAGTTACCGCTGCTGCTGCTGCTATCATTGTTGTTGCCAAATAGAAAACTCTAACCGCTTATTTGCACTTAGACTTTCGCGCGATCTTCAATTAAGATAAATGTCGTGCTTGCCCTGGTTGCAAATTTGCAGCGAAAACTTACGCGGAACCCTGAGGAATGGTTACAAATTGATTTAAGAACTATATTGAGGGGTGAAAACGAAATTATAAATAGGACTTAGTTAAGTGATAACTTTACTGAAGTAGTTTTAAGCTGCCTTCAGGAATTTCTTGGAAAAAAAGAATAGGAAATCAAAAATATATCTTGATGAGTAGAACTTAAATGTATAAATAATGAAAAAATAATTTAATCTTATCAGAAATAAAGTAATTAATCAGAAATAAACCTGATAAAGCACATACCCTTTTTAACACTATTTAATGTAAATCAAAAGTACATTTAAAGCTTTATGGGGCTGCCCATATAATACTTAATCACCAGTGTGACCGTTTTTGGTATTTTTTACAATGTAAAAGACGCTCTCGCTGTCCATAAACGAACTATTATGTTCAGAATTTTATTTAATTTTATCAGAAGCATAGTACCGAACTAAATAAAGTTAAGTTTTAGGCATAATAATGCGTTTATGGACAGCGAGAGCGTTTTTTACATTGTAAAAAATACCATAAACGGTCACACTGGTGATTACGTGATATATGGACAGCCCCTATTCATAAATTAATATAATTTGCTTTAAAATTAAAGGTTTTCCTAAATCCTTTCACACATACTCCCAAAAATGCTCCCCTGATAAACCTAATTAAACAATCAAAAGCATGCCCTGCGTATACGTAATGCGTGTTATAATTAAGTACATAGAGCATACGCCCCATGGGTTATATAAAACTGTCAGCGTAAATCACAATTATATAATGCAACAGTGATAAAAAAAGGCACACACACACACATACAAGCACCGAGAAGACAGGCGATGAAGAAACCAGAAGAACGTCGGACAAAGAAGACAAGAGGGGCCGCTGAGATCGTTCTGCCAACAAAGGGAGAACTCAGAGAGAAAGAGACGAGTAGGAGGAGGAGGAGGAGGAGGACCCAACCCAAGTCGCAAGTCCCGAGCCAGCGGATGTTGCGATTATTACGAAATAAACGAGGAATAAGAATGAAAACGAAATGCACGTCAGAGGAGGATGGCATCGCACACAGATACAAATACATATATATGTAAGCTGTATGTATATACGTACATATGTCAAGTAGGCAGTATTCGTATTATCCCTTTTATAGCAGCAAAATGCCAACGGCGCAGCACCAGAAGAATTCTTCTTCAGAAATGCTAAATTTAGAGCGCCAACAGCCAGCAGCAAGCAGCAGGCATCGGGCCTGCCCCCAAGCCCCCCTAAGTAGGTTGATTGGTCATATCTCGCTCTTTCGCTCGGCTGTTAAGCAATTTGCGCAGCAGTTGCAGACACAAAAACCAACAAAACGAATAATACGAGTCATAAAAGCTCTCTTTCCTCTCTCTCTGCCGCTCTCTCTCGCTGACGAAAGAAACTTGAACTCTGCTTGCAACACGCTTGAACTTTATCGCAATCCTAATAATCGTTGTGTTCTCCCTCCCAAAATTCGATTATGCAAAAGTTCTTCCGAGAATTTTTGTCCCACTCATCTTCGCTTAATTAGCCATTTTTCGCTGACTAATGGGAAATGCATGTGATGTCATTTTGCTGAAAAAAAAGAGCTGTCAAAAGGTGGAAAGCGGGAATACGAAATAAAATGAGGAAAACGGAAATTGCTTCTATGGAAACTGCCTGTGTCTGTCTGTGTCCCAACCGAAGATTGCAAATCGTTAGTAGAATTTACATCATTCTCGTTGGCCAATTTGCATACGTAGTGCACTGGCAACTCATAAATTTCCATTAGGCTGGCTCTTCAAATGTCGGATATAATTAATGAAATTGCCAATAAGTCTCGTACATTATAAATATTTAAATGTTAGTGTCAACAGTGCTTTCTATTTGTATAGCTAAATATACATTCTTTAGCAACAAATTAACCCAGAGTTAAAAATTAGTAAATTATATAATTACAAATTATGGCCGAATGGCTATTTCAAGTGTTTCCCTAAATTCTGGAATCCAGTTACGTAATTTGACCCGAGAATTACTTGTAGTGTGACGTAAAAGTATTTCGCAATTTACGATATTTAAACAAAATATTTTCGTATTTAACACAAAACCTGTTCTGGTGTGACGTAAGCTGGTAATAATATTCATGAGGTGGAATTACTTAAAGGGTTTAACCTAAAACGTATTATTTAAACTCAAAAAAAATTATTTAACTAAGCTGTAAACGGTTTCTTTAATGATTTCATTTTAAAATGTAAGTTTTACAGATATATTAGGTTTTTATTTATATTAATTCTTGAGGAATCGATCTGAAACTTTTCCTCCCTATAATCAATATTAAAATCTACCAAAGTGTACAGTTTTTCTTGATTATGTATTTCCAGAGACCAGCCCAATCTGACTCCACGGATGTCATGTCATGTGTGATAATATGCACTTATTCCCCACTTAAGCCTGTTTACGCACCAGAAGGAGAGTGGGAGATAGAGACGGCTACTCGCTGTCATGTGTACATATACATATCAATTTAATTGTAAGTATGCATAAATATCTCAACTGTTTTACTATCGCCATACTTTATGGGCCTACACATACACGGACTTACATATTACATTACCCTGCATACTTTACATAGAACAAGAGGAAGAAAACAAACACGGGGAGAAAGGAGAAGGGTGGGAAGACGGGGCGGAGGAAAATGCGACTACCCCACGATGCCAGCTGCGCATTTTTTTTTATAAATGCACACAGACTGGGCGCTGTGCTAATTTATACAACAATAATGCGAGTATCATTTTTGTTTTTATTTCTCTGCTCCGCCACCGAAATGATCTTATTGGAATACCCACTCGCAAGCACACGCATACAGCAGGGGGTAAGGGAATATAACCTAAAATATGCAAGAGATTTATTTTCTTTGTGTGACTAATTCAAAAATTTATTGGAATAAATATGATAAGTATGTTTTTAAAAAATGTATATAATGCAATTACAAGAATATATATTAATTTAATGATAAACTTTTGAGTTTTGTATACGAAATACGGATCAATATTTCTTTTTATTAATCAAAACTAATTTTAATAACTTTTAGGATAATTATTTTTGAAAATATTTGGGATAGACGATTCCACTCTGAAATGTAAAATATGTTGATGTTATAAATATTATTAAAAATATTTATTTCTTACAAATTTGACTTTTTCCTAATCTTCAAATAAATATAGTAATTTTTTCTTTAAAAGTTAACTATACGATAGAATCATTCTCAAATTAAGAACTGTATTTACGACGTTTGAATAAATTGGTGGTGAATTATATTAGCAATCTGTGAATGACATTAACCTCTAGTCCCATTTCCTTGAACTCGACTGTGTGTGTGTAGGGGCTAGAGGTCTGCATGAATGCACTCAAAGCAGCATTTGGTACTCTCACTCAAAGTTCAGACTGACTGAGTGAGACATTGAGTAAAACGGATTCGGCAAATGTGGTGAAGGCATGAGTAGAAAATTTACCATATCCGAACGGCGAAGCAATGCACGAATGAGTTTCGCGACCGAGTACTCGGTTAGTTGTGCGCCGCAGTGGCGAAGTCAAATTTATTGCGTGTTTGTTTTTCGTATTTGTTTTGTTTTGCTTTTCAATACAAGACATAGACAAATAGAAAGACATGGATTATTTATTATATATATGTAATTTATTTATTTTATTTTTCAATTACTGAGACGAGAATGCCAAAATTTCACTCGAGTACTCGAAACATTTACTCTGTATTCACTCATTCTATCCATTCCGCTTTGGTTTAAATTTCACTCATTTCGCACACAACGAATACAACGCTAACCAATGCGCAATTCACTTTGTTGAAACCGTTTTGGCACGCCGAATTGCGACTCAAGCTGGTTGTACTCAAATAACCGAAAATTTTGAGTGCATTCGTGCAGACCTCTAGTAGGGGCTGCAGCCGAAAGAGCGAGCGAGGCGAGTGAAGCCAACGACTGATTCGTTCAGCCTTGAACTTCTCTTGGAGTGCATTAACTCTACGGGCAGCGCTGCGACTGCGAAGCCGCCGGCGGCTGCTCTGTCCGCTCTCGCAGACCTCTTGTCCCACTCGCTCCCACAGCCCCACGGCCAAAATGGCATACGCAATGTGCTAAGATATGTGTGTTTGTGTGTGTGTGTGGCCAGTGACCGAGGGTCGAAGTGGGCAGAGGGAAGGGGGTGGCGTGGAGAGAGAGGGAGTTTTGAGTTCTGGGCTGCACATTCCTCGCTCGCCTCGATCCGCCGATCTTGCTCTTTATGTAATCTAGAATGCTGTCTTGTCATAAGAGTACAGTGGGAACTCCTGCTGAGGATCGAATATAATTGGGTCTCCCTATTAATTAGTAAGCTAAATTAAATTTGATTTCCTGAAGATTAAAAGATTATAGGGGGAAAAAAACGGTTTCTCGAAGGAAGCTATAATTAATTCTATATTTAGAAGAGTATAGAAGTGAGAATTTTATAATTATCAGGGGAATACAGAAATTGGTGTCAAAAAGTATGCAACGATTTTTTTTTTCAAATCTACTGGGATTTTTAATCCCATAAATACAGCTTTTTCCTAAATTAAGAGAATATTCTTGAATTATTTGAATTTTAAAACCCTTTTATTTAAATAACTTTTGTTTCTAGATCACTTAATACCCACTGTATATACCCTCTGACTAAGTGTGAGTGCGACTCTTGGTTGCTCGTCTTCTTCTTCTTCTTCCTCGTACTGGCACCCCATGAAGGATTGTATTACATAAGCGACAATCGGAGAAGCGACAGGCGATAAGTTTCGCTTTCGCATATGCCCATGTGGGCGTGGTATATACACACAAACACACACAGGCAAGCGATTATGAATACGCGGCGAGCACTCCTTTGTCTGGAACGGAGAGTGTTTTGAACCTTCGAGGCGCTGGCCTTGAACCTACCGATCGCAGTGTTTGCAAAACAGATACACACACTCGCACACACTCAGATGCCCAGCCGATGAGTGGGAGTTATAAAAAAAGAACTTCAATTCATTTTTTACCAAGCGGAGCGCGTTTTGTTTGTTCTCGCCGTTGTTGGTTCTGTTCTGCCATTCACATTCGCCTGCTGCGTGTGTGTATTCGTATTTGCCTGACCCCACACAACATTGCAATCGCACACACACACACTCTGTCCTTGAGATCGTTTCTTGCCGTTGGGGCTGTGCTGGCGTCTCTGTTCCGCTCCCCTGTTACAGCACCGGCCTCTCACTGTCTCTCTAACCTGCAAAACAACTGTTTTTCATCGCTTGCTGCCTCGTATTGGGAAAGGGTATTTCGTACTCAAAATACACCGATTTTCAAATCTGACATAATCCAGTTTATTTCATATTTTTCATTCGAGCCAAGCCCCCCCGGTTAAAGGCTTGAATCGGGCAGTATTTGGAAAGTATTGTGATCTTTCTTTGAATACAAAGGAAAATAATTTATTTTGAAAAATTCTCAAATATTTATTTGCATTAAAAATTGATTTTAGTTATATTTAATCTATAAATCTTCTATAAATACGGAAATCTGGAGTGTAGACTAAAGATTACTATATAACGTTAAAGAATGACTGTAACAGTGGCTTAAGTCTCGATTTTTATGACCATTATATGTATTCAGAATATTTTAAAGAAGCTCTGAGAGGCTTGTATCATAAAAAGATTCCCATGATGTTTTTAGATTTTTGCTGATATTAATTATATTCTTGGGTTTTTTTGTGACGGCTGGTTGGCTTCAATATTTGACTTTAGTGCAGGCTTATCGTCCATGGCCAACAGTTGGTTGCTCCGCACTCTGCACCCTGCACCCTCCCCATTCCCGTATTCGGCATGTTCAGTGCTCCGACTCCGGGTCTGTTGCCGTACGGCGATTACGAATGCATTCCGCTTATCACTCCCGATAAGTGCCACCAATTTGTACATGAATGCGTATGTAAATAAACATACGGACGGGGCGGGAATTGCAGCCGTCAGCTGTGGCCTTTGTTTCAACATTTGTATCGAGTCATTCTGCTCTAAAGTACCCAGGCTACACAGAAAATAATATTACCATCAATTAGGGGTCAAAATGATCTTATTTCACAATAAAAATAAAGAAATTTAAACGAGGATTCTTATGAATTTAGGTATTAAGATTCAATTTGCTTATTTTGAATATCAAATCGACATGATGCAAGCTCAAAACATATATTTTTAATATTAAAATGATTTAATTTAGTGCACAACACCCTTTTAAATGAATTAATTTAAAACCTTAAAGAACTCTTAGAGTTTTTGAAGGGAAATATTTTAATTAATATTTGTTTACCTTTTAACATTGTGGCGGCAATGCCAGAGAATGTTATAAAACAGTTTATCGCTGAATTCGTACTTGGGAGTTTTAAGGCAATTTATGCAATAACTTAAGCTTGATGTTGGTAGGTTTTTGTTATTAAAATTTTTATTTTACAAGGGAATTTCTGACTTTAAAGCTTGATTAGAATGCCTTGCCACATCTGAAACATGTTATAAACCAGTTTATCTCTGAATTCGTACTTGGGAATTTTTAGGTAATATTTTTTGAATAATTTATGTTTAATATTGATAGGTTTCCGTTATTGAAATTACTTTATTATATTTCAAAAACAAAACAAAATTCAGTTTCTTTCTGTGTGCTGGAAAAACCTCTAAATTTGATAAAATAACGACACCATTATTTAAAAGAGAACTGACCGATAAGAGAGGAAAATAAGATTTAATTTCACAATAACACACGGCTTGGGTTCAAGG
The DNA here is from genome assembly GCA_014170255.2 of Drosophila triauraria. NCBI lineage: Eukaryota > Metazoa > Arthropoda > Insecta > Diptera > Drosophilidae > Drosophila > Drosophila triauraria. The sequence goes on along the minus strand of CM024334.1, from coordinate 6,347,397 downwards.
ATGGCCAAAGGGGGAAAGCAAACTTGATCGCTTTATAAAGCTCTATATAAAATAATTGCATCATTTTTTTCGTTCGTGATTACATATTTGAATATATATACATACACGTTTCCCTCTAATTAACGTTAATTGAGTAATCTATGAATAATCTGTCGTGAATCATTTCGCGTAATATTCATCACCTTAAATGGGCAATCCGGCACGGATTCGTTACTAATCTAGAAATGATTCTAGCCCAAAAACTAAGCTGTTGCTTAGCTCTCAGCTATAGCTATTATATAACCTTCCAATGTCATGCGTAATCTGATTTTAAGAGCTCATTTGATTGACGTATGAATATAATAGTTTATATATATACTAGAGTGTCAAATGAAAGCTGAGAAGTGCTTGAGTTCGATGAAAATTCGAGAGAGAAATCAGTTATATTTATCATTATTCTATAAGGAACTTCTTTCAATGATTTTAAAACAAAAGAACACAAAGAATAAGATGTTAAATATATGTATGTATTTACAGGAAGGATAAAAAGCCAACGAGGTCCCAAGTTATTATTCATTGACTTTAATTTACGCTCTTCTGCAGATTATTGAGATTTATGCATTCAGTAAAGTACAATTACACGATTCTTGGAATTCAGAGATTATGGTACATAATTTTTAACATTTTGGATCTCCAGTAATAAGTTCTTTTCGCGCAAAACCCTAAAAATAGGTGATTCAGCCACCTAAGAATCGAATAACCGGAAATTCGTCATCGATATAGGTACATATATTTGCATGTATAATATTTGCTTAGCTCAAAAGCTATTCAGCTCCACTACAAAGGATCCTTCGAGTCGAAAAAATATATAGTGTAGGGTAATTAAGTTATTTACTGTCGTCTTGAATGGTAAATACGTCTATATACATGGTCTAGACTCGGCGACATGCCATTCTGGTTTTAAATACAACCGGAGATTGCATAAAAAAGCAGAAATAAAAGATTCTGATACCCCCACACACACTCAGACACGCGTCATGTGTGTAGTAGTGTGCAGTGGAACACTTGCACTTGCTGTCTGTCAGTCTGACTGTCCCCCTGTTTGTCCCCCTTCCTCGCCAGCCATCCATCATTATTCTCCTTCTCGTTCCATCTCTCTGTTCCTGTCTGTGGCGCTCTTGTGGGTGTGTGCGTGGCAATATCCGTTAAATTTTTATACACTTCGAAAAGGGTTTCACGGTTTTATTAATTAACTTACATGGGAAAAGTTTTATTTATTGATACAGGTAGGTGTATACAGGGGTTTTCTTCAGATGTTTTCCTGCATTTTTTGTGAGGTGCCCTATATCATAAGTGAATCCTTTAGTTTTGAAATCGCTCAAAAACTTAAATCCATTTAGATTCTGTATTACAATATAATATATTTTAAGGCAGAAAAGCTTTAAAAAAATTCCTAAATTATCTTTAAACATAAGGGGCTGTCGATATATTACGTAATCACCAGTGTGACCGTTTATGGTATTTTTTACAATGTAAAAAACGCTCTCGCTGTCCATAAACGAACTATTTTGTTCAGAATTTTATTTAATTTTATCAGTAGCATAGTGCCGAACTAAATAAACTTAAATTTTAAACAAAATAATGCGTTTATGGACAGCGAGAGCGTTTTTTACATTGTAAAAAATATCATAAACGGTCACACAGGTGATTATGTAATATATGAACAGCCCCTAGTCTCCCTTTAAAACGATATAAATTTATAATTATTGAATCTTCGAGAAAACATATAAGGTTTCTATGGATTAATATTCCATTAATAAGCTTGTAATTCCCAAGTATTCCTCCTGTAACTGATCTCTAAGGGTATTTTAGACTTCGGTTCTCTAAAGCTCCCATCTCTCCTCCCATGTTAACGATGATTTTACAAAGTTACGTATGTATCTATATACATACAAACATTTATATGGCAATTTTATATAGCTACTTTTTTATATATATTTTTATATACACATTTATATGTAAGTAAGTATACGGTAAAACAAAGAAACAACTTTTCAGTTGCAATGCGAATATATGTATTTATGTGTAAGCGCGCAATGTGACCGCCAACGCAACTTCGTAGTTGTAATTGCAATTACTGTTTGTTGTTGCTCACTTGTTCCTTTTATTGGCGATAGTTGCTCTTGTTGTTATTGTTGCCCCGAGTACGATGACTTCCGCGTTTAAAATCCCGCGTAATTTCGCAAAAATCCCCGCTAACTGCAGTGCGTTCTAATGGCGCCTCCATCTCTCTCTCTCTCTGGGGAAAACGCACCTGTATTTAGTTTGTGTATTTTGTTTGCCCGCTGATTCGCTTTTATCTGAAGCACCGCGTAAACCTTAAAGTTTATGAATGAAGCGCAGACAAGCCGCGCAAAAAAAAAAGGGGGAGAAAAAACAAAAACTGCAAAACAATCGAGTGCCTATCAAAAGGCCTCGACGACGTGAGTCACATGTGTCGTGATTATCACGCCCGTGATCGTGACAGTAATCGTGAGTGGAAGAAAGCCTGGAGAGAGGCGGAGAGAAAGGGGAAGAGAGAGAGAGTGCGCAGCCGAAAATTAACCGACTTGCTTGGTATACCTCCTAATTGGTGGGGTATATCGTTTATGGTTACTTCTTGGTTGAGTTTATTGGTATATCTTGATCATTGATACCTTATTGATCACTAACTGGTGGTTTTTAATGATTTCATGATTTCATTTAAGATCATGTTCTCTAAAGGATTTTTTTCTTTAATTCTTATTTTTTTCAACTAGTGATCGTTGGCTCAGATTATTGATTAAAGGTCCTAAAGTTGATTATTGATACATCCGTGTGATCATGATCATTAAAAGCTTACTTAGCTACAAATCAATAGCTTGGATTACTGATTAATAATGATCATGATATTCATGACGAAGTTAAAACTCCCCTAAATGGATATTAAAATCCATTTTTAATGGATAATAAATAATAATACATTTTGGATTATTTATTTAAAGATTTTAGATTTACTTACGATCATTTCTTCTTATAAAACCGTAGTTCTTACCAAGATAATTCTTGTTAATGGGTAGTAACATGGTATATACTTAATGCTTACCTTATTTTGTTGGCCGAATTTTTCGTTTTTTGTTTTGATCGCGTCGTTTTAATGTGTTTTCGTATTTGTTCCGGCGGCTTGTTGTTGTTTATTTGGTTATTTCGCATATACTAGAGTATATAGTACATAGTATATACTGGTTATTTGCGTCTCTTTTAAATTCTGCAACCAAAAAACATGTGGACTTATGTGAGCAATTGCATATTTCGATTTCATTAATTGCGCCACAAATTACAAAAGAAATTACCAAAAATACGAAAGGCGCGGCCTGCTGCTGCCGTTATGAAATTCTCGATCTTTTCGGTCTTGCGCTTTGTTTTGTTTTGTTTGGGTTTTTTCCCCTTTCTTTCTTATTTTTGTTTTTTCTTAATTTTTGTTTTCTTGGCCACAAACAAAATTTCACTTTTCGCCACTAGAATCTTCGAGCAGTTTTGTTGTTCCCACTGACGTGTGTGTGGTGTGTTGTTGTTTGTTGTTGTTGCCACAGCCCCAAACGAATCGAAACTGAAAATTGTTGTTGGCTGCAGGCCGGCTCTGTCGGCGTCGCTGCTGACGTCGCTGTCGCAGCTGACGTCGACGCAGGCAGAGCACTCGAAATGTTCTCAGAGCGAGGAAAGAGAGGGAGAGCCAGGAGAGCAGCTGTGGAAGCCTTTGGGGCTTTTGAGAATTTTAAGAAAATCTGTGGAATAAATATAGTTTTTTATGAATCGAAATTTAAACTGGAAAACAATAATTTGTTTGGAGGAATAATTATGAAATCTTCCTTTCTCCCACTTTTAAGTTATTATTTATAATGGAAATGGGTTTATATTTTATATTCCAAATAACAATCTTATTTTGCATTTTAAATACAAGAGGGTTGATAATTAAAAAAAAAATATATTACAATGATCGTCAGCAAAAAAAAAAAATATTAATAATTTTGCAACTAAAAATTTAAAGAAAATGGAAGAAACTTTGTATAAATTCTTTAAAAAAGTCTTATTTTCTTTATTCTTTAGAAAATAAAATTATGTGTGATCATAAATTCGCTAGTTATCTCTTAAATACAATAAATAAAATATAAATATCCGAAATCGAATAATAATATCTCAAAAAATATATCTAAAACCTTGTAAAATCCGTTTTATATTAATTTTCTATAATTTTTCATTTCAAAAAGTCCCCAACTAAAGTTGAAGTTCAAACGTAATTGCAATTTATTCACAGTTGAATTTTCAGAGTCAACGGCGAACGAACAAGTTCAATGCTAAGCGAACGCCGGGGCCAACATGTTGCATGTTGGGTGGCAACATGTCGGATGTTGCATGTTGCATGCGCTCGTTTGCTCGCTGGCTCGGTCGGTCGGTCTCTTGGACGCTCGACCCAGTTTCGTTCTTTTCTTTGTTGGCCCGTTGGCTTTGGATTTTATGTTACGCCGCTTATGTTCCCCATCTTACCGTTGTTTGGCATTCGTGTTCTTTAACGGGGCCCGCTTTCTCTTTTTATTTTGGCCAAGTCAATTGATATGCTGCGCTATGTTTTGACGCTTAGTCCGCCGCTTGGCCCCTGCGATCGGCCTCCCGTCAAGTTCTCGAATCTTTCGATGATCTCTGGGCCATTTGGAGCGGTTTTTGTGTTGGCCCGAAATCGAATGCCAATATGCATGGGCGGCTTTGTGGTACATACATAAATATAGCCATATCCTGAGCCACACCATGAGTCAACGACTGTTCTTAGAAACAAGTCGCCACTAAATATGCAAACAGGGATCCTTCGGTAAAAGGAACTATGGAAACTAAAGGATTTTTGTAACAGATTTTATGACTGATTTTTATAAATGGTTTTCTATAAACAAAATCTATTTAATTAACTTAAAATATGATCTTAACTCAACCGAACTTCTTAAATTGGTAACAGAAATATTTTTGACATAAAGAACTCTGACCGTTTTCAAACCGGAACAGAACTTTCTTCTTCTGAATATTAAAATTAATTAACTATTACGATATCTTCAAGATGCTATTAGAAACGATGAATTACTGTATTATTTTACAGTATATATCTGTTGAGGTTATGAATTAATTTTATTTTAGAGACTATAAAGAATATCTGAAAGGTTTCTATGAAAAAATGTTAATCCATTTTATTATTTTAATAATTATCTTAAAACATACGTATTTAGAAATATAAGGATATAAAAATGTCAGAAAAAGGTTGATCAATTAATTATATAGGGGGAGATTGAGGATCTAAAAAGGCAATGATACAATATAAAGGTATCGATATTAATAAATAAACCGTTTTAAATCTAACTTTTAGTTGAATAAACATTGGAATTATTAAAGTGAAACAAATAAGGAAAAGATAAAAAAAGATTGCCTAATTTCAATATTCCCAGCTACCGAAGTACCACTGTACAGGCCTACAAGCTTAGACGTCTGCACACATACCCTGAAAAAAAATTAAATACGTGTGCGTCGCTATTTCTCCCCCTCATCTGCAGCCCCCCTCTAGCATCTCGCCTTGCTCTCGCTCTCGTCCTTTATGGCGAAGTTAAACTTTTCAAGGTTAAGTCTTCGGCTGGCGTCGCCATCGAGCAATGACATTTGGGCAGGGCAGGCACACAGCCACAACCACAACCACAGTCACAATACAGTCACAACAACACTCACAGGCGGCGGCAAAGAGGGACCAGAAACAACATCCATGTCCATGGCCATCGAACACAACAACAACACCAACACTTACGCACACACACGCGCAACAAGCGCAGTTCGTTCACTTGCCGGGAACTCTGACGCTTCTTCCTTCTCCTGCTGACTCCGTCGACTACTCTCCATACTCCCGATTCCGATTCCGATCCCGACACCCTACTCCCGACTCCTGACTCCCGGACTCCCAGTTAGCCCAGCTACCAGCTACCAGCGAGCGTCAACAGTCTGCCGGCTGCCGTCTGCCGCAATTCCTGCGCGACCAACCGTGGCACAGTGGGCAGGAATGCAGTGTTTAGAGGTGAAATTATAGCGAGTAAGAAAGTTTAGGAATATTCCAGAAGGAACTAAAGTTGGTTTTTGTTTTTAAATAAAAGATTATAATATAGTAAGAATATCCTTAGTAAATTATATCCGATTAGGCGTATACTTAATATTATTACGTATACTTAATATTGTTACTTAAGAAACGGTAAATTTTTTTTCAAATATTTAACTTGCTACTTATAATAATTAAATCATATTGTTAATACGAAATATTTCTTTCTAAATCGAAATCATTTTGTTTTGATTTTTTATCACTATCTATTATCGTCATAATTTCACCACAGTCTAATTAAATTTATTAAATTAAAGCTCACTTTGTGACCACAGTGCCAGTGTCACCCTTTGAGTGTTCTCTCTGTTTATCCTCTCTCTCCCCTCGATAATTGTCTGCCCGTCTGGATGTTATTGCTCACGTTCTCATTCTCTCAGGTGCACGCTACGCTTGAATGGTCCAGGCTTTTGGCCCTATTCTGCACGCTACTCCTTAGACAGGACCCAAAAGTGACACGTGTACACTAAGAAATTAAAACCGGCATTTTAAAGTGATATTTTACAATTAATATGTAATGCAAAATAAGAAATATTTAATTTATTTAATATTATTATAATTATCTATTCATAATTTTAGTTCATTTTTATTTATTTTGAATAGTTCTTCTTATAAAGTGTGGATTGATATTATCCTATTTTACTTTGAGTTCTTTAATGGTTTTATTGTAAAATTCCTGAACATTCAAAGGCGCAAAATCACGATAAAATCAGAATTAAACCAAGATTAGGATTTAACCATTTTCCTATGACTTTGTAATTCCTAGAACCATGTCCCTTTTTTAATTAAACAATGCCAAAAACGATCATCAAAGAATTTCAACAAAATTTGTATAAATAAATGAGCAGTCGTCGAGTCGTCGGGCAATTTCATTAGCCTGCCGCAGAGCTTACATAAGGCGGCCCCGGCAGGAGCGGCAGGAAGATGATGTCTCAACCTCGATGCCGATGACTTTTACTGTCGTTGTGGGTTATATATATACTTATATGTATATATAGTTTATGTGGGCGTCGTCTGCTGGATTTTGTGCGGTGAAAGGGAAAGGTTATTAGACTCGTCCCGTGCAGGACTCTTGGTGGTGGGGGCCCAGACATTGGCTGCTTCTTATTGTTATAATAACCTTTGGGTTTTCTGCTTTCGCTGTCGACGGAAGTCGCAGGAGGCGGCAGGAGGCGGGAGGCGGGAGAAGAGTGCAATGACAGCGGTTGGCGTCGGTCCTTGGTCCTCGGATCCGGTCGCAGGCATTACGAAAGGCTCTCTTTCTCCTCTCTCCTCTTGGCCCAGTCACAGGCGCAACTTTTAGAGGATTTCTCGGCTTTTTGGGGATATTTCGTTCGTTGACTCGTTCTGCGAACTGCGACCTGCGACCTGGGACTTGCGGCGTCGGCCTCAGTTTAATGCACTCGCCGAGGTCACAGGACATCGAACACAGGACACAAGCGGCTGCTCGGTCAAAGCCACATGGCCCCTTGACCCCACAGAGCAACCGTAATCACACTTAAATTACATTTGTTTCGAGATAAGTATTAATGTGACAGGATTTGATTTCTAGGCGTGGGCCGTAAATAGATTTTCAAGTGGAGGCTTAGTTGTGGCATTTGGATTTTGAAAGGGAATAAAGTTAAGCGAAAGAAGGGTGGTTCGAGGTCAATTGCGGCTGATGAAATATAGGAAGGTATATGGTAATATTATAGTTTTGCAAGTATAGGATAATATAAGCTATGGAGGTAATAAAAACATAAATAAAAGGCTCATTTTGAACCAGGCTATGTTTAAAAATCGTGAATATAGAAATATTTGACTTAAAAAGAAAGAATATATAATAATTATAAAAGTGGAAGTCATCGCCATTTATTTTAAGGGTTCAAAAATATCTTTATCATTTCAATATTTAGTATAAGTAATAAATAAAAGTTAATAAAAGATGAACCCTTTTTTATATATTTCTTAATATTTAACTACTCTATTTTTTCCAATTTTTAACCTAACTATACATATGTATATAACATCTTTAATATATTTAAATATAAAAATGTAAACATAAAAGAGGTAGTATACTTACTTAAGAACCAACTATATTTAAAGAGCTTAACAACAAGCCTAAAATTTTGGAAATATTTTTAAAAATTACCCTCATATTTTTCTTGCATGCAGTTAATTAGGGGAAAATCCACTTTTGGTTTTTAATAAATTGTAGTTTGTCCCTATAATCGTGAGTCATGTATACATGGTACTGGGTGCCATGAAATATATTTGATAATAATTAGGAATGACCACATTTCGACCATTATCTATCAAAATTTAATGACTAATGAAATTTGTTATGTTATCGGCGATAGTAAAAGGTGTCACATAATGGCCCTTATCAAAGGGCTTATGAAATTATCAAGTTACAGTAGGTCAGTTACTGGAATAGCTGGAATAATAAAATATATAAATTTTTTGAATCGTTTTCCCAATTAATAATTAAGGTCAACTTAAACTAAATTAAAGGAAAATTGTAAGAAACGTTTTTATAATAAGAATGGACCTCCTTTTTGACCTCTTTAAGTTTTAACTATTTAAAATTAGTAACACGGCAAACAAAGCCTTTTCAAATGCATTATTTAATTTTAATAATAATTAATAATCGTTCAAGAACTTTCTTAAATCATATTCAAAACTCAAGCGGTGGCCGCCCACCGATAAGTTTCTCCTTTCTGCTACTCAAATTTCCCTCGGCCGAATGCAAAGTATTTTCGAGAAGAGAAAATGCCAAAGGAAAATTCGCCAAAAGATTTTATGAGGTCAAAACTCATTACACGTTGCACAGTGCAAACACACACACAGCGCTGTTAGCCCCAATTCGGCGAGTGGGAAAAAGAAAAGCTGCAGCAGGCAGCGGCCCATGACAGTTGCAGTTGCAACTTTCTAATGCGGCAACAGCAACTCAAAACGGATGTGGATCGCGGCAACGTGGCAGCATTATGTGTGCCACACTGCAACAGCGACAACAACAGCAGCGAGATGCAACTGCAACAGCAAGAGCAACAGCAGCAGCCACATCTCCAGCAAAGAGCAAGAAAAACGAATTTCTCCAAACTGCTTTCCACTGCAAATTACTTAACTATTTTCCCAGTTTTCGCTTTGTCGTGCAATTTGCAAACAGTTGTTGCATGTTGTTGCATATTAGCGGCTGCAACATCGCCATCGCCATCGCCATCGACGTCGGCAGTGAAAAGTTGGTCATGACAATCAAATGGCAAACACTGAGCGAGGGGTATTATTTTTTTGTATTCCATTTATTTTATTATTTCCACTGTGTCGGCGTTGTGTTGTGTGTGTTCACTGATGCATTCCCGCCGGCAGCCATTGCAATTTAGGTGGGCTTAGGTAGGGTCTCCTTCCTCTCCCAGGCACTTCTCGTAGGGGGAGAGTCCACTTAGTCACAGGAATATGACTAACCGACTGGTTCGACCCTAAGTTCATGGAGTGAGTCAGGTCGGGCCCTTCTTACCGCAAGACCTTCCTTCTTCTTCAAGACCTTTACATTCTTTTGGCTAAAAGCCTTAAAAGGCATGCCAAGTGCTTCATTTTGAGGAGAAGTACAGGCGATTTCTATCTTGAAGAGTCTTGTACCTCTCTACTTTTTTATTTTAAAATATTTAATTAGGTATATACAGTATTACAGGACTAACAATAAAATAAATAAAGATTTTGTGTTTTAAAAGTTTAAAATTAAATGCTAAAATGCTTAAAGTCAATATTTTTGAATACTACACACACAAGACTCACACAGAAATTGGGCTTCAAAAATTTAAAAAATAACCTCGACTGCAGAACAGAATCTCTTTGAAATTTAAGAACTATAAAAAGATTCGATCATCCCAAAATTGTTAAATAAAATGTAAAAATAGATTAGATAGATTTGATAGATTCGACTACTTTTGATTATTTTCGATATTTTTAGACACTTTTGGCCTATCGATCGGACATCTTCTCTGGTACAGTCACCATTAGCTCATAAGCAAAAGAAGATCTAATGAAAGAAAAGGTTCTAAGAGGAATGATTGTAAATTAAGTTGCTCCTAAACTTTCATTAAAAAAAATAAGCAATTTAAGAAATATTTATTGACTACCGTAAGTTAATACTAGATTGGGTTTGGGGTATTTTCAATATTTTTTCTGTTATATTCACCATAAGCTCAAAAACAACAGAGGTTCAGAAAATAAAGAAGGCCGTAAAAGGTATAATTATAAGACTGTGCTTAAAGAGATAAGAAACGTAAATTCGCTAATAAACTAATTAAATAAATACTCAATTGGTCTAAAACATATTTTCGGTATTTTTTCAACTATAGGTCCGCCATTATTTGGTACAGTCACCGAGTTAGTGTCTTTTTTAAGAAAAAAAGGTCATAAGGAGGTATGATTTAAAATAAAATTACTTAAAATCTTTTATTAAATAAATAAGGAAAGTAGATTAGCTTATATAATTGACAATTAAAAACTAGATTGGCTTTTGGGTATTCGATATTTTTTAGGGTATCGGGCGGCCATTTTCTGGTACAGTCACCAATTACTCAAAAGCATCAGTTATTTTCAAGAGTGTCTTATAAATGTGATTGAAAAAGAAAAATAACCAAAGAAATATGACTTTAAATAAAGTTACTCCATAACTTTTATAATATTAAATTAATTATAACACATAAATATAGAAAATAACTTAGTAAATCATAATAATAGCCAACTTAACTAGGATAAAGAATTTAAAATCTCAGACAAACCGAGTCAGCATTCAGCTCTTCTTTTAATTGCCGTCAATCTTACCAATCTCTATTCGCAGCGAAGTTGTCGTACTTAAAACTTGATTTAAAATCCTGACAAATCCGCTTAAGTAGTTAACTAACTAGCTTGGTGAAAATAAAGAGCCGCCAATGCATTTCAACGAGATTAATTTTTGTTGTGGCTGTTGGCAAGTACTCAATAAAAAAGAGCCAGCAAGCTTAAGTTTTTCTGGGATTAAGACTTTTCCTGAGGTGAGATACCGTTGGCCCCTTAATTAGAAACCAGTTAAGTGTCGCCAGCATCTCGCACTTAAGTTGATCTATTAACTCGGTTTCTGTTTCTTTCCCATTTCTATTTCTATTTATTTTTGTGTGTTGGCTTCTTTTGTGATTGGAAGAATTGGGGATTGAGTGAGAGATCTCGGGCCGTCGATACCGTACCCGTGCCCCAGTGATCTAATAAACGGTGCGCATTGTCATTCGCTCGACTCGCTTGGCGTATCAGAAAACAACTTCATTTGTCACTCAATATGCCCAAAGCCCGCGTTGAAACTGGGACACATTCATTAATTTATCGCATGCAAAACAATCCGCAAAGTATCTAATGTGTGTGTCTGTTGCAGCTGCAGTCGGTCGGTCGACACACAAAAATAGAAAGTTTTTCGCCAAACCGTTGTTAGCTGCAATTTTCTCTTTGCAATTTGATTAAATAAAATATTGTGTAAAGCCGGCAGAGCAACTTTCCCAACTGCAACTGCAGCGGCGCAGCCACGACTTCTAAGTCGGTTACTAGATGCAATAATAATTGCATTTGTCCCACTTTACTTTCACTTGGCAAGAGCTCGGAGCCACGGAGCCACGGAGCAACAAGCAACAAGCCATGGGGAGCAACAAGCGACACACAGCAACAAAAAGGCAGCGGCGCAGGCGTCGACTTTGACTTTGCCTGTTGCAGCTTTTCTCTCTCTCTCCACCTCTCTCTCTCTGTGTTGCATGAAAAGTTGCAACTTTTTCCAGTCGCTGTCGGTATCGGTGGAAAACTGTTTGCCATTTGGCTGCGCAGGCTGGCCAGGCAAAAAGGAAAAGTGGGTCAAGCGCACCATTGTTGTAGATGCTGCCGCTGCTGTTACTTGTTGCATGCCGCCACTTAATTGACACTGCAACCAACACACAACACACACACACATTATTATATGTTTTGGCATTTGATTTATGAAACTGGGTTACCTGCTTTCCTTTTTCCAATTACTTCTCCCAGCGATTGTGTTAACATTTCGTCAATTTATTTACTATCATTTAAAGATCTTTTTATATATTACTCAATAGTACAGCAGATCGAATGCTTGCATCTTAAATATATGTACGTTTCTTAATTTTTACACCGCCATTGCACTGTGGTCCAGAATCCCAAATTGGTGGCAGAAATTCAATTTTTTTTTTCAAGATTTCAGCAAAAACCATATTAGATTCCAGTAGAGTATTCCCAAGGGCAGTCTAAAAGCATAATTTTACAATTGAAATTGAAGCCCTCGCGATTTAGCCAGCCCTGGAAGTCAGCTGTTCATTTGCATTAAACTTTGCCTTTGCTAGCGTTGAAAGTTTTACTAATTTCAAAGTGCTATAATTCAGTTATTTCTATGACTATAAATATAAAAAACATGGAAAACATAGATAAAGGTATTTATAATAAGGGTGTATTCACACAATTATTATTTAATGTTTCGTCCTTGTTTATGTGTGCTTTTGTAATGTGATATTTTCAGCAATTCTAACCTCAAACTCGTTGTGTTTCATGGAATAAAAGTATGTTGTATTTGTGCGTATTAGTTGAACTAACAAAGTAATGTTGTTGCTTAATGTGTGAACAATGCGACGGTACTAATCTTTTGCCCGTTTTGCCCTTTTCCTTAAAATTGAATTTTTGTATGCAACATTAATTTCAATTCCGCTGAATTACTTGAGTTTTGGCTCGAAACGGAAAACGGTAATGAAGATGATTTGAGCACCTATGAATGTTTCGATGACTATTCCATGATTTAGATGTGGAAAATGATTAATTAGTTCATTAAATGTATTAAAGTTTAATTCAATAGCAGAAAAACAAAAAGTTATGAATTTTAGTACAGGTTTGTATGGGGCTATACCATCCAGTAATCCTAGGTTGTTGAAATTCACATGGTATGTGCATACTGGTCAAAAACTTATAGTGTCCACATTTCAACTTGATAACACACAAAAAAAAAAAGTTTTTCTAACAAAAACATTAATTTTAATATGGGGCTTGTATGGGGGCTACCACTCCTAGCGGTCCGATTTGGCTGATTCTGACATATGTGCTTTGTGTGTGGAAAAGAAACCAATGTGCAAAATTTTAGCTCGCTAGCTTACAAATTAGAATTTCTGCCACTTATTTGGGATTCTGGACCACAGTGCATTGGTTTTCTTGTTTGTAGGGTTCTGGTTGTTGTTGTTTTGCTGTACATTAAAAAAATTACAATATATATCCATGATTCTGGTTCCTGGTTCCTTTCTTTTTCGTTCACAAACTCAAACTGTTCGATTTGAGTCTGTTTCTAATATTTACAAACGTTTTTTTGAATTTCGTAGCGTTCTATATGCTCTTTCCTGTTTTCTTTCTTCTTTTTTTTGGCATCGAAACAATAAATAGGAGAATGAGTGAAAGACTAAATATAATTGAAGCTAAGCTATAGCTTGTCAGAAGAACTAAACTAAAGTAGCCAAAGAATAAGAGGAAAATTCACATTTTCCCCATGCTTAGAGTGGAAATCTTAGTACTTGGAACAAACTATAAGGTGACTTGGTCTGCCTGCATTTACATGCTTCAACTAACAAAGAAATAGGAATAGAAATAGGTTATCGTCGATGCAGGATGTTGGACAGCGTGCGTATCTGCTTCTGCAGCTCGGACTCCATGCGGTAGCCCTCCTCCTCGAAGATCAGACGCATCTCCTGCAGCGCCGGCAGCTTGTCGGCCTGCATATTCAGCAGATCCCCGAAGAACTTGGTCCACACATGCTTCTTGAGGTAGCGCGGCAGCTTCTGGCGGATCTCCCAGTTGGCCCCGCGCTTTAGCGGCTGCATATACTCGCCGAAGAGCATCACATGGACAGTGGCCGCTATGCAGAAGAGATCCGTCTCGTAGGACCAGCTGCGTCCCTCCTGCATCTCGATGCAGGTGAAGCCGTCCGTCTGGACCACCTTGCGGAACTTGGTGCGCTCGGCGTCCGGAAACAGCGACATGTCGATGGCGCAACCAAAGTCAATCAGACGCAGCGACGGCAGCGGACTGTCCACGCTGGGCACACGCATCAGCAGGAAGTTATCGGGCTTTATGTCCGCATGGATGATGTGGTGGCGATGCAGGTGGTCCACAATATTGCAGATCTGTGCCGAGAAGTGCATGACCAGGGATTCGTGCATCACCTTTGTGGTGGCCTGGCGGATCTTGTTGTTAATGTCCAGCAGCGAGCCAAACGGCGAGAACTCGGTGGCTATGAGGCTGGCATTTGGCGCAATGATCGCCGTGGAAATGTCCATGAGGCCGGGCAAAATCTCCGGCTCAGTGATGCGTTTAAGCACCTGAAAAATACAGAAAGGAGCAGTTAGTTAAATATGTATTTTAGCGACCTTTCTACTAATTAATAAAAAGTTTAGTCGGCTAAACTTTGTATTAAGAAGTTAGTTAAGTTAACTCCTCACCTGATCACATATGTAGATCTCCCAAGTATTTGGGGGCTTCTGGAACTTGAGGGCCACCACGTTGCCGGTGCGCGAGTCGGTGGCCTTGTAAACTGAGCCGTAGGAACCGCGGCCCACCTCCTTGTCGATGTTGAACGTAACGCCCTCGAGGACGTTGAGGGTGCGAGTGTTGGATATTTTGGCAGTGGCGTTTGCACGATCTTGTAGCTGGCATGGGCATCGTGGTCGCCCGGGAAGTCAAGCTTGGCCAGGAAGGCGCGGCACAGTTCGCTGCTGAACGGATCGATGGCCTCCTTGGCCATGTGACGGGCGATCGTCTCCACCGCCTTGGAGAGGCGACGCTCCTGAGCCTCTGTATCGTGCTGGGTGGCAAAGTACGAGTTCTCCTGGAACGTGGAGAAGTCGGCCAGTGTGCTGCCGTTGCCATTGTTATTGTTGCTGGTACTGTTGTTGTTGTTGTGCGTTTGCAGGGTCTTATTGACCGGATGGAGCTGGCTGTGCTGCTGCAGCTGCTGCTGGGAGGCGGAGTCGCGGAAGTTGAGTCTGTCGACAGCCAGGGCCAGCGAGCTGTTGGAATTGTCCAAGGCGCTGGCGCTGGAGAACGAGAAGTTGGCATTGTCGCTGAAACCGCCCAGAGCTCCGGCAGCCACGCTGCTGGAACTGGCCGTGGCCGCCAGCACATCCGCCGCCGAGGAGGCCGAGTTGCTGTTGCTGCAAAGATCCGGCTGGAACTTGCTGCGCTTGACTTTGGTGCGGGCCCTGCGATAGCCGTTCGCCTCGCTCTTCGGCGTTGACGTCTGGCCCAGCATGTAGGGATGGAAGTGGTGTTGGTTGCCGCCGTTGCGCTGACGCTGGACGGGTATTGGGGAGGCCGGAGCTGGCTCCGGCGGTGGGTAATGTGCTGCTGCCTGTGGCGGCTGTTGGATTATCTGCTGCTGTTGCTGCTGCTGCTGCTGGTAGACGTTTTCTATGGTGTAGGCACTGTAGGTGCTGCTGGGCTCCTTCCTGAACTTGATCTTGATCGAGCGGTTCTCCTGCTCGAAGGTGGTTTGCGCGCTAAACTGCACGCCATTGGTGTAGGGCGGTTCGCTTGGCTCCTCTTCTTCGTCCTCCTCCTCCTCCTCTTCTTCTCCCTCCTCGGAATCATCCTCCTCTTCTTCTGGATCCGCCTCCTCTTCGCCTTCCTCCGCCTCATTATCCTCGTCCTCGCCTCCGCCCGCGTTCTCCTGGCAACTGCTGGTGCTGTTGTTGTGCCCGTAGAGAGCTCCATCCACGGCCGTCATGTAGTAGGAAGTATCGGACCCGTAGGAATCATACAGTGCCTGCTGCGGCTGTGCTTGTTGTGCTTGCTCTTCGGCCGGCTTCGCTTTCTGCTTGAATTTGCGGGATAGAATCTCCTCGGGACTAAACTCGATGCCCGCGCCCGGGGATAGACCAACTGCTTGGCATAGTGGCACACCCGCGAGGGATCGTCCGGCTCCTCGAGCGTCAGAGCCGGCTTCCAGGTCTCATGATTGTTGCGTCCGTAGGCGTGGAAATTGCGCGGCAAGCGCAGGCCAGCCACATCGCTGGTTGCAGCAGCAACAGCTGCAACAGCAGCTGCTGGCTGGTGCTCCGGATTGGCATTGCCATTGCGGTTTCCATTGTGTTGCTGCGGCGGCTGCTGCTGTTGCTGCTGTGGAACAGATGGTTCATGGTGTGGCGGAGGCTGCGGCTGCGGCAGAGGTTGCTGCTGGGCCGGGACAAAATGCGGCTGGAATTGAATGCATAGTTAATAGGTTGCTCATAGAGTTTTAAGGCCAATACTTACCTCTGCCACTGGAGCAGCATACTGAGGCTGGACATGGGCTGTTGCGGCTCGCGGGACAGGATGCTGCTGCTCGTAGCGTGGCTGCTCCTGGTAGGGCGTCTGATAGGCCAGCTGTGGCTGCTCTGGCGGCTGGGAAGCTGCTGTGGCGGTGCCTGAATCTGCTGTGGCGGCGCTTGAGGAGCCAGCTGAGGAGGCGGCGCTTGGGGAGCCTGCTGCAGTGGCGGCGCCTGGTGTGGCTGCTGCGGATGATATTGCTGGTAGATATTCTGCTGATATGGCTGCTGCGGACGGTGCTGCTGCGGATAGGTGTGCGGCAGCTGCTGCTGTGCGTAGTTCGTAAGCTGCTGCAGTGCATCCTGCTGTTGCTGCTGCTGTTGTTGCTGCTGTTGTTGTTGCTGCTGCTGCTGTCGCTGGTAGAACATCGACCTCGCATAGGTGAACTTGGAGTGAGCGTGCTGCAGCTCCGCATTGCTTTGGGCCTTCTCCTGAAAGGCCAGATTGAAGACCGCCTCGGCATCCTTGAACTCTTCGCGCGACTCGTAGTAGGCAGCCCATCCGATGTAGAAGGCGGCCACCTGACGGCCAGTGCCGCGCTGGAAGAGCACCTGGTAGAAGTGGAGCGGGTCCGTCTGCATCGCTATGTACTTGAGCCACAGCCGCACGAGACGCGGGTCCTGGCGATAGTAGTCGTTGTGCTCGTAGACCGTCAGGCAGCGCTCCAGCGTCTCGCGGAACTTCAGCTCCGGATCGCTGTGCGCATGATTCTCGTACCAGCAGATGTAGTTGTACCAGTGGTCCAGCGGATCCGGGCCCTGGTATAGCGAGATGGCGTGCTCCCAAGCCTGCTTGTCCTTGAGGAAGCCGTGCATCTCGTCCGGACTGGGCGCCGGCGGGGCACTGGCCGTCGCCGCCACAGCTACAGCGCCCGCTCCTGGCGCCGAGCCCGATCCCTGGCGCATGTACGAGTGCATGGCCATGTCAGGCGGACGGGGAAGCCCTGATCACGCCGCGCCGCGCTCTAAACAATTGGGAAAAACTCTTTCTGCTGCTTTTCTGGCCACTCGGAGTTCTCCGATTTCGGAGTCCAGTGGCGCTCCGATTGGACACTTCCGCACGTTTGCTGCACCCACTCGCTTAGTCCTTGCTGGGCAAGCAGCAATCGCACATGATTTTTGGCAAGTTTTCCAGTCGCCTGGCTGCAATCAAAGATATTTTTCCTTTTTAATATTTTTTTTGTAGCTTGCAAACAGTTTTGCCAATTTAGCTATTTTCCCACTAGCGCTTTTCGATTGACAAATGCGGGAGAAATGGCTAGGATTTATAGCTACTTTTCAAAAGCTATCTTTGGCTTTATTTTATTAGGCAATACTAAAGATATTGCAATACTTGATAATATTAATACACCTTATTAAAAGGTAAGGTAATGTTAAACTACGAAATAAAAACGCCACTTACACATTTAATCACATAGCCGGAAAAGTTCAGTGTGCCCGCCCGATTTTCGGATTATAATGCCAGATAAAGAAAGGATTTTCTCCGCCATGGCAACAGGCCACACTAAAGGGCTCAAAACCCTCGAGACATCTGGTGCTGCCATACTTTTCTTCGGGCACGGTCGGAATACCCGAGAAAACCATTTAAAAGGTTTGAGAAGTGCTAAAACCCTGCACAGTCTTCTAGACCGTGGTGCTGCCATACTTTTGAGGAAAAAGTCTCGAAAAAAGCTATATTTAGCTAGCAATCCATAGGGCGATAGTAAGTATGGAGTTTTACAACACTGACATTGCAGAACAGCTAACGAATTTTGGGAAGCTTGTTTTCTATTGTAAACTTATTAAGATACTTTACAAATAATTAACTAACTTAATTGAGATGCTTTGTTTTTCTTTCGCTTGTTACACAAAAGAGCCAGTAATCTTTTTAATATGGTATTTTTTATTTTTTTAGAAGTAAGAAAGAAAGAAAGATCCTTGGAGCCTAAAAGAATCTATGTATTTACTTTTGCGGCCTTAATTTTTTTTATCAACCTTTCAGTTAATGTTGTGACACCTTTCTGTAGTGATTTTGCTAGATACTGGGTAACTTAATGGTATGGCCGATTTACTTCTGTGGTTTTTATTCTTTTTGTGTCGAATTAATGGTTTGGCAAATTCTTGTATTCCCAAAAAAAAGCTTGGTTTTAATTTTAATTTCACTTTAACTAAATTAAGATTATATCTCATAAGTTTTTAAATTCAAAAACAATTCCAATTGTGATTTTGGACTTCCGAACTCATTGATCATGAAAAAGTCCCCAGTTTAAGTTAATTAACTGTGCTTGCTTTGCATGTGGTACTGAAGATGTACTTTCTGCGAAAATTGCCAGTTACAGTGAAAACACTGGTATTTTCGATCGCCAGTGTGGGTCCGGATGTGACGCTGAAGATTTGCGTTTTGTGAAAAATTCTTTGGACAGTGCCAACACTTGTAAGGTTTTTCTCCTGTGTGGGTCAGGATGTGACGCCTGAGAGCTTGGTTACTTAAAAAGGACTTCTGGCAGTGGGGACACTGGTACGGTCGTTCCATATCGTGTATACGTGCATGCCCTAGAAGATTAAAAAAGGACTTCCCACATTGATAACACTTCTTTAGTCGATCCAATGTGTGAGTATCTATGTGTGAACTAAGATGATGTTTCATACGAAAAGACTTTGGGCAGTGCGGACATTTGTGGGGTCGATCCCCTGCGTGCATCTTTTTATGTATCTGAAGAATTCGCTCTTGTTTGAAAGTCTTCTGGCAGTGGGAACACTTGTACTGCCGCTCTATGGCGTGTGTGAACATGTGTCTTTCAAGGTACAGTTTTAGTGAAAAGGACTTTTTGCAGTGGGAACAGCTGAACGTTCGTTTCCCAGGGTGAGCTGTCATGTGTCTTTTAAGACTTGATTTTCGTATAAAGGACTTCTGACAGTGGGAACACTTGTAAGGATATCGACGACTTGTAAGTAGTTGTTCCACCGTGCTTTTGTTCTCACAATCAATAGTATTCCCTGAACACTGATCGTCTGTTTGAAAATAATCTTCGATTTCCTCAGTTTCCACTTGGAAGTCAATCTGATCGAATAGGTCTTCTTCAATAGGTTCGTTTTTTACTTCAAACTCGTCTCTTCTAGATTCGTCTATCTCTCCGAACTCTTCATGTTTCACATCGTTATATGTTCCCGTGTCTTTGCAGTCAGATATTTCGCTACTTTCTTCAAGTTGGTCCTTCTCTTCCTGTAAGTCCTTTTGAATCTGACAATAAAACCAGTGGCTCTGCTCGTAAAGTTGTTTTATGTCAAATGCATTCTTAGCATCCTGCAGACAAGGCGGGCAAATGGTTTCTGGCAAGGAATCCCCTTTATAAACGTAAAATCCTGTGCATTTCGAGATCATATCGGCGACAGAAATGCTTCCTTTTTCATCAAAAATATTGACCATGGCTCTTGACGGTTCCAGGCAAACTCGACACATTGCCCTAAAATTTTAGAAATTAGACCAAATTGTTGCGACAGAATATCGATTCCCTTACTTACACATTCATGTTATTGAAGATTTAATGGTGAAGGAAGCCAGTTCCTAATTTAACAAAATAACAAAAAACAAAACAAACTAATGGTTGTTTTGTTTACCTTACAATAGTGTGCCCGCTGTTTCAACGCGGAAAAAAGCCAAGGGTTTAGAGAAATATACTAAAATGGGTCGTACGATACCGGGTACTATTTCGGAGCCAGAGAAAATCCCAGCTACCAAGAGACACAAGCTAGATATCCTTTTAAAATAAAAAGAGAGGCAGTTAGGCGGGTAACCAGTTGGTGGTCAGCGAATTCAGTAGTATTCGATAACTATTCACTTATATTCGATATACGCTTAAGTCACCTGGAAGTTTAGGGATTTTTTAGGGGGAAAGCTAAATTTTTATCTGACAACACTGATTTCGGTTAATGGCCACCAGAAGGCGCCACCGTGCTGCATTATTGTTTTTTTATCAACTCGCAAGAAATTTCGTACGTTTTCGGAAAAAACCGCAAAAACCAAGTGCTTATGTTACGTTTCGTTCAAGTGCATATCATATATAAGTAGTATTAGTAACCCCGCATGCCCCCGCACTGCAGCCAAGCACGCGGAACGTCCCCCCACACCACAACATCGTGTATATTTTTGTTTTTCGACCCCTGGCCGCGTCCGTGGTGGAGTTTCCCCCAAAAAAGGTGCAGCAGCAGCAGAAGCGGCGGCGAAGGAAACGCAATTGGGCATTTTATCGATTTCACCGTGCGAGGCGAGCGTCCTGCTGCAAACTGAGGAGTCCTTTTCGTCCCACCCATGGAGGTGTCCGCCGATCCATACGAGCAGAAGCTCTACCAGATGTTTCGCAGCTGTGAGACGCAGTGCGGCCTACTGGACGAGAAGAGCCTGCTGAAGCTGTGCTCCCTGCTGGAGCTGCGGGACCAGGGCGCCGCACTGATCGCCAGTCTGGGCAGCAGCCACAAGCTGGGCGGCGTGTCCTTTGGCCAGTTCAAGGAGGCGCTGCTAAACTTCCTGGGCTCCGAGCTGGACGCCAGCACGTCGTCGGGATTTATGGGTGAGTTAACACTTGTCACACATGCAATTTAGTTTTATTATTGTGATAATGGTATGGTAGTTTTCTCAAGCTCAACAGGGTTGCTGAATATCATGTTAAGCCCCCATAAGTCATTAATAGTGACTCATTAATGGCTTAATAATCATTTGGGCCTACTTTCCCAATATACTCTTAAGGCTGGGCCTATACTTTTAGATCAATAAATCAAGGGTTCAGCCTCACTTGAAAATTTAGTTCTCCCTGGCGACATTTTGTCAAAATATAGAACCGATATACTGTTATGATCCTGTTAACTTTTAGTCTTCGGTTAATATACCGGGAATTAAGATAACCAAACTGTATTTCTGGCTTGCTTAAGTCGTAGTTAACTTGTAATAGGAATCAAACAAGGAATTAAGAACTCCGTTTTTACTTAGTGTTAGGACTTTCGCTCCACATTGTAAGTAACTGTTATCAACTCCGGTTATCTTTTAATCATTAGTTAATATACCGCTTAGTTTAGCTTGTACTTAACTTATACTGGGAATTAAGAAAAAGGCGTACTTAACCTGGCACTAGGAACATGGCTTTAATTATTTCTAGAATTTAACCGTCAAATTTAGAAATTATGGATAAGCTTTGGGAATACACTCTCCTCGAAATTGGGTAGAAATGGTAGTCCTAAAGGTTAAGCTTAAATCAATCGAAAGTTTTAAAGTTTTTGTATGCAAAAAATCAATTATAAATCGATTAGCATCGATGATTTTTCTTATCTAGTAAAGGTACCTAATTTTCAGGATGCATTACTTATTTAAAATGTAAAAGTTATCCCTTTCGGCTAAATAACTATAAGAATTTTATAAGAATTTCAGTCAAGCTCCAAATAAGATATAGAAACTTCTAGGGGTTAGCAAAAAATAACAATATTTTAATGGATAATATATTGGGAAATCACTAAAAGTTGGTATAATGTCCCAAATACAGTCTTCTCATTCCGGCGCTCCGACTTATAATCTTTTCGGAGTTTATATTAGGTAATGTCAGCAGGCACACTTTTGGGCCTTTAAAGATCTTACCATGTCTTGGCTTGGAAACTTCTGGGTAGAATCAGAACACCCTTGCCCTAGGACAAGGGTACAAAGCATCATAATCAGGAGCACTAATCCGCGAATGGCAGCAGCTGGCGGCGGGTCATAAAAGCAAAGATGCAATTGCTAATTTTTTATGACCCTTAACCGTTGACGCCTACCTGATCCCGCTAAACCTAAACCACCTCAGCAGGTAGTACTCAGAAGTCCTGTATAAATACCCGAATCATTCAGCTAAACGGTTTAGTCTTGTTCAGAATGGGAACGCGCTTCTATTACCGCCAAGCCGGCGGTCAGATAACAGATCCGATTGTCGAGAAATTAGCAGCACGCTTTGGTATACACTTGAGAGATCCATGCAAGCTCCTCTAGTTCACCACTAATCTCGTTTTTAACCTTTGCAGAGCGCTCGCTAGTGATAACAGATGAGCCATTGGCCAGCACATACATTGAGAGTCCGCCGGAGTCCTCCGATCGCGAGGTGTCGCCCAAGCTCATTGTGGGCACCAAGAAGTACGGTCGGAGGTCGAGGCCGCATCAGGGAATCTACGAGTTGTCCGTCACGGACTCGGACAACACGGACGAGGATCAGCAGCAGAAGCAGCAGCGCAGTCTCAACGGTTGCGATGAGCTGGGAGCTCAGGTGAGTGAGTGGGGAAGTCAGCAAGTCACGTTCAAGGTGGCGATACGACTTCGGGGCTTTGTAAGCAAAAAAGCGGAGTAAACAGATTTTTTTTTGTAAAGAAAATTATCAGTTGCTGGCACAGTAAATGCTGCTGTTATGGGAAATGCTATTTAAATGAAACTAAAAATCATTAAACCTTGTTTTCTTTCCCCTTCCCCCAGGTGCAGCGCTCATCGTCTCAGAGCGATATACCTGGCAGCCGGCGCCTGCGTACCGTCCATACCAGCGGTAGCAAGCTGAAGCGCTGCGCCTCGCTGCCAGCTCGCCGCAATCTGCAGCCCAAGATGCACCAGGTCTCAACGGGAGCGACGACATCGCCGACGGCGGCCGCCAAGCTAAAACAGCTGTCCATCCAGAGCCAGAACCAGCAGAGCAGCAGTGTCGAGTCTCTGGGTAAGTTACCGGCGAGCAAACCCGATTCCCGATCCCCTCGAACCCCCAAACCCTTAGCTGCCCCTCCCTTGTTGTTAGCCCAAAATACCCAAAAGAAAATTACGTTTGAAGCAAAAGAATCACTTGTTGGTTTGGTACACACCGCAGGCCATCACCTGGCCGCCACCACCGCACCGTCGTCCGAGCACCGGAGATGCTACCACGGCGGCCGTTGGTTAAGTTGCAAAGGTTTGTGCGCTCCCCGGAGCAATTGTCAACGTCAACACCTCCCAAAAAATCCACCCAAAAACCAATCATTCTCGGTATCTAATCGCACCCTATGTAGCCGCACATCGTTAACTTTGTTTTTACGTTTAACCATATCCCAAAATTCCTATCCTGGTGAAGCTGGAAGAGCTGGCAGAATTTTGCTTTTATATCCTTGCAGAGGATAATATAATTTTTACGAGAAGTTTGCAACGCAGTGAAGGAGGCAACTCCGACCGCATAAAGTATATGTTTTTGTTTAAAAAAGAAAATTGGAAGCTTTAAGTAGAAAATTAAATATAAACTAGATAATTATTAATGTTTTTATTACTTTTTAACTTAAATCAACCCTTTGCCAAGAGTTTTCTTTATTTCTTGCTTAGAAATGAGTTTTCAAGTAGCAAAAGTTTATTATTCTTTGCCAATCCAAGCGTTTGAAGAGCCAGCCACCTGATACTTTCGGCGCTTTCGCTTTTACCATCAAAACACAAACCCAACCCTATCCCAATCCCACACACCCACCTCTGGTATCTTGGGCTATATAATTTAAATGTGTATATATGCATCTTTATCTCTAACGCACCTCTCCCTCATGATAACTCTTGATTACCCTGAATTTCCAGACACAGTGACGCCGCAGCAGCTGGAGACGATCAGTGCCCACAGCATCATCGATGCCTGGGAGCTGGCCAGCATTCTCAATTGTCGCAACCTGCTCCATGTCCTGGGCTTCGATGAGGAGGACGAGGAGGTGAACCTGCAGCAGCTAACCAAGGCGCTTGAGGAGGAGCTGCGTGGTCTCGACGACGACCAGGTGCAATCGAATATGCTGCGAGCCCTAGCTGCCCTGCAGGCCACCGAGTTGGGCAACTACCGCCTGGCCTTTCGCCAGCAGCACGAGGAGAACGTGAAGCTGAGGGCGGACAACAAGGCGGCGAACCAAAGGGTGGCCCTGCTGGCCGTGGAGGTGGATGAGCGGCATGCCTCGCTGGAGGATAACTCCAAGCAGCAGGTGCAACAGCTAGAGCAGCGGCATGCCAGCATGGTGAGGGAGATGACCCTGCGGATGAGCAATGACCGCGATCACTGGACCAGCATGACGGCCAAGCTGGAGGCGCAGCTGAAGGCGCTAGAGCAGGAGAGATCCGGCTCAAAACGGAACTCGAACTGGTGCGCACCGAAACACGGAGCTGGAGACGGAGCAGCAGAAGACGCATGTTCAGCTCACTGAGCTGCTTGAGCAGAACATCAAGCTCAACCAGGAGCTGGCCCATCGGCCCAGCGGCAGCGACAGCATCAGCGGCACTCCCGAGCACAGTCCCTGAGTCCCCGACGGCACGGCGAGGACAAGGACGAGGAGCTGCTGCAGCTCATGGAGAAGCTGGCCGCTCTGCAAATGGAGAACGCCCAGCTGCGCGACAAGACTGACGAGCTGACCATCGAAATCGAGAGCCTGAATGTGGAACTGATCTGGTCGAAGAGCAAGGGCAAGAAGCAGGAGAAGCTGGAGAAGCAGGAGGACCAGGAGGCGGCTGCCACGGCTACCAAGAGGCGTGGCGACTCTCCCAGCAAAACGCATCTCACCGAGGAGAGTCCGCGGCTGGGCAAGCAGCGAAAGTGCACCGAGGGCGAGCAGAGCGATGCCAGCAACAGCGGGGATTGGTTGGCTCTCAACTCGGAGCTCCAGCGAAGTCAGAGCCAGGATGAGGAGCTAACCAGCCTGAGGCAGCGGGTGGCTGAGTTGGAGAAGGAACTCAAGGCCGCCAAGGAAGGCAGATCCTCACCCCCGAAGGCCGCTCCAAGGAGCTGGAGGCGAGTCTCGAGCAAATGCAGCGCGCCTACGAGGATTGCGAGGACTACTGGCAATCGAAGCTCAGCGAGGAGCGGCAGATGTTCGAGAAGGAGCGCCAGATCTACGAGGATGAGCAGCAGGAGAGCGACAAAAGTTCACCGAGCTGATGGAGAAGGTGCGCGAGTACGAGGAGCAGTTCAGCAAGGACGGCCGCCTCTCGCCCATCGACGAGCGGGATATGCTGGAGCAGCAGTACGTGGAACTCGAGGCGGAAGCCGCCCAACTGCGCTCCAACTCCGTGCAAATGCTCGAGGAGAAGGCCCAGGAAATCATTGGCCTGCAGTCGGAGATCGAGGACTTGCGTCAGCGCCTGGGTGAGAGCGTGGAGATCCTTACGGGTGCCAGCGAGCTCACGCCGGAATCGGTGGCCCAACTGAGTGCCGAGGCGGGCAAGAGTCCGGCTAGTTCGCCCATCAGCTACCTCTGGCTGCAGAGCACCATTCAGGAGCCAGTGAAGTCCTTTGCCGATCAGGGAGACGAAGCCGCCGCCAGTGCCATCGACCTGCTGAGTGCCGGCGGCTCACCATCGCACAAGGCGACCAGCCGGTGAGTATGCCAGAGAAGACTCCCTGTTTGTCCTTGGTGTATGTGTGCATCCTTCCTTTCACATCAATGTCATAGTTTGTGTGTATATATGTTCTTGTTTTGTCCCTGATTTAATCCATAATCCATGTCTAAGCTAATCTAGTTTATAAGTTTATGTTTATGTACGTGTCCAATAAATATAATTTATCTTTAAAAAAAGCACTTTATTAAGAAATTAATAAAAATATAAAACACACCCATCGGCATAACAACCTTTATCAACAGGCACTGCACTTAAAATTCTCAAGTACGAATTCCGCGGCAAACTTTTATAAAACCACAAAAAATGCTAAGGTTGCCTTAGTAAAAAAAAAAAAATTATTCATTAATAATGATGAGGTTCCTTGGTGTTATTATATTTCTTCTAAAAAATATATTATTTTATTAAAATTTTTATAAAACAAGAATAAATAAGTATTTTTGGTATATAATTTATCTAAATAAAAGCACTTTATTACGAAATTAATAAAAATATAAAACACACCCTTCGGCATTCCAACATTTAACAGAAGCATTGCACCTAAAATTCCCAAGTACGAATTCCGCGACAAACTAAACCCACAAAAAGAGCTGAGGTTGGAGCTTTTTGGTTGTTTGGTCAGGTTTTTCTCTTTGTTTAAACGATTTTAGGGTAACATATTGGGTTTCAGTTTGATTTTTGACACAAAATCCTTATTTTAGAGTGCAACTTCATATTTTTAATGTCAAAAGTATTAGTTTTGAAGCCTTTATAATATTATTTACTCTATTAATCAACCCTGATTCTTAATAACATTATCAGATCGGGGTTTAAGATTACTTTAAAGCTTTCAAACTTATTCTAAGAATGGAGTTTACAATAACAAACATGTTAGATTATATTTTATCAAGCCCATTTATAGTAAACTCTCCTTATAAGACGGTTCCCTTAATCCCTGATATCTTTCATATGAACAGCAACAACCTCACCACTTCGGAGACATCCATCTTCAGTACCACACCCTTCGATAGCTCTCCCTCGGGTGGTCCCTCGCCCACAAATAGCGACACCACGAACGCTTCTTCAGCCGCACCTGCCGGGCCGGCGCCCATAAGCAAGCCCAAGCGGCGGGCACAGAGTCCGCAGCAGGTGCAGTCCGAGGGAGAGATCGCCGACTGTGAGACCTCGTCGACGGCTTCCAACAAGAGCTTCGATACGCAGAGTCAGGTGTCCATAAGTAAAACGTCTTGCCTTAGCCACGAAAAGTGCAGCAGTCCCAATGCCCTCAAGGAGGAGCTGAAGCGCCTCAAGTTCTTCGAGCTGTCCCTCAAGGAGCAGATCAAGGACTTGAGCCTGCAACGTGACGGTTTGGTCATGGAACTGCAACAGTTGCAGGAGGCGCGGCCCGTGCTCGAGAAGGCCTATGCGGTAAGAGCTTGGAGATTAACAGATTAAAAGGAAAAATAGATAAATATAGAGCTTTCTACTTCAGCGAACAACGCATCCAACACTTCAGCAGCGACTGAACCAACTGGAGCTGCGGAATCGCCATCTGCAGAATGTCATCAAGCAGCAGCAGCAGTACACAGAGTCCCTGATGCAGCGTAAATATAATATGAACTTAAAATGAGTCTCAACTATTATTAAACTTATGTATTTGCCAGAATCCTGGAGGCAGCATCAAGTGGAGCTCAACGAACTGCACGGCCGGATCGAAACACAGGGCGTTATGCTGGCTGATCAAACGCAGCGTTTGCAGAATGCGGACATACTCGTAAAGGATCTGTATGTGGAGAACTCCCATCTGACGGCCACTGTGCAGCGGCTGGAGCAGCAGCGGGCCCGGGTGAACCTCATCCACCAGCAGCAGCAGCAGCAGAGGCTCGTGGGAGCCCCCGCTTTGGGCGGAATGCCCGGCATGCCTTAAAACTACTTAGTTTATATAGAATTAGCAAGAAAGACAACAACCTGAGGAGGAAGGGTGCTCAGCATCGTCGGCAGACATCGATATCGTTATGAATGTTAGGCCTATATACACACTCACACTCGGTAGAGTAAGTTTCGTATTCGTACGTGGCGTTTTTTGTGAATGAATGTGAAATCCATGTTGTGTTTGTTCGACACGAGAGCACCGAGACCGCAATAACAATAACTAAAGTGACTTTGACCCCTAAACGTAAACCCTAAACCTAAACTTAAACTTAAACTCACCCACGCGCAAAGAGGAACAATCCACACACTCAGTAACTTAGTAATCGGCTAACTAAACTGATCTGAACTATTTACACGATAGATACTGCAATGTTGACCTTACTACATTAATTGACTACCGAAAAATAGTTAACGTATATTTAATTATATTAGAAGAAGCAGTATTTTAAATTTGTTATGCGTCTGAGTAGGCGGAGCACGTTTATCAATGTTTATATCACGTGCCCATAACCAAATGCATCGGAATTGTTGTTAATTTTATTGGTAGAGAACAAGCGAAACGAAAGGGAAATTATCTATTATGATATTGATGATATATACAGTATATATTATTATGTAACGACAAAAGACCTGTAAAAAACACACGTATCTATGTATTTAAATTGCGATTTAAGTTAGCCAATACTCTCTCTCCAAAAGCTTTTGTTAAACCCTTCTACTCCGCCCCCAACTAACACTCGATTTAAAGAATGTGTACAACAACCTCGATTTAGTTATATGCCACTCGATCCCTTGCGATCTTCAGTGCTTAACCAATCTTCGATCAAAATAGAAATTTACTTTTTAAAAGTATCAAGGAAAATATTAACAAAAAAACGTAAAACCAAATATACAATTTAAAAAAAAAACTACCTAAAATTATTGTGTTTTATTTTTAACTATTTTTCTAGTTTATTTATGTTATTATTATTTATAACAACTTTAAAATACACAACATTTTTAAAACAAATCTTAACATATTCGATACCAATCAAATCTTTAACAGCGCGTGCCAAATCAATCGATACCATATATCGATAGCTCTTGGCACGCGATGTTAATGTTTATTTGTGCTGTTAACGCGAATTGGAATAAAATGTTTTGTTTTTTGTTAGTTTTCGGTGTAAATGTGATTTTTGTGCATTTTAACAAGTGGTGAGTGTGCTCTTTAACTAAAAAACATGAATGTTAATAAACTAAAAAGATGAAAAACCGCCAAGGCAAGCTGTTTTCCACGCTTCTGTGGCAGTGCACTTCGCGGTGCACATGACTGTGTATGGGTGTGTGTGTATATATGCGGTTTGTTTTGTTATTCGATGCGCAAAATGCTCATAATTTAATTAAATTAACCATTTGTTGGGGAACGCAAACGCCGTAACGAAGGCCCACAAATGCCACCCACATGGAAAACAAACTGTGAAAAATCATTAATTTGGGTTTCGCGAGTCCAGGAATCTCATGGCCGAAATGGCGAAGGACACCTTCGTTGTGTCCAATTGTCCAGTTGTTTATACCTGTTTTTCAACATAAACGGAAGAGTTTATATAGTTGTTTAAATAATATGAATCCACCTGTGGCTGCTTTGTTTATAATTTTGTTTATAAAATAAACTTCCATTGAAGTTGGTGAACATTTCCGTTCTAATGATTTTTCCTTCAGCAACAGGCTGTATTGAGTTTCGAATTGGATATGTTTGTGAACTTTCATTCCAATTTGGATAGGTACAATTATTGATTTCATAGATAAAGCTATTTCTTATTCGATTTGCACTTGCATTTGGGTTCTATAAATAATTAATTACATTGTTTACGGTGGAAACTGGTTCCATAACAGTTCTGTTAATAGCGCAATGTTAACATTGTTAACAGAGGGCTGTCGAGCGTTTCTTAATTTTCGCTTGTTTTTATTTATTAAAAATGAAATAAATTCTATAAATTCTTCTAATAGTAAAAAAAAAAATCTTCAAATGAAGTCTATATTAAGAACGAGGAATGTAAGCACTTGTTGAACACCATTTTCTGTTGAATAATAAAAGTATTTCAGGTAAATTAAATTTTTTAGTGCATACTTTTCCGCAGACTTCTGAATTCCATCAACAAAAAATCTGAAAAAATCGTTAAATTTAAATTGGAAGTGTGATTACCTAAAATTTCAATAAAAATGTATTTAAATTTATTTATAAACTGAAATTTGATATAAGGAATATATAGGCGCAAATTTAGGAAATTATATAACACTTTATTTGTTTTAAGACATAAGCAGGAACATGTTTTCCTCGCAATCCGGCTTTTTGGTATTTAATTATAAATTTCACAATAGTATTTTGAGCTTTTTGCTTATATTATTATACCTTTTCCCTTCGCAACAACTCCACCTTCACATTCTGTTGCGTACGCAGCACTATTCCACTTTCAAAGGTGAGGTTCTCCAGCTTGGTGATAGGCAGGATCTTAAAGTTCCTAATAACAGCTGCCAGAAGCACCTTCATCTCCAGGATGGCAAACTTCTGTCCAATGCAGTTCCTTTGACCCGCACTGAAGGGCACAAAAGCAAAGGGATGGCGATTCACGGTGTTCTCCTGCAGAAACCGCTCAGGTTGAAATTCATTCGGTTTCAAAAGTGCCGAGGATCCCTCATGATATCATAGATGTGCAAGTTGATCTGGGTATCCTTGGGCATGATCAAGCCATTGACCACAATCTCCTCCATGCATTTGCGCCCGATAACGGGTACCGAGGGAAACATTCGCAGCGATTCCTTGATCACACACTCCAAATAGACGAGTTCGTTGAACTGGAACAAACTGACCTCATCGATGTCCTCGGGAAGATTCTCCAGCTCCTCAAAGCATCGCTGTTGAACATCCTCGTGCAGGGCCAAAAGGAGGAAAGTAAAGATGAGACACGTCGATGTGGTATCGTACCCCTCGAACATGAAGGTGTTGACCTCATCGCAGATTCCCTGATGATCGATCTGACCCTCTGCCTCCGCTGCCAACAAGGTGTCCAGCATGGCGTAGCGCATCTTCTTGCCCATAATATCACCGTGCGCTTGCCCGAGATGTTTGCTCTTAAAAAGTTCTCTCCTTTTCTCGATGATGCGACTGCTGAAGTCGTGGGCTATCCTCAGGCTATCCACATGCTTTCGATATTCCCCAAATAGGTAGAAATATACGATGTTGTAGAAGAAGGGATTGCATATCCGCTGCTGCATGACCTCTTCGATGGCGTGGATGGATTGGCGATACCGGTAGCCATCGGCCATGTCGTCCAGTTTGACGCCCAAGGCAGTTTCTGCAAAGGGTTTATCAAATTTGTAATATTTTGCATATTAGAAAAGCCTTATATAAATGCTCTATAATTATTAATAGATTAATACAAGCACATGTTGCCTTAACTAGGGGGTATTTAACGTGTCATTTGTTTTATATTTGAGCTGATTCGTGCTGAGATAAGAGCAGAAAATTATATATAAACAAAAACTCTGTCAAGTCATGCTGATTTTGTATGTTTAATATGAGGTTCAAAGCTTGGAATACTTAATATTACTTTGCCCACTGGTTTATAGACGACTCACCGCAAATATTGTTTAGCGTAAACTGTGGAATAACCTGATTCAGTTCCAATACAATATCCACACTCTGATTAAGGACTTTTACTAGCTTGCGGCACTCCTCTCTGTAATAAATGAATATTAATTATCATATATAACCCTCTTTAAACAATAAAACTCACTTGAATATAGTCAGAAAAGACTGCAGAACATTGAAATGAAAGGCAGGAGTCAAGGCCTTGCGCCTGGCATGCCACTTTTGATCTATATTTCCAAATAAACCTTTGAAAGATGAAGTATTGTAAATCATATACGAATCCCACCTGTGCTGGTTAGTAATCCTTCACCCAAAAACGGCCTCAGTAGGTCATAGATCACATTCTTGGTGATCAGCCGGGGGTTTTGGAATATCTCCTCGGCCTCCTCCGCTCGGATGACATTATACATGGGCATCCCAAAGAAATACCACAGATAATTCCGCCCCTCAGCCTGAGCAGCTGCACTCCGCATAAAGTTGAACACACTGGCTAGGAGGTATCTCTTGATAATAACCCGAAAATAGCTCTCAAATGCAATTTATTTCCCCCCACTCACCAGTCGTAAAGCTCACCAGGTCAAAGTTGTTGCCATATCGGGTTTTAGTTGGCGTTACGTAAACCTTGCTCTCCAGCGGACTGCCATCCACTGTCTGCATTCTCTTGCAGAGACTCAAGATATAGTATCGCCGGTCTACAATTTTCCATAGCCTGCAAGCAAGGAAAGCCACCAACGGAACACAGAGTAATATTTCCAAAATCATTTCCGTTCTCAGTGCGATCCCACCGTCCAGAGCCTCAATTCCTCACAGTTTAAGCTCTGATCTACTAATGCGAGACGCCGATTAGAACCTCCAGTCGCTGGACACTTGTGGGTTCTGCTATTTTTTTATATTTTTTACTTAGTATAAAACATGTTCACACGGCATGCCATTTAGATGCGCATTCAGATAGGTTGAATGAATATTACAGCTTTTACTACGAGTCTTAATGGACATTTTATTAAATAATTGGAATATTACGTTAGTTTTTTAATGTGATTTTCAATTAAAATGTATAGTTTTTTAACCTATTATATATAATTAAAACTCGTTTAAGTTCAAAGTCCCTTTGACAGTAAAATAAATATAATTTTAAATATTATCAATTCTTCAGCATTACTTGGCGTTTATTTGGTTGATTTATATATTTCTTTGGCAACTATTTCATCTTAACCTATTACAAGTATCACTCCTTAGACCTTTTTACCAACTTAACTTTGATATTTTCCTGAGTTCTTAGTACGATTCCATTCTCAAAAGTCAGATCCTCAATTTGTGTAACTGGCAGCAACTTGAAGTTCCTAATCACAGCTGCCAGGAGCACCTTCATCTCTAGGATGGCAAACTTCTGTCCAATGCAGTTCCTTTGGCCCGCACTGAAGGGCACAAAAGGCAAAGGGATGGCGATTCACTGTATTCTCCGGCAAGAAACGCTCAGGCTTGAACTCATTTGGTTTGGGGAAGTGCCGAGGATCCCTCATAACGTCATAGATGTGGATGCTGATCTGGGTATCCTTGGGCATCACCATGCCATTCACCACACACTTCTCCACGCACTGGCGTCCAATAAACGGAACCGAGGGGAACATCCTCAGCGATTCCTTGATCACACACTCCAAAAAGACGAGTTCGTTGAACTGAAACACGCTGATCTCGTCGCTGTCCTCGGGAAGATTCTCCAGCTCCTCAAAGCAACGCTGCTGGACATCCTCGTGCAGGGCCAACAGGAGCAGGGTGAAAATAAGACACGTGGACGTGGTATCGTAACCCTCGAACATGAAGGTGTTGACCTCATCGCAGATTCCCTGATGATCGATCTGACCCTCTGCCTCGGCGGCCAACAAGGTGTCCAGCATGGCGTAGCGCTGCTTCTTGCCAAACTCATCCACTTCGCCGCGTTGCTTTTGCTTGAACTGCTCCCGTTTCCTCTGGATAATGCGGCTGGAAAAGTCGTGAACTATCCGGAGCATTTGCTTGTGCTTCTGATAATCGCCGTACAGGAAGAAGTACCAGGTGAAGTACATGAGGGGGTTGCACACTCGCTGAATTAGAACCTCTTCTAGGGAATGAATGGCTTTTCTGTACTTGCTGCCCTCCGACATGTCATCCAGCTTCACGCCAAGAGCGGTTTCTTTAAACATATTGAATATATTATAGCTTCTCTTTATCAATAGGAATGAGAATAGGTGTCGTACC
The DNA here is from genome assembly GCA_014170255.2 of Drosophila triauraria. NCBI lineage: Eukaryota > Metazoa > Arthropoda > Insecta > Diptera > Drosophilidae > Drosophila > Drosophila triauraria. Next base: position 6,313,747 of record CM024334.1, on the reverse strand, counting down.
GCATATATTATTCAAGGTAAACTGAGGAATGACTTGATTGAGATCCAGCTCCCCTTCCTCCCTTTGGTTTAGCACTTTGATTAGCTTATTACACTCTTCCCTAAGGAAGAATCATAGATATTAAGCCATCAAGTATTGAGTTTAAGTTCAAACGTACTTGAAAATAGCTAGGAAAGATTGTAAGACATTAAAGTGAAAAGCGGGGGTCAAAGCCTTTCGTCTGGAATGCCACTTTTGGTCTAAAAATAAACAATAAATAAGTAAAATATTAAATATAGTATTCAATTAGCTTACTCACCCGTGCTAGTCAGCAGGCCGTCACCCAAGAACGGCCTTATCAGTTCGTAAACCACATTCTTTGTTATCAGCTTTGTGCTCTGGAAGATCTCTTCAGCCTCCTCGGCGCGAACCACATTGTACATGGGTGCGAAGAGGAAGTACCACAGATAGTTCTCACCCTTGGCCTTGGCAGTGGACTCCCGCACAAAGTTAAAGACACTTGCTGTGGGTAAAACATGCAAAATAATATATAAATAATACAGGGAACCTCCTAACTTACCCGGCGTAAAGTTAAGAATGTCCAGATTGTTGCCAAATCTTGTTTTCCCCGGCATTACCACCACTTTGCTCTCCAAGGGAAAGCCATCCTCCGTTCGCACTCGAGGGGTTAATGAAAGTATGAAGTAGGTTTCATTAATTTTCTTTAGCAAAAACCAAAGGGCCACCAGCAGAAGTGGAGTTCCCAGCAAGGCAAGCCACATTTTGTAATATTTCCTCCTCGTGGCGATCCGTTCTATAGCGAATTTCACAGCCCACTGATCGGTGGGGAATAGCTTTCGGATCATGTCGCAAAACCGATAATCGCAATCAGCATTTGTATATACTACTTACTTACGGGTCCAAACAAAGCAGCAGCTTTTCGTTATCAGCATGCTTTACGGTTGACTTAGTTCTAATTGTGCTTGCAGGGGTATTAAAATACACTAATGTTTTGAATGTTTGTTTTGGGCTAAATATTGTTTAGTCATCTCGATGTGATATCATTAAAGGTGGCTTACTCTTCTAGATAATATCTTGCAATTGATTCTTATCTGTGAGGATCGGTTAAGCCGCTTACTTGCCTTTTACAGGAGATTATAAGCGGGTCAAAGGTTACTTAGACAAGCTTTTAAATATGCATATTAATTAAATATTGCCAAGCACACTAGAACTCTAGAAATATTAATATTTTTAGCAGTCGACTGTTAAGATTACATATACGATTTAGTTCCCAGCGAAGGAACCTAATCAGTACTCATTTTGCTGACTGATTTAAGCTCAACAGTTCACCATTGAATTGGTACTTGGGAATTTTAGGTGCAATCCATGTGGTGCAATTGTGTGTCTTAAATCAGACCTACACCTAGACCTACACCTATATAAATCTTTGTAATGGCTAATGCCATTATCCCAATAACTCATAACGATTTTGTCTGAAGGCAAGTACCAATTTTGCTGAATTATTCAGGCCTCCAACCTTCGTTGAATTCGTACTTGGGAATTTTAGATGCAATGTCTGCAACAACTTATGCTGTAATTGCTGGTAGAGCAACTAAACGTCGAGGTATCCAGAAGCCTATCTCTATCTTTTATATTATTTATTTTAATGGCTAATAAACTCCTAGAAACCAATTGTTAAACCATTAGCCAGATGCCTCATATCAAAAGATATAATAATAATTGATTGGCGCACTTAACAAATATCGAAATCGCTAGAGAGGCATTTGAAATACTCGAACCAGCCAGCAGCCTTAGTTGCTAACATTTAATTTCCCCATATGACCATTCCAGATTAACAATAACAATTTCTCGGCGGCATGGCCGTACACAGATTTCCTCCCAGGCCAACGGTGCCGGATATTTTCCCATCGTTCCAACTATGGAACTGGCTACGGGGAAATAAAAAAATAAAAAAAAAGGAAACGAGCAATGTCACATCAAAATGCCGCATTGATTAAAGTTTGATTAGCTGTGCAGCTTGGCCAAGATCGCATTTGGGCTTGAAGAATTAATTTGAGCCAAGTTTGCAATGCGCGAGCAGAAATGGCAATGCCAGCCGCAGCAGCAGCCACAGCAGCAGTTGCAATAGAAGTAAATGTGAACAAAAAAAAAAAAATTAAATCGTCGTAATTACATTTTCTGTGGAAAGGACCGGAGGAGCCGGAGAGAACGCGCAGACATGTTGCCCGACCAGTGCGTGGACGTGGATGTCGCCGGCAATGACAAAAATAGTCAATGCAGCAGCAGCAGCAGCAACAGTTGCAGCAACATTCACAGCAGCAAGAGCAGCAATCACAAACTGCATTTGGGCATGAAAAGTGCTGTGCCGGCAATTGGAAAAACTTGCCCTGGAAAGCATGGACTGGCCTGTGTCTCTCCCTCTCTCGCTGTTTCTTGTTGTTATGAACAAATGTTATTGCAGCGGCAACATGCTGCATGCTGCATGCGGCAGGAGCAGCAGCAACAACACTCATTAAGATGCAAAAGACGTCGCTTGCCGCTTTTTAGAATTACTAATTGAATCGACGCGATCAGTGGCAATTGCAGCGGCATTGGCCGCAGGCATCAACGGCTTTAGCCAACAACAATGAGCAACAACAATTGCGGTGGCGGCTCGCATGTTTGTTGTTTCAACCGCCGCTGAATGCTGAATGTTTGCCGTGGATCTTGTTGTGGCTGCCCCAGCCGCTGCCGCTGCTTCTACTGTTGCAGCTTCCGCTGCGGTGTGAATATACAAACATACGGCATCGTATTTATTTATTTATGTACGTGCTTCTCGGCGCGGTTTGCGATTCTTTTAGGGCTTGTGCAGGCTCCCAGTTCCCGGTTTCCGTACTAAAAGTAAAGCTGAATCTGAATCCGAGGCAGAGCAGACCCCATCCTCAATCCTCTGCGGGGGAATTGCTAAGATAACACAGATGATTTACTTGGGAACGCAGGTCCCCAAGGCATCGCAACTAGAGTTTCCTATAAGGCTTGGGTTATTCCATTAAATTTAAGGTATTTTGATATAAACATTTTAAATTGATTTATTGATTTATTTTTATAAATGCTTCTTCATTTTGAGGGAAAATTTAAAACTAGTTTTCAAGATTATGCTTTAAAAATTTATAATTCCTTTTCCCGAAAGCTATTTTAAAGTTTTTTTTACCCAGAGAATAGAAAAGCCACGGTTTTCCACCCATAAATAATATCTATTAAATAAATCCCAATAAATAATTTCGGTTTTCCTTTTTCTAAATATTCTTACCGAAACCCAAAGAAGAATTCAACGCTTTCCACCTTAAAAGATTTATTTTTCACTTAACATCTTCAATATTGACTATATATAAATAAATACCTTAAGTTCCTCGATCTCTACTTGTTTCCCACTTTCAAAAAATATCCTTTTCTCCTTCCTCCAGCATTCCTTGAAATGTTAAACACCAATTTTCCATCATTTTCCTGCATCTTTTGGGCCGAAATATTTATGTTTTTAGTGGCCTGACCTTACCTGTTGAATTTCTCGGCTAAGCACAAAGTCATGTAGCAACATGTTGCCTGGCCGCAGCAACATTATGTGTGTGGCAACATGATTTTTCAATTATTGCATCGCCATGTAAAATTTGTTGTAAGAGCTTGCATATTTACTTTAACACCTCGTCCTCCGTCTGGTTGGGGTGCTTTTCTGTATCTTTTTTTTTCCTGCAATTTTTTGCTAAAACATTGCTGTGGTTTTTGCCGTGTGTCGCTGTCGGCGGCGACGAAAACAGGCAACAAGAACAGGCGACGCTTGTTAGCCATGTTGCCCGGCCTGGCTGACACTTGTTGCACGGCATTCTGCCTCAGCAACCTTTTGCGGTCGCCTTGCCCCAAAGAACTCCGCTTTTTGTTGGTGTTGCATGTGCTGCTGTGCTGCTTTTGGTGTCGCTTCTGTGTCGTTGGCGTGTGTCTCTCGCTCCACTAAACTTTTAATTAAAATTTCGTCGTATCACAGTCGTTGCTGGCTGGCTGCTTCCTTTTGTGGCTTGTTAATGTCAACCCAAAGGAGCTGCCGGGGGTTACTTACTTACCACTGATTTTTATGCAAATTTGCCAGTCTCGTCGACAGTCTCGTTTTTCGGTTACCAACTTGAGAGGCTTCCAGGGGCGGAGGGCTCGCTCTGGTCTCGCTTTGGGATCGGATCGGGTTCCCAGGCCGTGCTGCGTTCGTCATTAAGTTGTCATGACCATAATAATCTTTCCAGATTGCCATAGACCAACTTTGGCATCTTCTCTTAATATAGTCTGGTCTGTAAAAAGCTATCCGTCAATAAGGCAATTGGCATTTTCCATTTGAAGAAAGAAATAACGACAGATTGCTTTGATATTCACATGAAAAATGATTATAAAATGTTAAATTAAATTAACAAATCGAATTTAAAAATAGTTTCCCCTAGAAGGTTATAAGTTTGGTTTTCAAAAGTGTCAAAAAAGGAAGATAACATATGTTTAATTTAATATTTCCATGTGTATGCAGTTTTTAATTGATTTTCTAAATAGTTTAAAGTCTAAATTTGACTTATTTTAGAAAGGTTGAGTTTCTAAAACCCTTAACTATGAATAAGAGGAGCAAAATTGGCTTGGAGGGAGCCAGATAGGGACTTATATTAACTAAAAAGAACCCTAAAACCTCAACAATCTACCATAATTTTATGGCAAACAAGGCAACCGTTCATTGATAAGAAATGTAGACCAAATCCAACTCTAGTTACATTTTTGGCGTGGGACAGGTACATGGAGATATATGGACTCCCGTATTGGATGTTTGCATGGGATCCGGTGTGGCAATTGGCCAAGATTTATTGACATAATGAAGACTAATTCGCGCGTCTGTGGCCGTGCATTTTGACAATTATTTATGTTGTATTAAGTTGTTTGGCGGCAGCGCGTGTAACGATGTAATTAATTGCCATGGATTAGACACTGCCAATGGCTGAATAGACCTGGTCACGCAGATGGCCGAAGAGGAGGCGGCGCAGATGCGGAGGCACAAAAACCGGGGCACCACCGGACTCCAGCTCAAGCTCAGCTTCAGTTTCAGTTTCAGTTTAAGTCGACGTCGAAGTGGAGTTTACCAAGTTACCAGGAAAGCCGCTTAGGCCCATAAACAACCGGGTTTATGCGCAGCCATCTGTGACGATCCGAATTGGAATTGGAAGAGGCACTTCAATTGGTCATTCGATTTTGATGCGATTTTAAAGCGATTTAAATATGAATATTATGAAAATTTGAGGTGATCAATTTATACTCTTCAGGAGTGTGCTATATGGCGAATCTGGGCACATATATTTCACTGATGGAGTCTATATATATTTTTAGCAGTCAGCAACAATGACTTTCATGGCGCCTCAACCCCTTAACTTATCAGGCAAAGAGCTATAATTAATTTACAACTTACAGTATAACTGCTGATAAGTTCAGTCAAGAAATATAGCCAAGTTCCCTCTTTTTTTCATATCCAATAATAGCTCTAATCGATAGGGAATTTAATCTGTGCCACTCCCACTTCGTAACAGAAAAGAATCTATATAATATTATATTTTCCTCTTCCCTTCCCTTAAAAAACTCATCCAAAATCGGAATAAATCTTTCTCCGCTTTGAATTCAGGCTACATTTATTTATTATATTACTTCCAATTTAAATTTAATTAAATTTTAGCTGCCTGAACTAATTAAAAAACAAATTTCAGTTTTTACAACCGCTTCGAATGGCTCTCTTGGCCATAAAGTGTACACAGACTTCGGTTGAGATTCGGCCAAGTGAATTATTTTTATTTTTCGTTGGCTTCATATTCCATTTGGTTTCGGACATTTTTTTATTTTTATAGAGCAGCTACCATTATGATGTTTATGGGTCTAAGCTCATCAAAGTTTAAGCAGGCACTTTATAGGCAACTTGTATATTATTTTCCACCTATTGTTTGTCCGGATTTTGGAAGCATACACAATGCCGAGTGTTGACAGGCAGCAAGAGCGGCTCTTAACCCATTATTTTCATTTGATAAATTCCTATATGTGAATCTAGGTTATTTTTGGCCTTATGTTTTTATTGAAACATTCCGTAAAAATATGATATGATATAAACGTTTAAAAGTAAAAAAAAAATATTTAAATATGCAGGTTTTCCCATACCTTACTTCCTGCTTTCCCAAATAAATAAAGCAATGTTTTTCTCCTACAATTAATTACGAAGGAAGCCAAGAAATACAAAAAACTGCTGTTACGTGATTAATGGCAAGCTAGGCCTTTAGTCTAGGCCATTAAAGAGTTAAGGTGGGCGACCAGGAGGTGCTTAGAGTCTAGTTAATTTGCTTTAACAAGGAAACCGCACGCAGATCGTAAATCCAAGAGCAGAGTGCGGCTGCGGCTTCAAAAACATTTTGCCGCGCCAAAAACGCGCGCGACTCGCGTTAGCTAATTGAGTGCGACAGAAGAGGGACAGTGGTGGTGTTGTGCTGCTGCTGCGTCGGCCCTTTTTGGCCTGATCCGTGGACTGCAAAAAAATAAATAAAATTTATTACGCCACCAAACTCATGAAGGACAATGATGCCGCTGCCCCACTCTGCTGCCGCCGCCTCCTTATTTATTGCTTCCAAGAATCGCGCGCGCTCTTTCCGAGAAATGTCCGCGGCTCAGGCGATCCCCAGTCCTTGCCCATCCACAAAGGTGGTGGCTATCTGTCTGGGCCCGCTGTGGTCGCGGGCTTAACAAGTCGACACTTTTCTTCACACCTCGGCATAGTTGGCCAAGAATTTACTTGGCCATATTAAGCTTAATGGCCGCCCGTTGCGATCGGGCCCAACTTCCCAACACAGACCACTGACCGGTGGCAGTTTCGCTGGCTCGTTTCAGCCGCAATGCGGTTATTAAATGCAAAAATTAAGATAAGCCCTTGAAGGCAGGTTTCGGAGGGTTCTTAATCGGGTTTTACAGAGAGGGAAAATATATAGAATCATGAGCAATTTTCTCTAAAGAAAGAAATAAAATGGTTTAAGCATAGACATATAATTTATTTAAATCAATATTTCTCTCAAAACATTTATAATTATTTTTTTAACCTCTAATCTTTAAATTTCTTCGCTGTGTGTAGCTTTAACATTGTTTTTCAAGCTGGGTAAGAGCCCTGAAGCTAGGCAATGTCACGGCTAATTAGCAATAGAGAAGCCAGCGGGTTACCTCTTGACTCTGGCCAACTGAATTTGGCTCATAGTTTCCGCCAGTTCGAACACGTGTTCATAAATCGCAACTTTTAATGCCATGGAGCCCCAGGCTGAATGGGTGCTCCTCCTTGTGGCAGCTTTGACTGTAACTGTGGGCCATAGAGTGAGCTTTTTATAAGAGCAGCGATCGTAAAAATACGAAATTTATATGCACTTAATTGCGGCGTCTCCTTTGGGTTCGGTGACCAACAAATAAACTCAATAACATTGTCCCTGCTTATGATGCACTGAATCAACTCGGAATGGCTCCAGGCAGGACAGCCACAATGGGGCAACTTGTGAGGAAAAGTATTATTTATTTAACTCTGGAAGGGGTGCTATGGCAAAAGTTATCTGAATTTATTGATGGGTCTTTATATTGAATCAAATAAATAAATATCTCATATTTTTCTTAGACTTGAAAGTATTTTTAGACACTTTTTCTAGCTGCCATATCAGCTATCAATATTTGTATAATTAACTAGCTTGATTTTAGCATTCGTCAGGCCCTATTTTAGCGACTTTATGCGGCTGCCATTATGTTGCCATGAATGCTGTTGGACGCCTGCCAGTGTGCGTTATGCATCGGCCTAATTAAAAAGTAGCGACCACAATTTAATTAGAAGAGTCTGCTCTGGATGTGGCATGGCTGGGGAGTATGGGGTTAATTACGCGTCCCGCTGGCGACACCTCATCAGTCCGAGCTGGAAACTCTTTGCTCCCAGCCCCCCTTTCGTGGCCAGATATGACTTTAATTTCATTTAATTGGCAAATAGGCTGCAGCAATGCAATGCAGCTGGGAACGCTCATTACGGCCGGGCGGCAGTCCCTTGGAATGTTGATCCGACCCATTCGGATTCCATTAGCTGAAGCTGAAGCTTATTTCCTGTTTTGTTGCCCAGAGAATTGGCCATGACTAAGGCTCTCGGGTCTTATTACTTTTAAGGTTCATCCTGAAACTAATCAAGCGATTTGTTGCGCATGCGCGTAAAGCGCTAAAATGCGGCTCTCTTTGGGTCTTTTGCAAGTCTCCTGCGAGCGGCTTTAAGGCCAGCGAGATTTATGCCACCAAAGGGCGCAATATATCCCGATATGATTAATTGTGCGTCGCATTCCGCTTTTGGAGCCCGAGTCCAGGCTTTAGCGATGCAAAGGCGGCGATAACAACGCCGCAGCATATTCCCTCGATTCTCCACAGTTCTCTTAGCTGGCTTTTGGCGGACCGGACCATCGCACACGTACGAGAAATTTCGCGCTTTGCTGGAAATCTTTAGTTTGCTGGCTGGCTGGTCGGCCATCCTGCAAAGAAAGGAGCCTGGCTTTTGCATAAGCCCAGAAAGCCATTTATTTCCCCGCTTGTACCCAATCTATGCGCAGAAATCTCTCTCGCCTTTGCCCACGGCCGAGGCTGTGCCATGTTTTGAGGCTCCTCTGCGATGGCCAAGAACAAGATTTATCAATGGAAAACTGCCAGATGACTGACAATGTTCATATGCACATCTGCATATGCCTGGACAGTGCTTTACAGCTGCACCACAAACATCTTTTGCGATGCAATTTTAAGGCCAAAATAAATAAATAAATTAATATAAAAAATAAACAATTGCCGCATTAAACTAATAGAGAAAATAAAAATTTAAGTTCTATAGTATGATAGATGTTATTCAAAGTATGTATAATAAATAACGCAGTAAGGTAATGCCACACTGATAGGTTTGGAAAATAAGAATGACCAGAATTGGCAGAACATCTTCTGGTATGACAGCATGACAGAACATCTTGCGCGTTGCAATTTTAGGGCCAAAATAAATAAATAAATTAATATAAAAGTAAACAATTACCGCATTAAGCTAATAAAGAAAATAATAATTTAAGTTCTATAGTATGATAGATGTTATTCAAAGTATGTATAATAAATAACGCAGCAAGGTAATGCCCCACTGATAATAAAAATAAGAATGACCAGAATTGCCAGAACATCTTCTCTGGTACGATAGTATTACAGAAACATCTTTTGCGATGCAATTTTAAGGCCAAAATAAATAAATAAATAAATATAAAAATAAACAATTGCCGCATTAAACTAATAAAAAAGAATAATAAAAATAAGAATAAGTTCCATAGCAACTTCTTTGTGCATTTTTTAAATATATAACATGTTTAATATATAAAATACATATAATATATACAGATATATTAAGAAATAACAAACTTTTTGCAATTGCATTTAAGGCCAAAATAAATAAATAAATTAATATAAAAGTAAACAATTGCCGCATTAAGCTAATAAAGAAAATAATAGTTAAAGTTCTATAGTATGATAGATGTTATTCAAAGTATGTTTAATAACTAACGCAGTAAGGTAATGCCCCACTGATAGGTTTGGAAAATAAGAATGACCAGAATTGCATCTTTTGGTATGATAGTGTTACCGAAACATCTTTTGCGTTGCAATTTTAAGGCCAATATAAATAAATAAATATAAAAAGTAAACAATTACCGCATTAAACTAATAAAAAAAAAATAATTAAAGTAATAAGAATGACCAGAATTGCCAGAACACTTTGGAAAATCGCACACTACAGTACAGCTGCACCACAGAAACATCTTTTGCGTTGCAATTTTAAGGCCAAAATAAATAAATAAATATAAGTAAACAATTACCGCATTAAACTAATAAAAAAAATAATAATTAAAGTAATAAGAATGAATTACATCTTCTGGTATGATAGTGTTACCGAAACATCTTTTGCGTTGCAATTTTAAGGCCAATATATATGAATAAATAAATATAAAAAGAAAATAATTACCGCTTAAACTAATAAAGAAAATAATAATTAAAGTTCTATAGTATGATAGATATTATACAAAGTATTTAAAATAAATAACACAGTAAGGTAATGCCCCACTGATTGGCTTGAGAAATAAGAATGACCAGAATTGCCAGAACATCTTCTGGTACGATAGTGTTACCGAAACATCTTTTGCGTTGCAATTTAAAGGCCAATATAAATAAATAAATAAATATAAAAAGTAAACAATTACCGCATTAAACTAATAAAAAAAAAAATAATTAAAGTAATAAGAATGACCAGCATTGCCAGAACATCTTCTGGTACGATAGTGTAACAGAAACGTCTTTTGCGTTGCAATTTTAAGTCAAAGATAAATAAATAAATAAATAAATATAAAAAATGAACAATTGCCGCATTAAACTTAAAAGAAAATAATTGTAGTTCTATAGCAATTTCTTTGTGCTTTTGCAATAGAACATGTTTAATATATAAAATATGATCGATATTATACAAAGTATGTATAATAAATAACGCAGTAAGGTAATGCCATATCTTCTGGTATGATAGTATTACTGAAACATCTTTTGCGTTGCAATTTTATGGCCAATATAAATACATATAAAAAGTAAACAATTACCGCATTAAACGAATAAAGAAAGTAATAATTAAAGTTCCATAGCATGATAGATATTATACAACGTATGTATAATAAATAAAGCATTTAGGTAATGCTGCGATAAACACAGCAATGAAAAACAATATTAAAATAAAGAAAACAATTTTATCAACCAAAAGTAAAATACGAAAAATAAATAATTTAAAAAAGTTTACTGAAAATAGGACTGTTCAGAGGGACAAACAGAAGACGACTGACAAAATTTCTGTGCTTGAGACTAAGTGTCCGAGTAAAAGTGACATTTAAAAAAGGCAAGGCTAATGCTTGCAATTTTTGTTTCACGATGTTTTTTTTATCGATTTTAGATTCCCCTGTCTTAAATATCGATACATCGAGTAGGCATATTTTCTGCCAAAAAAAGTACCTCTAATAGAGAGAGACTAGTGACAAGTGTGACAATTAAAAATTAATAATAAAATATTGTTAACTGAAGATAGGACGGTTTAGTTGGACAAACCATAATGAGAAAAAAAGACACCCATAAAAGTGGCTTTTGAAAAAGGCAAGGCTACCATGATTACAAATTTTTTCTGCGATGTCTTATATTGTTTTTTAAATTCTGTCCTGTACTTAAATATGGATACATCAGAAGTAATTGGACTAGCAAGAGATAACTAGCGTACACTAAATAAATTAAAAATACTGTTTTTAATCAGTATTTTACTGGTACACAATATTTTTTTCACGTTTTCAAAAAAGAAGAACTTGTGCTAAAAAAAGACGAATAGTGTACTAAATAAATAAGTATTTTTAGTATTTTTAACGCACTTTAATTACTTTTTTTACAACTCTTTTGTTTTATTTAATTCCCTGCCTAAGGGCACTTTAGGATCAGTAATGTTTTCCACGAGACGTGATCACTTTGGCCACCCCTCGACAGATCCTCTCATGGGGAACGTTTCCTTTTTAGTGCAAAGTCGTGTCCGATTTTGCATAAAATGTTCGCCGACTGAGAGAGCGACGTCGAAATGGGAATTGGAAGTGCAAATTGAAAATTTCTGTATGGCCCTCCTCTGTCTGTAATTTCCGCGCTTCTCTGCCGGGTTCGTTGTGCAAGCTTCCTGCCTGACTAAGAATGTTTCCGTCGAAGCCTAATCAGTGTGTCAATATGTGCCCGGTGAGGCATACACATCCCATATTCTCGATCGAACATTTGCCAGCGCTGTAAAGTGCAAACAGTTTTGAAGTTGAATTGCCGCCCTCTGTCTCTGCCCCCAAAAACAACCTGCAACGTTCTGGATGCAACAGAGGAGCGGCTACCCCCTTCGGGGCCAAATTGAGTTGATTTTTATCGCTGTCACATTTATGACATTATCGGAATCGGTCAATATTAAAACGAACCAAACAAGCGGTCGACTCGACTCGAGAACTGGCTGGCACCCTCGCCGCATGGGTGCAACACCTTCCAATACTTCCAGCCATAAGGGACCAGGGACCGACGATTGTGTTTATTATGACTATTATTATTGACAGCTATCGTAAATAACGCTGCGATCTCTGGACTGGCTCGATGGCTGTTTAAATTGAGCCTAACCACTCGAGTGCATTCATAGCCCATAAAGATTAAAGTCTCAACGATAACCGGCAGGCAGAAAACACTGACAAAAAGGGGTTTTTGAAGAGAGTTCTTAGCCCTGAAATTGTCTTACTCTAAAACTTTATGAGGTGAAGCTTCTGATTATAGTTATATAATATTTATAATATTAGTTATCTCTAAAACTAAGCATACATCTTTTACTTTTAATAAGGAAACAACTTCAGTTGCTTTTTGTAAATATTATTCTGTAAATTCACAGAATTTACCTTAAGATTTTCCCAGTGCAGCACACTTATTGTTCTTGCAATCGCGTTGCATGCCGCATAATTAAATTTCTGGTGGCCCAACCACCAAAAACTTTAGCTTATCACCATTTAATTTGTAAATGTCGCTGGGCAAAGGCAAAGGTAAAGGCAAAAAAATAAACCAACCAAAATAAAGCCTAAAAATAAACTGGTTCTTAATTAAAACGACATTGTCGAGTTCTCTGTAAATAATCGTAACGAATCAAACGACAACATAAAAACGAAAAGTAAAAAAAAAAAAGAGCAGAACAGATCGGAACAGGGAAAAAAAAACCATCGAAGGGAACAGAAAATCGACCCAGAAGAGAACCCGAATGGACCTCGAAAGAGCCCTCTAAACACAGAAACTGCACCGCGCAAAGGTTTCTTATAATTTGAAAACATTTTTCTGGCATTCAGCATTCAAACGAGTTGAGTTTTTTTTTGAAACCGAAGGTGATGTGGAGGTGGAGTTGGGACTGGTAGATGGGGATCCAACCTGAACCTGCCTGGCTCTGGGCCAACATTTCTTCTTGGCCTGTTTTGGTTTCACGTTCTTCGCTCTCAGTTCTCAGTTCGTTTCTGTTTTTTGATCCCATGCCTTTTGCCGATTCTGGTGTTGTCGCCTCGAACTGATTTATCGGGATCTCTGGCACTTGAGACGGTTTTTAATTATATTTTTGGTCGCTTCAAATGACAAGAACTATTAATTTTTTTCCCCATTCCTTGTTGGTCGTAAAAAAGGCGTTAAAAGGCAGCCGGGGCAGGAAGATGGATCGGTAGCCATAAACAGAGAAGGATTTAATGTGAATCAATTCGGACGCTGATGGCTGGAAATGAAAGGAAATAAAAGGAAAATAATGTAACTATTGCGGTGGAACTTCAAATAGATGGTAAACGATTAGAAGGGCTTTGGATAAGGTTGTGATTGAAGTTGGAGTTGGAAGAGGAGGTATTGGAGGCTCTAAAATTTTGTTAGGAGCTTTTTTATTTTATTTATGCTTTGGAAGTAAATAAATTAAGGTTTTTTATGTCTTACCTTAAATGGTTTTTTTACTTTGTTTCTGAAGAGATATTTATTACGTTCCTCCACTAAAATAAGAATTAAAGGAACTCTTATTTAGCAGTTAGACTTAGGTAATGTTCTCCAATTTTGGATTAAGCCTGGCTCTCTTTCACAATTTGTCTTTTAAATTATTCTGAAAAATATTTATCTTGAAAATTGATCTCCAATCTGTTATTAAAAATCTTTTCTGCATTTCATTAAACATTTTTATAGGGGTGAATGACAAAAAAGAGAAAAGGAGTGGTTGAAAACCAATTATATAAGGACACTTTCATAATAGGTTATGATAAATCGGTATAGATATGATTAAAAGTGAAAGGCTGCCCAAAATGTCGATAAGAAAATCCATATACCAAGTCTTTAAAAAGAAATGGTAACCATTTCTAACCCTTAGCTCGCTTAGAGTTTAAATTAAGTTAATTTTTCCTTATAGTAAGTCAACTCAAAATCCCTTCCTCATTACCCAAAATCTCTCTTCTGTCCGGCTAACGACTTATGGTAATTGAATGACCTTAATTCCCGACTGTTTCATGTAATTTGCGATAATTGTGGGCCTTTACTGTTATAAGGCAGGCTAATTGATTTGCCAGCACTCGCAGCTGCTGCAGATTTCTCATCCATTCCAGTTCCACAGTCTGGCTGGCGGATCCATTAAGCCCCTGGTCCAGACCCAAGCCCCAAAACGATCCCAAAGTTCTCTCGGTGTGTGCGTGCCAAGGCGAAACAGTAGCCAACTGGCATGGAGTCAAGCCGCCACATAATCTGTCAAAAGAAAAAGTTCATAATAAATCAAATGTCACGTAAACAATATTATTAAAATGATGCAGTCACCGACACGGCACTGCCTGGATCTGGACCCAACCGGACCCAAGCCCAAAACCGAACCGACCGACCCAGACAGCACTCATTAAATGAGAGCCCAAGGCGGTCAGAAGGGATCTCAGAGGGTGGGGAGCGGGAGCACTGCCGCCTGGCATGCAAAGCGAGATGCAGCGCTAGGGAAGATTCTTTACACTAAGAAAAAAGGGGGTTTTAGGGGGAAAAATTGGAGATTTTTCGGAAGCATTTTTCACAATAAAAAATATTCAAATAAATTCGCTATTATCTTTGGAAAGATTTATTTTTTAAAGGGTAGACGCTGTGCTTTTTAATAGACAATATTTTTAGAGAATTCCTTACTGTAATCACAATTTAATATTTAATTTATAGATTTGCTATTTCAAACTTTAGTTTTTCGGAGTGCTTTCCCCAGCTCCATCTCCTCCTCGTTGCTTATCTTCGCCTGCTTCTGCTCCTGAGCATAACGAGTTGGGGCATTTAGGCCCCGCGAGCCACACAAAAGTTACAAACTGCCATTCAGGTAGAAGACTCTGGATGGAAGCCAAGGGTACAGGTGGAGACCGGGGATCTCGTCGGGTTTTTGTGCAGCTTCTGCGCGCATTTATGAGGATCCACGGGTCCCGCGGGTTTTTGTCAACGTCGTCGTCGTCGCAGGGCCGAAATGCGAAAAACCAGAGACCAGAGAATGGATACTGGAGACCCAAGACCCAAGAGCCAAGCTTTGTGTCAAAAAGGCTGGGCTCCGTCCTCGATTCCCGTCTGAGTTGCAGGTACGCGTTAATCACACTTTGCGCTCGCCGGTTTTCGGATTCTTGTGGCTGCAAAAATACATTTAAAATTCCAGCCACGTCTGGCGGCCAGGCGAATTGCCTTGGCATTAAATTAAAGGCTTTAGGGCTGCTGCTGGAGCTAAGGGAAAAAAGTAGCATCGCCATCAGAAGCAGGAACGGCTTTTTGGGGGCCTTTGGGGAATATTGGCCAGGCTGCAAATTTCACACCTCGGCCCGATCCGTACAGTTGCAGGGCCACAAAAAGTGTGGTGTAGGCGTGAACCTTTTAGGAGCCCGAATGGGCTCTCATCCACGCGGCCATTAAAGCGTAACAAATACCCTTCGCATCTTCACATCTTGTGTAATTTGGTCTGTAATAAGCCTGGTTTTGTGGGTCATTGAACCAATGTAGAGTTTGCCAGTGCCCATATCGAGCCGGCAGGCAGCCCACTCTAATCGATAATTTATTGCAGGTCGGGGAACAATGTGGTCCAGGCATCGGCAATGGCATCAGTCGAGTCAGAGCTTGACCAGCGCGCCAAGAGAAAGCTAGAGCTGGGCCCAAGACTAAGCCTAAGCCCAGGGAAAATGCGAGCTCTTGCGTTTCGAACAGAATTCCGTTCTGTCCTGGCCAAGATCCACATCTGCCACAGAAATAAGACGCTGAGACGCGGAGACAGAAAGAGAAACAGAAACACGAAGCTGCTCTATGGGCTCAGACTAATCTCTTTGAGCACATCGCGATGTGCCAGGACCGGCTCTGGGGGCTCTCCAACTCCTCCAGCTGCTGCTGCTCCTCCTGCTGCTTCCCTTCCTGGACTTCCTCGTCGTCTCGTTGAATTTATGTTTAAGCATTTCATGGCATTGCCGGCCACGTACTCTTCTCGATATGAGATCTTTTTGCCAGGGATCAAGGATGGGTGCGTGACACGAATTTTAAGAGGTTTTGGGAAGGATATTTCGACTTAGTACAGGGAATATAGGTTATGAAGAGATCAGATTAGCTTAAGTTTGAGCTACTGAAAGCAGAATAGTTATGGCTTTAAAAAAAATGTTCCTCAGTTTTTGCATATAATTATCAGAAACAAGGTGGAACAGCTCTCTCGGAGTGAATGATACCATTAGGATATGATACAAAATTACTAAACTTTGAAGCAAATATATCTTGTAGAAAATATATATTAAATATATTTATAATTCCCTCAATTCTTGATCCAATCCCTTGACCATCGCTAGGCCCTGTTTACGTTCGGCTCCTGCAGCTCGTTTCGCAGCTTGGCCATAATATTTATGCCGTTTTTGTGTGCCCTTTGCGGGCTGCCACAGACGGCGACGTTGGCCCGACGGCTCCCCTCCTGTGCCGCCGGATCCTGCTGCCTGCGATCTCCATTTCCATCTGCAGCTCCATTGCTGGGACTGCCTGGTGCCTGGGCCTTCAGCTGGGCTGGTGTGAAATAATGATGCCGTTGCACAGATAAGGTGCCTTCTAAAAGTGGAGTTTCGTGCCTGCCCCATTGTGATTGGGGGGATTGTGTGCGATCGGGCCTTATAAAGAGGACGAGGACGAGGACGCGGATGAGGAAGAGGAAGGCGGATGGATGGATGGAGGCCCAGACCCGCAGCAGCAGCAGCAGCAGAAATAACATAAATGGCTCGACGGCCGACGGGAATGGTAAATCTCGAGCTGTGCATCTTGGGATGCAATTCGAAATGGGCTTCGTTTGGGCCCCACTTTGGCTTGGATTCGTTTCGTTTCCTTCGATCCGCTGGCCACTGTCCGCTCTCGGGTGTCCGCTCCGTTGTCCGTCGTCCGCTGTCCCTTGTCCGTTGCAATTGCAAATTTCTTTTAATAAGCCTTTTGACGCCTCGCTGCCAATGCCAATTGTAAATTGCATGGAACCACCTCGGGGGCCGAAGGAAGCCAGCCGCGCAGACCCGGGACCGGGCTCAAATTATATATACTTAGTGCTGCGGCCTTTCCGGTCCGATTGAAATAGCAGACCCAATGACGCAAACGGAGACGAACATAATGAGGATAAGGATGCACGAGGCGTGAATGCCGGCCCAACTGTTGGGGGTCACTCCAGGTCCAGAATGAGGGGTACGCGATAATGCCTTCTGATAGATCTCGCTGAGTACAGTGTTATTCATATAATTAATGCTGAAATAATAGTCATTGAAGGTTTTCGAGGAGCTTAAATAATTCCGATAATAATAATAAACTAGGGGATCTGGCTTAATCTTGTTCTTATTTAATATTTGAAGCCATTAAGTTTGTAATCTCGCTCTAATTTAATCAAAAATTTTGTCCGGAAAAAATATTAATCACCAGATAAACTTATCGTAAAACAAATTGGGTTTCTGCACTTCTTAAAATTATCTGAACGAGAAAAAAAAACATAGTGCTGTTAACGATCGATTATTGCATAAAAGCACAGAATTGTGCTGTAAGACGCAGCTGTAAGACTCTTCTTTTTCTTCACTTGGCTATCGGAAATCAGCTTTTTTTTTCCGAGCCAGAAAAGGTTTGACAGGGAGTCGGGTCCCTGTCAAAGTTAACTATCACATTTACACGGTAGAAAGGAAGAGTAGAAATAGGCACTTACCTTGTTATGTTTTCAAAATCAAACTACTTATTAAATATATATTATTTTATTACAATAACATCATTTATATTTAAGGTTTATTAACAGTACCTAACTCTTCGCAACGCACTGTACAATTACCGAGGGTACTAAAAAAAATATAAAAAGAAGGAAGAGAGGTCGCCGGGAGTATCCATTTCTCATTTCGTTTTTAGCTCCGATGCCTGATCATTTATCTTGTCAAAGCTAATTTAAAGTTAGCGCTTGCTCCGTCCTTCTCTACTTATTCGCTGCCTTATTTCGCACGTGAAGTGTTAAAGAGCAGCAACTACAACCACCAACAGCAACAGCAACAAAAGCCACAACAACAATGAGCATTGAAGAAAAACCCCCACTTGAGGAATAACAATTTATTTCTTCCTGTGGCCGCGCTTAAAAAGCCCAAGCAAAAAAATGCCACAGCACAAAAAAATACAAAAATATATTCGTCAATTTTGGTGCAACGTCACGTAGGCTTTTTGTTGCCAAAGTTGTTGTCGCTGTTGTTATTATGATTTTTACTTCGACAATATTCACACCAACGTTTACAGTGGGTTTAGAGAGTTAAAGGAAACAACAGAGGGTTGATTAGTTGTACAAAATAGCCATTATTAATATTATTTTAATATAATTATGGGTGATTCTTTTGAAAACCTGTAAGGTAAAGCCATTTCTAAATAAATTAATAAGTGAAACTCTAGAATTTAATTAATATGGAGGGACTTACCTCAATTTTAAGAAACAAGTATTCTGTTGTGTTTTATTTAAACCCTTATTTATGGGATATAACAATATTTCTTGTGATATATTATTATGGCAGGATTTACCCATGTATATTCCCTGAACAATGGTCTTACAATTAGTTGATTTTTATTATTAAATTTATGGAACGTCTTATGATAATTTGTAGCAATAACAAATGCAGATTTCTTAAGAGAAACTCTGACATTTCGTTGGTATTTATAAATTAAGCAAAGCTGGGCTTTCATTTGAAGTCTTTTGTGTTTAGTTAAGGTGTTGATTTTATTTTTAAACAAGAAATATAAAATATAGAATACCAGCTTTTAAAGAGCTCCTTAAAGAAACTATTCTTTCTTTGACTCCAACTCAATGTCACTCCCATTGGAAGTTTTCTTGCAATTCGGATCTTGGCATTGCCATTGGAAAATGAAAATTGGCCTCCTCGCTTACTTATTCATGCGTCAAAGTTGCATCTCTGGGGGGGAAAAGGACGACCCTCTCCGACTTGGTTTATGCGTCCATTGTGTGTGTGTCGTCTGGCCAAGATCAGAGAAGACCAGAGGTGACCAGAGGCCGGAGACCAGACATCGGGGTAATGAGCTGCGGCTGCTGCATGTGTCTAGCCATGGGACATGCCACTCATCAATTAGACTTTTCCTCAAAAATCCACCCGAAAACCGCCCGACTAGTCAGTCAGTCAGCCTCACAGGCTCCTCTGCGCTCCTCCGGTCCTCCGTACCTCTCGGACCATTGTGATTTTTTTTTCGGGGTACCGAGAACACGATGTTCGACACCACAATTTGTGTTGTACTTCGTGTACTCGACATGGCCCCGGCCCTGGGACTCAGAGTGGGGGAAGGTGGTCGAGGTGGAGGATCTGGGCGGAGGACGTCGCGTCTTTTGCATTGCAAAGTACAAATGGGGAACGACGCAGACGTCGTTGATGTGGCTGCTGTGCAACGACCCTGAGGAGCCGCCTCCGATTCCAAATGGAGTTGGCAGCGGGAATGGCTGCAACGGCAACGGCGACGGCGGCAGCCACCATAGCCTCGCATTGTTCAGCGGCTCCTGGCCGGGTTTGGGGCTTGGGTTCCTTCTGCGGCAATCAATTGTTGCATCTTGCTCGCGCTCTGTGGCTGTGGCAACGAGGCAGACAAACGGCGTCGTCGCCTTGTTTGCTACACAGTGAAAATGTACTAAGTTATTTGGCAAATATAATAAAAATGTGTAAACAATTATGGAAAATGTAAAAAAATAGTTTTAAATATTTATTTTTGGGGTTCCACAAAGATATCTTAAGGCTTAGGGTTCGATTGTCTTTAAAGTCCTTCGAAGTATCTCTAAGCTAACTAACAAAGCCCAGTCTCACACCCATTCTCTCAGTGCCTCCTGACCGGGTTGGTTTGGTTTTTTGGCCCCGGGTAGGTGATATTGCCTTATCTGATGTGTCATTTCTCTGTGTGCTGCTGCTGCTCCTGCTCCTGCTTCTGGTGCTGCTTCTGTGACTCTTTGCACGCGCATTGCGAGCCTTAATTTTTGGTCAACAGTTTTTTGCTTGTTAGCCAAGTTATGCGGAGACCGCAGCAGCAGCCGGGATAGAAGTCCGAAAAAGAACGAAAAACCGTTTACCACATTGCCCAAATAATTGTCGTGTTGCTCGGGCTCGTCCATCGCCGTTGCCGTCACCGACGCCGTTCGCCTTTTGCCAATTATGAGGCACACGCTCCACGCGCTTTTCTGGCTTTATAAAGGTATAGTGACTCCCACAACCAGTCCCACACCCAGTTGCAGTCCCGCTGCTTTGTGGCACCTTTCCACCTTTTCCATAGCTGGCCTTTCCACCTCCATGGCCCCGCAGCCATAACCATGTTTTCCTCGGAAAACTCGGCTCGTTTATCAGGCGGCGGGCATCGGGCAAAACAGCTACAGACTCGAACTAAAACTTAAGCCCAAGCCGGGACCAAATGCCAATAGCCTAGGACTCGGTTCTGGGTCCTCAACTACATTCGTGTTTATCAAAATGAAATGTAATGAAGATCTGCATAATATTTCCTGTTTGGAAGAAAAGAAAAAAAATGGGGGCAAAGTCTGTAATTGATTGCAGAAGTTCTAGTACAGTTGAACTCTTCTGATTCCTTAAAAATGATTCCTAAAAATGTTTTGAGGTTTATTTAAAATGTGAAATAAAAGAAATAAAATATTTTAAAGTTTTGCTAATAATAATTTTCTATTTTTTAGCTTTGGCACAATTATTAGGGACTTAGAACCCGTCTTAGTTAAGATCATAACATTGATATTTAATCACAAAGTTAATATCTTAATAATCAGCTGTATTTTTTGTAGCTTTAAAATCCTAAAATGGAAATTAACAATGATATTATAATTGTATATAACAAACATCTGCGCCCTAATTACCATTTCTATAACTTCCAAAGTGATCTTACCTTTTAAGTGGTGAGAAAAGTTTATATATTTTATGCGGGCGATTCCCCCCTGGTGTTAAAAGAACCCCATTTTTTCTTGGGTTCTCTAAATGACCGGCAGTTTTCCAGCTTCCGCATCGAATGCAAATTAGTCAGAGCCCGAGATCACTTCGATTTCTTTCGATTCCTTCAATGGCGACGTTTGGCAGTCATAAAACATTTTGATCACAACAAGCGAATTCAAGTTTCGTGGCGGTGTTGTGGGTCCGAACAATAGCACCGGGCAAAAGCATAGGTAAAGGCAGTTCGTTGTCTAATCAAACGAAATCAAATCGAATCGAGAGTCGGCGATCGATCTTGTTCTACTTTTTGGAGTCAGCCAACCTATTGTTTTTTATTTTCCCCGATTTCGTTGGGTTTTTTTCGGTCGAAACGAATCTCTTGTTCCTTCAGAGCAGCACATTCTTCGAGGCCATTGGCCAAAGTGGTGGTAAAAGTCATGCCCATTGTTCTGTTTACTCCGACAATTAACATAACATTTCCAGAGTCGAGTGGGAGGCGTGCGTTGAGGAGATATATATTTATTGATTTAGCTCGGAGCTATTAACAAATTTGTGGGCTAATTAAGAAGATGTCATTCCGTTGAATTAGCATTTGATGCGAATTTTAGCGTTTTTAGCGTAGGAGGAGTCTTCACACAACATTTACTCCCAAATTATTTATGGGCCTGGCTTTCAACGATCATTATTCTCGTATCGATCGGACCTGGTACAGCTTCTGGTAATTTATGTAGATGCTTTTGAGACTGGACAGTATCGTATTTAACCTGTGTTTGGCTACTTAAAATGCTTGTTTTTTTTCGAAAATGTAGGAGGAGTTGGGTTTTATTTATTGAATTAAATCTTACATTTGTTTTTTGTGAGGAAATCAATTAACAAAATGTAAAGCCTGTAGCAATAAATATTAAACAAAAGAGGTTAGTTTATTTAAATTCTTTGTTTGCTTGTTTTCGTTTCAATTTCAGGAGTTTAAGCTTTATTTATGGGTTTTAATATACATATGTTTAAAGTTTACCTAGTTAACAGTGAGGAAAGCAATTAGTTGGGAACTAAGACTAGGAACTGGGAAATTCCATTAACAGAAACTAAAGAATGATAAAATTAGGAAACCTCTATTTAAATCTTTAAAGTAATGACAAATTTGTAGAGATATCTAGTAAATACACTAGATATATTGATCATTGTCTGCTGCAACCTATTATAAATTCTCTGTTTTCTGTAATTTTAAGTTTTGTGTCCCTTGGCGGCATTTTCCAACTTGGAAGATCTGAACATTCCTAAATAAAAAAAGCTCTCATGCAGCTGTCGGCGTATGTTCGCTTCTCCTGCTGCTTTTTGTGGCCCTTGACTGACTGGCAGACGATGTTCTTTGAAAGTGATACCGTGACACGCACGCACACACACTCGCAGGTGGGGCACACACAGATACAACGCTGGGACGCGTCAAACACTCGAATGTGTCAGCCTTTAACACTTTTACAATTTGATTTGCGTTGTCTGTCTGTCGCCTCTTCCTCTCGGTTTGGACATTCATTCCGAAGGTTCCCCAAAAATACACTCGTACGACATGGAAGAGGGACACAGCATAAATATGTAGATACTCGACAAACTAAAGAATACTAAAAAAGCATAAAGAGTTCCCTCCTTTATTTCAGTGCTTTGCCTGCCATGCCCGACGACGACAAGCACTTCACAGACTCATACACTCGTATGACGACCCTTTTCACTGGCCACGGATCCGTGGACGCTACGAGATTGAGATCGTCGTCGCTGTCTTTATCATTGGGCATCTCTATCTGTATCTCTCTATCTGTATCCGAGATGTTTGAGTGTCGTCTGCGTTGCGCGTAATTACGGCAGAGATGCGAGCGTGACAAATGTTGCTACATCAAAGGAATTGGTGCTGGTCTACGTAGAAAAGCTTGAAATTGAAATGTCATTCATAAAGAGTTTATGTTGTATTTTATATTTTACAACTTTGTTTTTTTTCGCTTAAAGTCTTTTATGTCACTGGTTTTTTAGGAATTTTTATGGTGTCATATTCTAAACACTATTAAGAATAAAATTTAAAATAAATATTTGGGTCTTAGAAATTTATATTGATCTTGTTTAATTTTATATTTAATCTTTTCTTCAACATGTAATTACGCATCTATTTTTAATTTTTTTTGCTCTCAACTGAGAGCGGAGAGAGCGCGAATTTTGTCGCCAGCAGAAAAATGGCTTGCATATTGCAACTCAAATGTATGAACGTTATGTCGAGAACGTAATGAATAGGAACATAGAAATTCTATCTTTTATTCCTATTACTTTCTTGTATGGAAATACATAGTTTCAAAATTTAAGTTATTCTTAAACTATGCTCCTCACCAGTCCCTTTTCACGTCCATCTCTAATGCTGAATACCTTATCGCGCATACTTTCGGCTTTGTTTTTTTTTTTGTTTTGGGTTCCTGGCACTTCGGCTTCCTTGTCTCTGGCTGAAATTGTAGACAATACATTTTTACCCGAAATGCGCCTCTTCACACTTTGGCACTCAGCAGATCGCACTCCGTCCATGCGTCCGTCTTCCCGTATTGAATTACATGCCAACGCGGCTGCTGACATATCACCATCAAGCGAGCGAGCGAACGGGCGAGCGACCGAGTGAGCATCCGTCGTCTTATCCATCCAGCCATCCAGCCATCCAACCTCGTCCCGATCCCCCTTGGCGAATGGCCATTCATGGGCATCCAACGAAATTGCCGTCTCAGCGCGCGGCTGCATCAATTTCAGCGCTTTTGGGTGACATTATTCAATTTAAGTGCTTTCTATACAATCATCCCATAATGAGCAGCATGATCATGACGTTGCCATGTCGGGGCCAAACAGGAAATCTTCAATTGCGCCCGAGAAGTGAAGGAGAATTGCTCGCCGAGGTCTTTGAAATCGAGAACTGTGCGCAAAACTTTACGAACGTCATGGACTGAGTATATCTAGGATAGGATCGACCACCCAAAATGCTGTCATATGGGAAATCTGAAAACATAAAGAGACGGCGGCTGCCTTTTGCAATTACAAATCAAACGTCAGTCAAAACGCACAAGTCTTCAGGCAGTAATAAAAATATTTGGAAAATTCATGCGTGCACATCCCCGAGATTATATAAATAATCACCATAAATGCATAGAGAAGGCGTGGCAACGACCTGGGGTGGCAAGTTGCCTGGGTGGCCTGGCCATCGCTCTGCACATTTGGCTGAAATAGCAAACAACCAGCCCGGGCATGAAGCCATAAATAATAACAAAAGAGGCCAGTTAAATGCAATGCCGATCATTCAAAGCAAATGATATATGATCGTTTATGAACAACGAAAACTCTGCCAAATAAATAGCGAAATTCAATAAAAGTTCACCCGGGGGAAACGTTGCACGCAATATGTTGCATAAATACCCATAAATTCGCTTTTGAATTTTCCTATTTTTGAATGGAAATCAGACTTACGTTTTGTGGCATTTAGTCAGTCATCTGGATCATTAGTTATTTTGTTTAAAAAAAAATAATACAAATATGGGGGGAATCCATCAACCAATCACTTGAAAGCTTCATTAGGAGATCATCCTAGAAACTTGAAAGGAATTAAGTTATTTCAGAAAACAAAAGTCGGCCGACGGAGTAATGATTCGTGGCGATTCCTCAAGCTGCAGACAAATTGATGTGATTTCAGCAATTTGTGGCTATTCTTCCCGGCGAGATCATTATGCTGCATTTATGCCCAAATTGAAGTGAAGATCTCCACTCTCGGCCAACACCTGGGGGCCACGAAGCCGGCCCATTGACAGTGCTATTATCCGATGAGTTTTCATTTCTCATTTTGGTTCGGCTCGGATCGTATTGGTTCTGGTCTGCTCTGCAGTGATCTGGGATCCCAAAGAAAATTAAAGCTGCATTGTGTGTGATGCGTTTGAGGGGCAAAACCAAAGCGAAGCGATATGATTAAGCAGAAAATGATGCACTGGGAAAAGGAGGGATTTTTTGAGAGAAAAATACTAGGAGTTTTTAAGAGAAAAATACAAGGAGTTTTTAAGAAATTAATACAAGGAGTTCTTAAGAAAAAATAGAAAAAGAGGTGATTTTGAGGTAAATCTTTCTAATTTTATGGTTACAATTTCATTATAAGATGTATCGTCACTGAGAAAAATACTGTTAAATATCTGAAAAATATTTTTACTTAGTAATTAATCTAGAATTTCTTATATTTTAATTTTATAAATATTTTTTCCAGTGCCTTAAAGATGAGGCCCAGCTGCAATCAGCGGGCTAACTTGTTGTAAACAAATTGAAGTGGCACTCAAAGATTCCCCCGGCATATGCTCCTCCCGCTGATCGCCTTCTCTTCTTCCTTTCTGGTGCTGTTGTGCTGGCCATTACCCACCGACTGCATTCGGGTTCAACCCTTGCCCTTAGCCTCGGCACCTCACCCGTATCCCCGCATCGGATCGGGATGGCGGGGACGTGCCTTCATTAGGCCATGCAGCGCGCGTAGGCAGAATGTGTAAACACGCAGCGCAGCGCAGCGATTTTCCATTCCGAATGCGTCTCGT
This sequence comes from Drosophila triauraria, assembly GCA_014170255.2. Taxonomy (NCBI): domain Eukaryota; kingdom Metazoa; phylum Arthropoda; class Insecta; order Diptera; family Drosophilidae; genus Drosophila; species Drosophila triauraria. Next base: position 6,288,090 of record CM024334.1, on the reverse strand, counting down.
GTGCTATGCGTAATTTTAATTGATTTCATTTACGCATTTTTGACTAATGTTCACACGCCGCTGGCTGGCTGGCTGGCTGGGAGCGGGGCTCCGGGGCTCCGGGGGGTGCAGCTCATTTAGCATGGACTCGGCGCGTTGATGGACAGAATCCAACTCCAAATGGCTGCACCCGAGGGAGTTTATTTTTGGACGCTGTCCCAAAACTAGCATCTATGCATCCGCCGCCCCAACGGGCGTAACATAAATTTCACTTTGATCTCTATTTTCGAGTGGCCACCACCGCGCAACTTTGCTAAATTCTGTTCTGAGCACGAAAAATATTTAAAATTTTAATTGCCAGTAGAGTGGCGGAGCTCCCGCCGTCGTCCGTTGACCCAGTTACGAAAGTCTTTGCTTGGATTGACCAGAGTCACCCAGGGACAGGGGATTTTTCTTGGGGGGGAGGACAGCATTTTAGTTTTATTTTAGTTTTGATATTTACATTTTTGCTCTAATTATTGAGAGCAATGCAGCTGTGACTATTTATTTCCTCATTATTTAGCTATTTTCGGTTATCCTTTTCTGAGCTAATCTTTCTATAATTAATATTTCCTTTAAACAGCACCTATTTAAAGCTTTTTGTACAATCATCCCAACTTTTTTAATTGCTATTTATCGCAACCACTTTTGATTTCGTCATTAGAGATAGCCTTGGGTTTTTCTTTCCCAGTTCTGCCATCAATCTCGCTAGCTGACATTTGGCAAAAATCGTGTGACTTGAAAGTAAACCTCCAAGTTTCCTGAGCCATCAATCAATCAGTCACCTAATATGAATATGAAAATATGAACCCGAACCCACACACAATCACTGCGGGTTTATCTTTCGTGCATTCGCCTGCTGCCATTCATTATTCATTGTGTGTTTTTGTATTTTTTCCAAGTTTTCTTATCTGTGGCAACAATGTTGGCCATGTTTTTCCTTCGGGGGCTACTGCAACTGCACTCGAAATGGAACACGGACTGGTAGAGAGGCATATTGCAAGCAATTTTTGCTGCAAATACACAGTACTTGAAATGTTTTCTCAAAAAAACAGAAGCATTAATGGCTTGGCAAAGTTCAGTGAGCGAGCGATTGACCGAACCCCTGGAAAGCCCAGTTATCCGAGACCACACCCAATTGATTCGCTCTCCAGTGACCATCTGAAAAGAGCATGTATCACACTTGGTGATCATAGAGCTTGAGAAAATTATTAAACAATTAAAAAGACAGTTTCTGTAAGCTTAAATAATAATAATATATTAATATTGCATTAAAATTGGAGTAAAATTAGTTAAAATATTTATTTAAACCACCTAGAACTTCTCTATAATTTCTTAACTATTATCAACCTCTCTAATAAAGTCCCAGTGCCACACAGTCTTAACCGATTCTCCTATCCCCTGGCAGTCATTCAATTCATTTGCCATGCAGTCGGCATTTGCTTTTATTTCTACGTAATTGCGAATCTTTTGAAGCGATGCGAACGACGCTCTGCGAACTATATCATCATAATACATATATCGTCGCACTCGCCTTTATGCATATTGATTGATTGCTAGGCAATTTGCACGTGCTCCAATTTGTGGCCGGGCTTTGGTTATTTGTCGCCGTGTTCTCTCCATACGAAATCAGTTACCATTCGTGGCTTGAATGGTTCTTCGACTGCGCTGCACTGCGCGCGACACTGCACCCACATGGATTGTCACGTTTCCACTTTGTTGTTTTGGCTTTGGGTTCTTGGAAATGTGTCAAACGCCAGAGCCGCGAGTTTTCCACCCAGCAATTTGCAATCGCTGATAGATGGCTTATGTAACTGCCAAAGAGTGTAAAAGGCACAACACTAAAATGGCAAAAGTATAAGCCGCTTCGGGGGAATTACGTAGTTCGGTCTGTGCGAATGCAGTCGACAAGTGCAAGGCACTCAATCAATTAGCGATAGTCAAGCCGCAGACATGGGCCATGTTTTGGGTTGTTATAAGTGCTTAAGTTTAGACTAGGGGTAACCGAGATTCAGTAATAAATATAAACAAATATAGTTAGTTATGAGATATTTAATATTAAATTTTAAAAGTTGGTTTGTTAGATTACGATTCAATTCTAAAATATTCTGAAATCTTTAACCTAAATAACTAAATAATTAAATATACATTAAACAAGAGAGAGTCTATTATAATTTACGATTCAATTCATGTCTCGCTGCCATTTTATTGAGTTCCATTAATTTACGACTTTTCTCTATGGTTGTAATTTAGATAATCCGATAGTCGGTCATTCAGCTTGTTCAGGCGCTGCCTCTCCTCCATCAATGGCAGTTTTTTATCGGGCCTGCACTCGGAAAATACGAGTCATTCATCGTATCGCTAGTTTTGACAGATTTTTTCGCGTTTCGCCGGCGACTTTCCACGGCCGGCCAGCCCGCCCAGCACGCTCTGGATTTCAATTGCCCGGCGAGTGGCACACATATTTCTTCCTCCTTTTGAAATGAGACGCATCATAAATAATAACTAATGTTTTGATAAGCGCGCCAACGGGCGTACCACTTTTTGTTTATCAAATTACGAATGAAGTTTGTTCATTAATTTTGGCAAATTTATCTGGCATCCCCTCCTTTGAAGCTTGAACCCCTTCCGCTGAGACAGCGTCTGCTTGGCTTCCGCTGACGCTGACTGCCTCTGAAAGCTGCCCAGTGGGGAGCTCGAGCGTCAGTCGAGGCTTTCGCACCTCCGTGCGAGGAGGGGAGCTCGGCTTTGCGTGGGCTATAAGTCGTCAGCGCCGGAGACCACGTCATCCTCCAGGTCTCTAGGCCCCCAGGTCTGCGCACGTCTGTTGCGTGCAGACGACAGAACTAGAGACGTAATCTCGGCAGCCTGTCAAACAGTATCTTAAAGATGCACCGGGCGGGGGGAATCGAAGGAAGCGAACTGAACAACTACCGGCAACTGGTTCTGATCGCATCTGAGTCTGGTCTAGACAGCCGAGGGAAGGCACTAAATTGCGGCCTTTTGACCAAGTTTATGACACACGTTTAGCTGTCTACTTGGCCCACGCTCATCCGCTCTGGGCTTCCAACAGGAAGAGAGTTGGAGTTGGAGCTCTTGCTGTCCATTTCCCTTTTCTCCGACTCCCAACGTCCATCTTCTCCGATGTCTCTCCGCATTTCTATTTTCAATTAAGATCTCGTATTTCAGGCGCCCGACAAACGCGCAATTGTTGTTGTTAAATTATTAATTGACATTTGCCTGGCGCCACAGAAGAGCAACTCAAGTGCCCCTGCGCGCCGCTTTGCTCCCTGCCTGCCTGCCCCCTCTTTTTGGTTACAAATTTGTTACACAGTTTTTCAATTACTTATATATTTCGTTTGGCGTTTGCCGTTTGCTTTGTAGGTGAATTCAGTGCGAATGTTCCGCCAGACGTCGAAGCTATGGCAGCCGCTGCGCTAAGCGGCATGGAAATGGGATCTGGACCAGGATTCGAGGGATATGAAGGCGCCGACAACGACAAACACAACAAGGAACACAACATGGAAAGTGGTAAGTCTGGGGAAAATAACAGCTTGAAATGGGAATGTTTTATTAGAAACCATCAGACATTCCAACATTATATTGTAAACATTTCTAATTGTAATAATCTCTAAAGAAAAGAGAGTTCTTACATATTTTCTATGTCCAGATTTTCGTTTGTATCCCAAATCATACGCGGAAACCCTCCTAATCAATTGTAAGCAAGGTAAACTCAATTTGCTTTGACTTTGTTATCTTCTCTTTTAAATTCTTCTGATTGGTAAAGCCAAAAACAACTTCAGATCATCAAATTCTCATAAGAACCCCAGTCAGCACAATTCTTGTTTCGCGTTTGGCCAACCACATTCAACATCCTCGATAGTATAGTGGTTAGTATCCCCGCCTGTCACGCGGGAGACCGGGGTTCAATTCCCCGTCGGGGAGAGGCGTAAAAATCTTTTTTTTATATTTTCAGTAAAATAAATGTTATTTAATTTGTATTACTTATATTTTGTTTATATTTTGAATTAAAAAAAATTAAAAAAGCCAGAGTACAGAAATGGCAACCAAATATCGTATAAGAAATATATTCTCACTACATCATGGAATTTTAAAGAATGAATATTTGGGCCTGTGTTCAAAAAATTTATATTTTTAACTTTACTGTTAAAATAAAGATAAAATACATAATACAAAGAATTTAGAAACATAAATATAAAAGTTATAAGTAAATAATAATACAAATAACAAATAAAAGTAAAAAAAAAAATGTTTTCACATCTCTCCCCGACGGGGAATTGAACCCCGGTCTCCCGCGTGACAGGCGGGGATACTAACCACTATACTATCGAGGATGTTGAACGTGGCTGGGCAAACGCGAAACAAACGCGCGACGTACGATTGCTGCCTGGGTTCTAGTTCTGTTCTGTGTGAGGTTGCTCGCTTTCGTTCGCCTTACAAAGTGTTGTACGCATTTAGTTATGAAAATATATTTATAGATCCGATAGCACTGGAGTATCACCCTCGCAAGGTGTTAATGGGGGAATGCTTGATGCGTTTACAAATTATGTTTGACGCGGTTGAACTCGCTGCGTGGCAACTCCTCTGCTCTGAGTATCTGAGTGTGTGTGTGCAGCTCGAACTCGAGGGTGTGTGGGTAGATTTATGCCCAGCGCTGCGTGTAATTATAATTTATCGTTGTGGAAATTCCATAAAAGTTTAACACCTCACCTTGGGTCCGTGGTGAAGTGCAGCGGAGAGGAGCAAAGCGAGGAAAAAGAGCCACGAAACGAGCCTGAGATAGAATCAAAAAATGAGCTGCAGCGAAGTTAATTGCACTTCACTTTCTGAAGGGTTGGGAAACGACTCTAGAGGTTGATCCGCTTTTCGGCTTTTCGGCTCTGCTGTGTGTGTATCTGTAGGATTTTAATTCATTGCAAAAGTGTGCAAGAATGGAACGAATTCCGAGCATTTTTCCACATGTTGCTGACAACATGAAATGTCTTTGGTTTATTTTTACACACACCCAACATCGCACACACAATAAAGTGTCGCCCACGTTGACACAAATTTCTGGTACAATACGAAAATTTCCATGCTGCACAGATACAGATATAGCCATGGTATTATGGTATCCGTATCCGTGAGATGAAATGCCTGGACAGAGAGAGAGAGCTACCGGCCAACAAAAGCCAGCAGAAGAATCCGAGTTGTCCTCGGGAACCGACCATTGCATGACTTTGATTTAGGGCCCAGCCACACTCCAAGTGACATCTCGGACCCTTTCCTCGAGACCGACCTTCGTCTTTTGTCTGATTTCTGGCCATGTCTTTCTCTCTGGTGATTTCTGGTGATTTCGTTGATTGGAAGCGGGAGCCTGTTGCGCACATCTGTTGGCCATGTTGTGTTGCAGTGACCCGAGGGTTTCCTCTATGCTCTTGTGTATCTAATGCCGGCTCTAACAATAATTCCAAAGATACAGATACAGATTCGGATTCAGATTCGTTACAGATACGAATACAGATACATTCGGCCCGCCACTCTGTCTGGCCCTGTTCCCAGTCAGTGTCGGCAGTGTTGCTTTTTGTGTTTATTGTATGGATCGAGAAGTGTTCGGCCATCCCCCGCTCCTCTTTTCACACGAAATACTCGAAAATTCAAAATGGATTTTGGATTTTCTATTGTATACAGCTCACAAAGAAAGAAAAAAACACCACAACAGAAATGTGTATATGCCTCGTTTCTGGCTGGAATCAACCTTTAGCCCCCGCAACGCTCTCGTCAAACGCTAAGGTAATGGCAAAGGCAAACAAATTTGAAAGCACAGTGCAGTGCTAATGGAACGAACAAATCCGAGTCTCGGCCAAAGGCTTTTTAGCACAGGTGCTAATTGGGCAATGCAGCAAATCCTCGCGTCCATCTCGCGTTCCCCTAATGCGCGAATTAGCACGGAGATCGCACAGAAATTTCGCGCTAGAGATACTTTCAGAATTCTGCCTCTAATCAAATGCGATCCACACCAGTCATGGACTCTGCACATTCCACTTAACTCTGAGTTTTCCGTTTCTGAACCGTAAAAGAGCAATAAAAGGAGAAAATATGGTATTTCTTTTATTATACTTAATTTATAAAAATTATTACACCTTCGTAAAAACATTTGTTAAGAAGAGAAAATTGTGCATTGATTGCTCTCATTATTAGTACATAATTTCACACTTATTTCAAGGCTTAACTCATAGGAACAGATTAGGTATTCTTAATGTAATAATTGCAAAGGAATAAAGAAATATTCTGATAAATGCCATCCTAAAACCCCTTTTTAAATCATTTACCAAATTAAATCTAAATTGTTGGCTTCTACCCATTAAACTCAATTGGATGGTATCCCCAGAAGCAACTAGATTTTCTGGCTCCTCTTAAAAGAGGGGTTCACCATCAGTTGCCCTCAGGCCGAAGTCCCTTTTCCATTCTCCATTCTCCATTCCTCTTCTCTGCCTCTCTGTTTCTCCTTCTCTCCTTGTACTTCCATTCTTTGGCTCTGGTGCAGCGTCTGGCTGTGCGCTGCATGACTCCTACACTTGAGAAATCACACCTCGCAGCAGCCACATCTACAATCCGGGCATTTAGGGAGTAGGAAGGGAGCTGGAGCTGGGGCATCATCCAGAGATTTGACTAGACAAAACCAGAGCAGACCCCGAACCAGATCGAAATGAATTATGGCCGCGGGCGTGATAATAAACGAAAGATCAGCACTGCGATTGGAGTGGAAATGCACCGAGAAAAAAGGGAAAACTCAACATTATCAATAAAAAGTTCCCCGAAAAGTTAAAAATACAAAACGTAATCCAATAGTTTTTGAATATTTTTGTATAAAATCTTATAAAAGTCACTCGACAAGCTTATCTTTATATATTATTTCCCTTCATAAAACCTGAAATATATGCAGCCTAAGGTCGATGTTAAAGTTCGAAACATTAATTCTCGCGGGTGTTATCGCGGGTCATAAACAAAAAATGTGCAAGTTATGAGCGGATCACAGAGGTCGCCTCCGACCGGTTCAAATGCGTTTTTAATGTCGTCGCATCTTCGGATGCTAGACAAGATCAGGGGATCTGTGTTCTGGCAGTACCTGATGAAAAAGGAGAAGTGTTAAGCGATTCTGACAGGTAGGAGAATGGAAACCGAAGCCTAGACCATAATTAGCAGTGACTACTGTGTGGCTAATGAGCGCCGAACAGGCAAACCGCAGCGATTCCAAGTGATATCCATTGCTGTCATGGATTTACAAAGAGAAAGAGGGTGTTACAACATAGTAGTTATTAACTAGAAAAAGATACAAATTAAAGCAAATAAATAATGATAAAAATAATACCACTGAAATCAATAAATATATTTTTTTGAGGTGTTAGAAAAATTACAGAATAAAAAATATTCCGTATAAGACCTGACCTTCTTTCCCTTTGAAAAAAAAGGTAGAACCAACTGGCAGTGGCCACTACCACTATCTCTTGATATCCCATGGATGCAGCCGAGTAGCTCTGGGATACGAAGGAGGCGTGCCATTAACTTGGCCATGGTGTCGCTGCTAATCACACGTTGCCCCGCTAACAAATTCGACCCGAGCTTATTATTATTATTGCATGTTGCGTTGCAGGCCCCCGTATGCAAAAGGCCCTGCAATTATGCACCCGATGATTCCCTTGCCGATTCCCGTATCTGGATATGTCAGTTATAATAAGCACCAAGCGAAATACGAGCACGGCCAGCGACAACAACAACAAAAACAAGAAAAGCAACAACAACAGTAATACAACGATGCTAACCAAAGATCAAGATACAAACACACAGATACACGCGCACGCACACTCAGGGGCCTAGGTGAGGCATTTAAAAAAAACTTGAATTTCAAGTGAGCAAACAAGAACCAGAGAGGGAGAGAAAGAAAGAGAGCTGGTGGGAGAGAGATTAAAGAAAGAGAGATTAGAGCAGAGAGCGTAAAAAGTATCTTTTATCACCTCGCGCGTTTTTAAACGCGCAAAAGTAGCGTAAAAAGTATAGCTCGTAGGAAGCGTTTTTAAACGCAAAGTCGCGCGTAAAACGCGTGCACCCGAAAAAATTTTGATTATTTATTTTTAAATTATTAAAAATTTTATAAAATCTGATGATAAACATGGGAGTTATTAAACCACATAGATTATGCGCATGCTGAACTTCTGCAACTTCTACATTTGTGTTAGCAGCACCAATGGGTGGATATGTCAACATTTTCTTCTGACTTCCGTCCTTTTTGATTTAAGTTTTTCATAAATTCTAGCATAATTAGACAAAAATTTCCATGTGTCTTTTAATTTTACTCACAAAGCTTTGAGTACCGGGTATCTCACAAACGGTCACACTCGACTAAGTGGCTTTCTTACTTATTTTGTATTAACTTTCTTGTCCACGACTGTTTTTTGGCCGATTATTAAGTATTTTTCCTGTTATAATTAAAAGGTACTTAAATAATTTGGAGAACTCATTAAGAACTAATATAAAAACGATGTCAAAAAGCTGCATATTATATATTTTAGTACCCCCATTAAGCGTAATATTTATTTAAGTGATTTCGCAACTCATTATATTTGATTTCATGTCTAAATACTCTCAAACCTGCGATAACTTTATTTGTTCAGTGTACTTGCTTGGTTCTCTGATTGTTTTTCCCTTCCCACCGAGAGAGAGAGAGCAGAGACTGGCGAGAGAGCTGTATCTTTTTCGGGTCCGTAGCTCTGTGCCGTCGGCCTGTTGCACATTCCTCGATACGCCGTTCGCGAGTCGTGACGTATCCCGGATTCGTTACGTTTTACGAGTATTTACTTCCACCTCGAAGTATCGCTGCCGCCAATACAAATCGCCAAGAAATATATATTCTCGAGTTGAGTGCTTAACCAGAAAAATAGTTAACTTAAAACGTGTTCACGCTGGAGATTCTAGTTGAATCATTCTCCGTACGCCACAAAAGTTTCCCCAAAACAAATTGTTCTCTCTCTTTGTCGCTGTCTCCGATATATATTTGTGGTTATTTTGTGTGCCAGTGCTAATAATCAAGAAAATAGTGTAAACATCGTAAGAAAAATAATAAAAACACACTGAAACAGAGAAAACACAGGATATGCAATGAGCAGGGATTGAGTTTCACCTGATTTGTATTGCCACCTTTCGTATATAATTATAATCAACGTGATCACGCGCTCACACCAAGAAAAAGAGCTTCGTCGCCGAGCCGAGCGGAGGAGTTCGGAGTTGCTGCAGGATCAAGTTTTTGACGAAACCCATAATTTCGCTGCTTGTGCTTCTTCTTCGCGGGCTCCATGGTGTCGCCGGCTTGACCGATGCCTCAGTCGCTATAAACAAACCCAACGCCAGACCAGGCCAGACCGAGACCCCGAAGCCGAAGAAGACAGAAACCCGAAGAAGAGAGAGAAGAGCCAACGAATCCAGTTCTCCTGGTGCTTTTGTTTTGCCTTTTGTTGCTGCCTTGCCTCGCGTTTATTGTTTTGCTGCAAGGCGAGAAGAGACTGAAGACTGAAGACTGAGAGGGAAGAACTGGCCCCAAACACCCGGGATCCCGATTCCGATTCCGTTCCCGATCCCGTCCTCCATAGGAGAGCCCAGGCAGCCAACAAAAACACTGAACTGAGCTGAAAGAACGATCAAGAGGCAGCAACAACTAAGTTGCATCGTATAAAAATCATCTGCTGTTGTTGCTGTTGTAGCCATCAGACATGGCGCCGAAATCCAGAAAGAAGAAGGCTCATGGTAAATATTAATATAACATTTCTTTGCTTTTTTCTTGCTGTTGTTGGGGAGCTCTCTCGTGCACCTTGAAAAACGAGGGAAAAACAATTGTGGCTCTCGGTTTTCTTGGGTATATTTGTTTTCTGGGAACGGGAACTTACTTTATAATAGTTTTAGAGAAACCTGCTGAACCATAATGAGTCGGAATTAAAGCACAAAAACCACTGGCCTCTCTTCATTAAGACCTTAAGGTCCCTAAACAGTCCATAATAACATCAGTTTGATAATGTCAACTCAATTTTTAAATATTTATTATCACATCATGTTAGTATGCCAGAGATAAGGCGCCTTTTTGATAGATAAAAATGCCGAATAGATAAAGTATTTACGTGTCACTTTGGTATCTATTTTTACTCGATATCGAATATTATAACAAAGAAAATACTAGGGAACTGAACTTCGAAATGTTCTAAGCCTCCAAGAAGCTTATTTTTATGTGATCATAAGACAGCTATAAGTAGCCATTAAAAATCAATGCAAAAAGCTCCTTTAGCTCAGGCCAGAAACTATATAAAAAAGGTTTTTAGCCAGGTCATGATCCTCTGGGCTCTGGGCTGTAAAAAGACTAGAAGCTTAGTTGGAAATGCGAATAAAATTGAGAGTTCAATTTATTTTTATGAAATTATTTAGCAGTAAAAGGGTAATATACTTCGAGTAGTTTCTTTTATTACCATTTAACTTGGGGAAACTGCTTCATGGCCATTTGTAGTTATAGTTGCGATTCTCTGGAAGATTTTCCCCTAAGCTTTCACTGCACTGCAGCAGACCAGACTTGTTTCTTATCGGCAAGCGCATCGGCATTATCATCGCCATGATCATGGTCTCATAAGTATGCAGAGCTCATATTACAAATCTCTGGGCATATCCTGTTGACTGTTGCCTGTTGCCTGGCCTTGCCTGCCCCTCGATTTCAATTGAAATCCGTTTGCCTTGCGTTTTGTTTCTAATTGCGTTTTGTTGTTCGACTCTCGCTCTATGCCAAGTGTGTCTGGGACTGGGACAGGGACCGGCACCGATTGCGATCCTCCTGACCATTCTCCTCAGAGATCCCATCGGCTTAAAATATGCGACGTCGCTGCCGCATGGAGTTGTGCATGTTTTCCTTAATTTTTTATGACCCTGAGAGCAGGTAGAACGCAGCACAACAACCACAATCGGGCACCCCTTGCTTGGAGGAGGATAGTGTGTAGTATCCACTGGATACCCGAAAACCAGAACCAGAAAGGGAAGGAAAAAAGATCAGCTGTCAATTTTATGGGTGCCGTGCCCCACTCTCTCTCTGTTTGCAGGAATTGGAATGGGAATGGAAATGGTGTGTTGTACGCACATATTTTATGCCTTTTTGTGCTCGCCTAACTTTGTTGTCATTTCGTTTCATTTGCTTAGATTACTTTGATATGCATCTGAGCATTTGAGCATTTGATTTGGGCTTAGACAGCCAAATGAATTTTACGACCGCGCGTGGGGCTACACATTGATATAATCCCTTTTCATCCGCTTGACACACAGCAACACAGCGCATTTGTTGATCTTTTAATAACTCTGATAATATTCGTATAATACAGTGGACGCTCGGGAATAGGTCGTAACCTGATAGATACTAGATTCAGCCGGGAACTGTACTTATCGTCAACGTGGATAAGGGCAATTTAAAGCTATCAAGGGAACAGTTTAGATATTAGATTTTATATTGTCAGAAACCCTAATTTCTAAGGCATACAAACATATAATTTTAAAGATAGATAGATAGATAAAAAATATCTAATTTAAATATATTTTCAACTCAGAAATATCTATTTTAAATATATTTCCAAATCAATAATGGTGAAATGCAATCTAAGTTCATTTTTGATTTAAAACTATCTCTAGAATACTCTCTGATTTTCTCTGGAATTATAAAGGCTTCTCTACAACATTAACATAAATCTTTTTATGCATTTTCATAAATTTTTTCATGTCAAAAATTAATTAAAAATGCTTAACAATAATCATTTTCCAGAGCCCACTGTAGTTTGTTTGTTTCTAATTTCGTTAGCGTTTATAAACGCCTGCCAATCGCCTGGGCATCCGTCCAGGTGCAGATCTCTGTCTCTGCCTCTGGCTGTGTGTTTGTGTGATTTGATTTGCTTTGTGCATTCGCAGTCTGGGCTCTCTCTCTCGGTCTCTTAATAATAAATTCGCCACGGGTGGCGTCCCGGTACCCGTGGACCCTGGTCAGTGGCCGGCTGCGCCCATGACAAATCGCAACAAATGCCAAACAACAGACAAGATAAAAACCCTCGAAAGCGCTACAAATAAGAAAAACACCTTTTGATGTGGGCATTGTATTGTCCGCAGAGACAAAGAGACAAATCCACCACACCTACAGAGGCGAGTTTTCCTCGGAAAAAGGCACACATCACATCAAAGAAAGTCGCTGTAAGCTTTGAAAGACCCAGTTCCAAGGCCTGTCCTGTCCTCCAATGATTTTTGATGGAATCGAACCGAGAACCACTCCAAGTGGCTCACTCGTATCGCCTCAAAAAAGTGTTTCGTGGAATCCGGCCCACAAATTGTGCTCTCCAACTGATATGAGAGCGACGAGCGGGCTGATAAGGCTGCGGATGTGTTTATATGTGGGGGCCACTAAATACTAATTCCCAGGTATATGACCGGCCGTTCGGCAGGGTGCTGTTTGGGTCTAGGTTTGGTAGTTCCCGAGCCCGGAGCTCGGACCTAATCTTATCAATTTTGTCGTCTGCCCACCGCCGCCGCCACCGACTGTTGGCGTAAACAAACAAAAATAGTTATAATAATAATAAGCGCGAAGCAACACAAAAACAAAATAAATACGTAATGCACACGTTTATTTTTATGACCAACGTGTGGCTGCATTTCTAGCAGCTCTTCAGCTCTTCAGAGATCTACGAAAAGCGAACTAAACACGTAACATTTACTGTACCCGTGTAGAACATATATTTTTTATATATTATATATTTTTTGCTGACCACACGCCACTTGCACTTTTCTCGGCGAAATTGCATTTATTTTTAATTTACGTTTAAATGCCAACCTGTCGATTTTTTCCGCACGCAAAGGGGGTCATTGATTTGTGCGATGCGTTCTGACCGATCAGCACAAATCCCGGCTAGACGCTCTAAATGCCGACCGTCGACCGTAGACCGTCGCGTCTTCAGACGGAACAAGGCAATCGCTTTGCCTCTGAACTGGCGACACCTCAGCTTTGGTGAGATCTCTGAATATATAAATTTAATTCATGCAAGCATTGACTCTGGCATTGTCTCGAAAAAACGCCTCATGATCTTCAACAAAAACACGAATCATTATAATGAAGTGTTGGCCATTTTGAAGCTCTGTTATCAGATGAAAGATTAGCGAAGGCTTCGTAGAACTGCAATGGCAGGGAAAACCTGATTTAACCTGAAAACCTGAGCTAAGATTATTCTAAGCAAAGCTGTACTTCCTTTGGTTTACGAGTATGACGCGTGAAATATCTAATTCGTTCTGAGAAAATTGCATAACTGGAATCGAGCCCGCATCTCATTCAAGATTAGAGAAATCTTAGAATCTTAAATAACATGTAATTACTTTATAAAGGCAGTTAAAGTTTTAGACGGAAAGAAACATATATTTTTGTAATAAACAATTAGCTGATAATTACTAGAAGAACTTATAGAATGTTAAATATTGTTTATTATTAACACTGTAAACATATGCTTTTGTATTTAACATTTTCGAAGACCTCTTATATTTCTTCATAAAGGTTTTTAGGGGGAGATTTCCTTAGTTTCCTGTAAATTCTTAAGTTAGATTGACTTATACTATATATCTTAACCGACCTGTCACTCCATGATTAGCTGCACATTATTCCCTTAATGCTTAATCAAATATCAGCCACGACGCTTGCATTCAATTGAGAGATGTGTTTGCTTAGCCCCCCGACTCCCCATCGTCATCGTCTCTGTTCTGCGGCTGTGACTCGAGTGCACCGTCCGCATATCCTGTTTGGCAGTGTGGATCTCAGATCTGGGATCCAGTCGATGCGATCTGTCGCCAGCGTGTGCAGCACACATGTGCGAGGAGAGCGCGTGAAAATGACGACCGAGGCGCGGCGAATCCATCCGTCTGTCCCTTGGTCCCGGTGCCTGGGAGTCGGTTCTTCTGCGTTCTACGTTCTACGTTCTGCATTCTACACTCTACAGAGACAGAGACAGCGAGGAAGATGTGGATATGCGGATATGCTGAATGCTGAGTAGGCGGCAGCTGCTGCTGTTTGTCAAAACATTGGCATGGAATTCGCTGTGAGGCGAGGCAAGTGAAATGAAATGTATCTGCCAGATACATATGCATCGCATCGCACGGCATATGTAAATGCAGTTTCCTGCCGTCCCAAAACGAAACGAAACTCCATTAGCAACAACCACAGGCGAGGCGAGGCATCATCCACGAATTCCGCTTAATTTCGTTGACGATTAATCAAAATCAAATAAATGCAAGTAACTTGGACTGAGACTGAGACTCCTCCTCCTTCCAAGTTCCTCTTGAGTTCTTGAGCTCCTTCTCCTTTTACTAACTGCTGCTGGCTGTTGGCCGATGATGGATTTCGTGATAAATGAAGTGAAATTTGAGTGGATTTTATCTCAACTCCGTTGGGTTTGCTGTTCTTCTTTTATTTTTGTTGCTGAAGTTGTTTTTGCCCTCCATACAAATGCGTTAAATGCTCGAAACGATTATCTCTGGGTTGCGAGCACAGGCCCCAACATTTATGATGATTTACATGTGTGTACAGGGGCTACAGTTGAGGTTAAAATTATCGGAGGGGCATTTTTGAATTTATTTTTTTTTATTTTAAGTATTTTTAAATGATTATTCTAGCTTTTAAATTAAGGAATTACCGAAACTATAAGCTTATAAAACTGAATTCAGTCTCTAAACAGCAAATTTCTAAAATTAAGATCAAAGAAGCGAAAGCAGGGATGCCCTAGGGTGGGATTTTACGTTCTTTCTATAGAGTAAACCAATATTTCTTTGAGAATTTACTTTCTTACTGCAAAAACCAGAAAATTGGTTGTAAAGTTTACTTTAAGTTAATAAACGGTAAAGCAGGGATGCCCAAGGGTGTCCCTTTACGTTTATTCCATAAATTAAGCCAACTTTTATATGGGAATTTCGTTCGTTAATGCAAATACCCCAAGTTTGGTCTTAAAGTCTTTAAGCTAAATTGTTTAAGACCTGAAACTTATTTATTTTAAAGCCGAAACTGATTTATTTAATGATTTTTCAATCAACTAGTGACTAAGCTAGAATATCGTATTATAAATGCAAAACTGCAGGCTTTTATATACGATTGCCATAAGCACTATATCATTTTCTTGCCTCTAAAATGCTTACTCACCATTAAGTTGGTTATAGCTTACTATTTCAACGACCTCTGCTGTATGAATTATATTTATTATTTAAGAGTTTGATATAGAGGTAGAGCTCAAAGGGGATTACTCCAAACTCCCTCATATGTTTTTCTGTGTGACTTCAAGGGGCCATTGTCCACTGTCTCTTTTCAAAATACCTTCCTAATCCTGCAAAAATTAACAGCTCCCCGCTAAGTTAAGAGCACAATTGGCGGCTGCTAATTGCGGGAGAAATGTCCCGAAAAAAGTGTCATAACTCTTATTGGGCGCGCTCTCTCGCCCCCTTTCGTTGTTGGTAATAAGTGAATGTGTCGCACAGACAGCGCGGCGGCATGTTTATTAGACTGCAAACAGCAACAGCAACAACTGTTGTTAGCCGCACAATGGGAATTGCGAATCGCGAACGGCGAATCGAGAGCCAATGACAACGCACATTGGCACGTATTTCTCATTTGGCCAAATGTGCATATCATATCGAATAATATACGAGCTTATATACGTATGGGTTCTATCCGACATTTGCATATTTTCGGTGTCTGTTAGTCTGCTGGCTGAGATTTATATATATGCTTTCCTGTCTATTAAAAGCCTGCACACGTCATGCTGTCGCCGGGGCAGCCTTAAAAGGCAGCGTGTGGCTCTGTTTGATTCATCATCAGGTGACCAAAATCAGCGTAACAATAATTGCCAGCAGTCAGCCAGGCTGCAGCAACATGTTGCTGCTACTGCAACATGTTGCTGCCGACAACTGATGGCTGGTCTTTTTTTAAGTATGCAGAGCGAGTTGTGGCCATAAATCGAATTGACATCTTGACGCGACTTGCATTGGTTGGCGGACTTGGCCATTGGTCAATGGCCACCCACAGAGGCATAAATCGTAAATGCAAAGGCTCGTCCCTGGTGGAGCGCCATATGATTCACAGTGATTCACGCAGTGATTTCCGCCAGTGACTTCCTTCGCAATTATAAATCTGTTCTCGGAAGGAGTCGCTGCGAACCGAGCCACAGCCACAAAGTTGCTAACAAATCGCAGACGACAAATGCGCAGACAGCTTGACTTTATTTTTGTGCCGCCAAGCCATAGCCATACAATATATATACTATATATACTTTGTGTCTGCGTACGAGTTTATTTCTAGCCAAATAGCATTTGGTATTTCGTCTGGCAGGCGCATAAATTTCGAATTAGAAACAAAAAGAGCGAAAGACACGGCCAAGACGACTGCGACGACGACTAATTAGCCGCTCTGTTGTTTTTATTTTAATTTTGACCCAGCCATGGCAACAAGACAACCAGCCAATGGACCCCCTCTCGATTTGGTTCGCTACTGTGGAGGGAATCATCTGATCGAATCTCGGCCTGAGTGACTTTTGGCTAACGCCTTCACCTGATTAGCATTCGAAACCAATTTCAATTCCAATTTCGATTTGGGTTTCGTGATCTGCGATCCGCTATCAGCGATTGCCAATCATCGCCCCAATATCAATATCAATGTCGTTGATCCCCCGATTCTGGCAATCTCTTGATAAAATCGCCATAAAAATTGTATCAGCTGCTGCCGTTGAATTATGCAAATTGAGTATATTCACTCGCAGTCCATAAACAAGTCACTGCTCAAGACGATTTTCATAATTTTTTATTTTTTTGCGCTCGATTGGAACTGCAATGTCCGCCATAAAAGTCACTGGACGATAAGATTTTTATGTGAACAGATGGTTTTATTTGTGATTTTAATTTAAGAAACCATTGATTTCATTCAGTTGCTAATTTTTTCTCCTTTTCTTTTCGTTACAGGTAAGTTTCCAGACCGGAACAAAGTTATGAGGAGAGATATGAGGCATGCAAAGGTTATGCAAGGGAACTTGAGTGGTAAATTATGAGAGATTATATTTTAAAAGGGAATTTGTGCTGTATTTTTAAAGAGTAATACGAAACAGGGGAATTAATAAATCTGATTATGATTCTACCTTTGATTAAATCATACACAAATCAGACTACAATTTATATGAAATAATCAGTAACTGATTATTCAGGGACCTCCCCTACTATAAATGCTTGTCATAGTCTACATCAGATTATATTCTTTTATTTTAGAGAGATAGGAAATTTAATAGAAGCCTAAAAACACATGAATACCTCCACCTTTTCCTAAAAAATCTATAAATTCAATTCCCAGAAGCCGATCGTGATTTCGGGGCGTTTTTAAAACGCCTTCACTTGGGTGGTCCACCGGCAGCAATCGCAAATTAGGCATCTCGCCATTCAGCCATTCAGCCAGCGCACTTGCCAGCTGCTGCAATTTTTCATATTTGTTCGTGCACTTTTTTGCGAGTATGTGTTTTTTGCATTTTGTTTTTAATAATTTGCGCCTGCAATTAAAAATCATTAAGCCAAATCAGCGCGGTCTGCCCGGCGGGCTCTCTAATTAAAGCTGATTGTGTTGATTCGGCTGCCGTATGCAGAGGGAAAAAAATGCGAAAAATATGGGAAAATTATGCACAAACATATAAAGTGCACATATCTGTGCATGTATGAATGCTGCAATTGTTTTTAATTGCCAGCAGGCCGGAGAGATTGGGGAGAGTCCATAAGCCAAATTGTGTCAGACATAAATCTGACCATCTGTTGGCTTTTTGGTTTTTGTTTTAGTTTTTTGTTAGCGTTTCATTCATGATTTCCACGCGACTCAGCTGGACAAAAAACTAACACCAAATAGAAACACACCAAAGCCAAAAATAAATATAGAAATAGGCAACACAAGCATTAATTATTGCCGTTTATAAGGAAAAATCGTTTTAAAAGTTGTCATGCCCAAGCGTGGAGTGTGTGTGTCAGAGGCTTGGCAACAACCACTGAGCATAAAACCCGTTTACCTTCGCCATCATTCTTTTTTATTAGGAAAACAAACGATTTTGTTTGGACTTCAGCTTCGGGTTAAAGTCTTTTCGCCGCCACAGCCTCTCCCTTTCTGGCCGATGATTAATTCTCTCAGATGTGTATCCCGAATTGTAGAATTTTGGTCAGCAATTCCCACAAGGATTTAGAAAACATAACTTAGCTGACCATGTGGTCCACACCTTGGCATAAATTCCTATTTCCAAAGAAACTGATTTGAATGAGAGTAATTTGATTTCTCGGAATTCTCAGCATGTTTCCAAGCTCTAAGCTTGAATCACACATTCCGCCAAGAACGAGTTAGAGACTAGCTTCGTTTGACGAGAAATCTGTTAGAAAACTTCACTTAAAAGCATAATTTTCGATGAGGCATCACATTTAATGAATTAACAATGAATCGCCTAATTAAAAGTCATAAACTTTCTTCCGACACTTGTGCAGAGCACATTTTAGCAAACGATTGTATGTTAATATCTGTACAAAATGGTGTGTGGGCATGGCCATTGGCCATTTCCATAAGTCATTGTTCATTGGAGGGCGTATGCAAAGCAAAATGGGAAGAAAACAATTAATTGCTATTGATTTACGGGGCGTATGCTTGATTTATTTAGCAATCGCTTGACCAAAAAGCAGGCGGGTGCATTCATTTTCTTTCTTTCTATATATTTTATTTATTGCCCACATGCGCCGTACAATAGAAACTGATGACTTCATTGCCAATGTTGTAACATCATCGGCAATAATCACAGTAGCCATTGAAGGAAGCCGCAGGCGAAATTTCAAGTACATGTGGGCTTCTGTTGGCTGATTTTGTGGTTATTACCCTCACTCTGTGGTAGCTGATGGCTAATAGCTGGTAATAACTCTCATGTTGGTGAGATGTTGGCCCGAGATTGATGTAATTATGCTGGCTAGTTAGGGCTATATCAGATCAGCCTGTGTTCTTTTTTGCCTTCAATAAAATGTAGATCAACTTGGGCAACTCTAATTCCGAATTAGCATGGCGCCCCCGGGGTGGATGGCGCTGTAAATGTTATTTCTGTCCCAGCCTCCAAGCAAATGGCTTTTGTTTTCTTAACTGTTTTCGCTGTCGTTGTCGTTATCTTCTCTTCGAAACCCGGCTAATTTATGCAGCGCTCTATGCTTTGCATTTCAAGCAATTTCCTCTGCTCGATCACATGTCCACCAAACTGGTATACAGTGTATATCCACTATGAATGACGGGGTTACTTTTGAACCCGGATGTATATATGTAGGTGCCTGTGCGCCTCTCTAATGCCAATTCAATTTGAGGCTAATGTAGATTGAGATACGATTTATGCAGATTATGCAAAGGGCGGTCCCGGCCGATCAATTCTGGTATCCAGTCGCAGTCGGTGTAGGTGTCGTCTGAAGTCGGAGTTGAGAGCCAGAAGCCGCATCCACAGCATCCGGCAGCCCACGCATTGAAAAGAGAGAAATACACAAAAAACTAGACAGACATTTTGTTTAGCATTTTGTTGTGCCAACTGTCCCATTTGCTTGGTTCGACTTGAATCTCTCCCTCCCTTTGGGTATTCAAGAATCGCTCGCACGCTGCCTCCTGCTGCCCACGCAGCGCGCGGTTTTTATCGCATAGAAGTCGCGCCGCTTGGGCGTTTGTGATTTAATTAAAAATATGCGACACTTAATTAAAACGCATGCGACGAGAGACACTTGCAAATATTTAGAGAGAGACTGCAGCGCATTTTATTAAGAATTTTGACAGCGTTTTGATTAAGAGCCCAGCCGCCCCGAGGCACTTGGCAGGTTCACTCCAACGCCCACGATCCATTCGGCGGCAGCAGCAAGTTATGGGAAATAACTGGTTGCCGCGCTGATTTATCGGGAGACGAAAAAACAGCGAGGCAGCCGGCCATTCATGCCTCGCAGCTTACACGGCTTACAGCTTACAGCTCTCAGCCTCTGACTGAGCCGGGCTAACAGCAAAAACATGTTTGTATTGGCTGTGACACGTTTTGAAAGTCAATTAAACGCTTGTAAAATGCATTTATGCAAAGCGAACGCACTAGGAATGCTGCGGACAACAATGGCTGCCCCACTGATGCAACTCTCCGCTAACAGTGGCTGCCGGATGCGATCTAGAGAGAGTTTACTGTAGAACCAGTTCCCGAGTTCTAATTACAGTGCTTATCTTGCTGGACATCAAATGGCGAATGTCGTCTAATCTCTTGCCAATTCAACAACATCAACGACAACGACAACGGCGAAAGGGAAAGTTCCGTGCGCCATAACGCTCGAAATGCGCAAATGCCTTGATAAAAAAATAAGAAGAATTTTGGCAACCTCACAAACAATTGCGGCAACTAAATTTAAATTGCCCCCAAAAGAATTATAGCCAAGTAAACCGAGGCAGAGGCAAGGCAGACCGATCCCATCCGAGGCAAACAAACAAACATCAGATGATGGCGATGCTTGGTGGATAAAAACCCAACGTCAGCAAGTCACAAGTAGTCGCGGCGACCGGATCGGGCGAATAAATCTGCCAATATAAATAAATCCGCTTTTGGCAGGAGACTGGGGGATCAGATAGGAAAATCAAATGCCAACCAGCCAATTCATTAGGACCGACAGAAAAATTATGGAAAATGCCGCCCACTTTTCTCAAAATTTGTTCGCCTAATTTTGTTTCTTTTTTTTATAATAAATACCGGGGAATACAAGACGGCGCGGCCTACGTTGAACAATAAAACTTAACATTATTATATAAAACGTATCGCACAAAAACAAGCCATGAAAATGAAAACAGACGCCCACAGTCAGTCCGCAGGCAGAAAATCGAAAAAAACGATGGTCGGGAAAACGTGCGGAAAAGCACAAAGGCCTCAAGTGGAAATTTTCATTAGGTGACTAGGGGAAACCTCTTTAAAAAATATATTTTTGAAAAGAAAAATTAGGGAAAAGGTGCGGAATAAATGTGTTTAATTAGGAAGCTTACAAAACATAATTTTACCAAGTGAAATGTTTATTAAATCAAGTTGATTATTGAACTTAAATAGTGAAGTATTCTTTTTGCTTATAATAAATGGAAAATTTTGTAATTTAACGTGTTAGAAGTTTACTAGATTATTATTATTAATATTCTTCTAAAATTATTTTAGGTAGAGCATTCAGCTTTCTATAAGCTTTTCTTCTCGATTATTCCAAGTAGGTTCGTGTCCCTGCTAGGCACCTTCTCAGACGTCACAGTCTTGGTTTGAAATTTGTTGCTATTGCAGATTTCTTGGCTGCTTTTGTTTGGACAAGATTTAGGTGGCTGATGATGCGCATTCCATTCCATTCCATTGATGAGCTCACAGCGGCAGGCATCAGGTGTTTGGTTTACTTCGCGCGTACTACAAGTAGTAGATGGATTTGTGTATCTTTGGCAATCACATGACTGCGTTCAGCAGCGTAAGCACTTTGTGAATGCCTTTATACAGTCGAACATCTACATATAGAACTGTTTATAAATCGAATTTGGTTTAAAGTTAATAAAAAGGGAAGATATTTAGGAAAATATACAGTTTATAGGGTAAGAATGTCACCAAGAACATTCTTATTCCTAAAATGATAAAACTCGTATTTGTTTGTAATAATTAATGCAGATATATTAAATGTACTTACCTCTTAATCTACTGTGTATTTTTTAGATATTTTTCAAGAAAACCAGTCAGGATAATATCATTTTCTATATCAAATTCTATCTGTAGAACCTTAAACTTCGTTTTTAGCTAGTTCCACGTGAGTTTTCGCTCTAGAAGCTGCACTGTAGCTTGTTTTTTTGCATTTTGGCAAATGTAGGCGTTCGGCGGATGTGGAAGAGTACCCCAGAGCGGAGGGGAGCTTGCGAAAATTCCAACCCAATGAGGAAGGAAAGGGAGCTCAGGCTGCAGCTTTTCCACCATCAGGCCTTGTGGGAGGAGCAGCAAGCCCATCGAGTATGCAGCACAGATATATATTTTTAGCCATTTGATGCGATGTTCGCGGCACGATCTCGACAGGGAGGCGGCAAAGGCAGTCGGCCCACGCCCACAGCGCCCACAGCCCACAGCTCACGGATCTCAGATCGGAACGTAGCTCTCTGATCGGAGCTCTCGGAGATCGGATCATCATAGAGCGACTGCGACTGGTGATAAACGCTTGGGTGGCGGTCGGGGAAACTGTGGAAACTGCACCCATGTGAGATGTGAGAGAGAGCGTTGGCAGCGGAAATCGTTAGCTGAATCATGCCGTAAAATATTCCCCACATGCGCCCAGCGACGACGACGACAGTGCGTTGCAAAACTATAAAGCCACTGGGGCACAGGTTCGAGCATCGGCCGATGCAGGGAACGATCATCGTGCTAATACTTTTACTGCCCACTGTTTCGCCGTTTATGGCTCTGGGTGATGCAGCTGCTCAAAGTCGCGGCGAGGCTAATTAAAATAGCAATCCAAATAAAGTAATTACGGGTCAATGTTAATCTCTTGCGGAGATTCGCTGGCCAAATGTGGGATATCCGACATAAAAGGATCGAAACAAAGCGGGAAATTGTAAAGATTTTTCGTGGCAAATCGAGTATCAGAGCTCGACAGCTATTGTCAGCCATTGTATTTAATTAACTCTTCAAAAAAGTCTGTAAATAAGTAAGTTAACTTATCAAATCAGGTCAGTTAAAGCAAATTAAATCCGTTATCGAATTGGGTTAGCCGGAGATAAAGGTTATCAAGTAATCGCCTTCAGCTAGTGATAGAACACGTTCTCATTCGGAACTAAACTTGTTTTTTATTTAGAGCAATTAGCGAGATGTATGTTGGGTATTTAAGATAAAGAAATAAGATCAGTTCTGAAAGATAACTGTACTCTTAACACGATGAGCTAAGGGAATGCGGAAATACCTACACCAGAGATAATTTTTCTATAATTTTACAACAATTCAACAACAAGTCAACAAGGTTCCTGATATTGTATATAATACATATAGCTCAGGAAGGCATTCCTTGTCATAACTATTTATTAACTCGATCAAACAAGGGAATCCTAAAATACTAATACCAAAGGTAATTTTTCAACAATTGTACTACAATTCAACAACATTTCAACAACAGTTTTTTAACAAGAGATTTTGTATTAGATCAGTTGGAAAACAACTTAAAGAACTAAACTCAATAAACCAAGGGGATGCATTAATATCCATACCAATGATAATTCTTCAACAATTCTACAAGAATTTTCTTACAATCCCACAACAACTCGCCAACAATTTAACAAGGTTTACTTTCAATATAAAACATTCTTGATTAAAGCTCTTTCGATAAAATACAAAATAGCCCAAGAAGGCATCCCTTGGCATAATGTCAATTATGATCAAAATCAGTTTTCGTTTTCGTATCCGTTTATGATTGGAAATATTATTTAACGATGCGGCTGCATCTTTGTTTGCTCGCATGCCGACCATGTAGGGCATCCTTCTTGGACTTCCTTTTCGTGTTTGAAGAGTTTCACATAAAAATGGTTGTTTATTGCAACCGGCCAACACACACAGACACACAGAGGGCCAAGGAGCCAACCTGGAGATTGCTTTGTTCTGGCCTGCCAGCCAGTTTCAGTTCGTGGCTTCTTTTTTCGCCCCCCGCCTCCTTTTGCTTTTCGGGTTTTGCTGAGTGGCAAGCGCGTGCACTTGGCGCCAACCCGGAGCCGCCACATTGCCTTGCCCCTCGAGCGGCGGCAGCAACATGTACTGGAGGAGGCCGAAGGGGGCAGGAATTTGATTTGGAACCGGCGTCCGCGGTTCGTTTCATAATTTGGTTGCCTTTTTTTTCGGTGCCTGCTCTTGGCCTGCAAGAAATTCATAATTTGTCTGCAACGCCAAGAGGCTACCGTGCTACGTGGTCATCGTTGCCTGATGCCTCTGATTTTTCCGCTCGGCCAAGAACCGAGAAGCAACAGGTATTTGCGAATAAAACTTGGCAAGACTCGAATGAAAACCGAACAATTGGGAATATATAATGTGCATGTATCTTGACCGGGAAACGCGTGGCGACAGCAGCCAAACAGCAGCTGTCGCTGGCTATTAAATTGTAATTAAATTATTATCTCGCCGCGGCCGAGGGCGTGGCCAGAAAGGCAGGCAACATCCGCCAATTTGTTTGGTTTGCCAATTGCCAGTATCTCCGAGCTGCGAGCTGCAACTGGTGGCCAGAGCCGAGTGTAAATGGCATGCAGTTTCCACTCTCGGCCGCGGCATGTGTCACTTGTCGCTACTTCGCAGCCTTGACTACACGCGACCTGGTCAGGTATTGCTCCCAAAAATCCGCTCGGCATTCCGCCAGTCTCTCGCTCATTGTTGGGCAACCCAACCAGAGAGAGATCGTTAATCAGTGGAATTGTATCTTTTAGAGCCGTTTACCATTGCCATTAATGGCTCTGCAACTCCAACGATCTCGTTTCGTGTGAATGTTGTGGCTTTGATGGATGGCTGAGGGGTCTCGTAACGAGCGTAAATAAGCGAATGGAATTCGAGATTTTTGTTTTCCTAGAACGGGCGAGCCAATAAACAATAATGGGAATCGGAAAGCGGCGTCGAGTCAGCAAAAGTATCTTCTCCAGCAGACCAAATCCATGACACACATCCGTTTTGGCGAACGATCCACTTTACGACTTATAAATGAGCGACGGCGTTATAAAAACGTCTAAAAATATGCTAAACACTTTGCACAAATCACCTTTTGCGGCCTTTGCTGCCAGCCATGCGAACCATAAAAAATATGGCACATTCGGGGGGCGTTAAAGGCGTTTTTATGAATGAACTGCAGCGCTAGCAGCGGGAACTGCGAATGCAATTAAAGCTTGTGCCTGGGAAATGTATTGAGCAGGTCGGGGGCAGCCAGCTCTCCAGCCAAGCATGGGAACGCCACATCCACCCACTCGAGTGGACGTAACTCAGCCATCTAACGGGTGTCTCCGCGGCGGAAAAACGCACTTAGTGCGCGCTCGCATGGCTGTCGCAGCCGTTAAGCGGCCATAAAACTCGCGTCCAATGGCCCCCGACGCCCACCATAACGGTTGCTGCTCAGGCTGCTCATGTAGCGCTGCCTGCTCCACTCTAGAGTGACCACAAGTGGCAGCAGGAACTACTGGGCAACGGACTACCGGCTACTGGCTACTGGCAGCAGCCACTTGCAACGAGCTTGTAATTAGTGGCAGATTTGCCAGCGACCTGAATCAATTGCCCGAGTTACCGTTACCCCCGTTAGACCCCACCCACCACTGCACCCAGCACTGCATCCAAAGGCTCCACTTGCCACTTACCACTGCCACTTGCCACGGCCACAGCAGCTGCGGCCCACTCTTCATGCTCAGACGCATTTTCACGCAACGCTGCCCGCTGCTCGCGGTTTGCTGGCGGTTTAAATCGCCAAGTCAGGCGAACCAGTGAAGGCTTAACGATTTATGCACTTTGAGGAGATTTATTATTAATGTTATTTATGGTTACTAGCCAGAGGATAATCCCCGCAAGAGATGTTATATCAAATTGATGATTTTGGGTAGAAAATTTCAAGAACAACTTGGAAAGATTTATAGAAAAGGCTTTTAAGGAAGTCATTTATGAATTAATGAATTTTTTTAAGCAGTCTTGTCAGAATTAAGAGACTCAGTTAGAAGAACATTCGGCTTACTTACAAAACACACATTAAAGAAAGTTTTTAAGTACAAAAAAACATTTTTAAGCCAACAATGTTGCTGTTTGCCATCTTAACTAGGAACAGGTTCAACTGATGCCA
The DNA here is from genome assembly GCA_014170255.2 of Drosophila triauraria. Lineage (NCBI taxonomy): Eukaryota > Metazoa > Arthropoda > Insecta > Diptera > Drosophilidae > Drosophila > Drosophila triauraria. The sequence continues at coordinate 6,262,146 of CM024334.1, read as the reverse complement.
TTGATTGGGTCTAAGAAAGTGATTAAGCCAGCTTCCTCATCAAGTTTAAGTGCTTTTTAAGCTAGGAACCTCAGCAGGCTTCTTACTACTGGTTGGTTGTAAAAATTACGATTGCAGCATTAATATAGTGCATAGCCCAGGGGTATAAGCGATGAGCAATCTTGTTTTATGCAAGAAAAAAAAAAACATTAAAGTCTCCTTCTTAAAAAATGTATACAAAAATTCACAATGAAAGTTTTAACTCTCCAGAGATACTTTATGTTAATTTAATTTCCTTCTCCATTACAGCCCGCTCGCTGACCTGCTACTGCGATGGCAGCTGTCCGGACAACGTGATCAATGGAACCTGCGAGACCAGACCCGGCGGCAGCTGCTTCAGCGCCGTCCAGGAGCTGTACGATGAGACGACTGGCCTGTACGAGGAGGAGCGCACATACGGATGCATGCCACCCGAGGAAAACGGCGGCCTTCTAATGGTGAGTTTCCAGGAAAAGTCCAAATAAACCAATTACTTACGAATTACCTCTTCCCCCGTTACAGTGCAAAGTGGCCGTCGTTCCCCACCTGCATGGCAAGAACATCGTCTGCTGCGACAAGGAGGACTTCTGCAACCGCGACCTGCATCCCACATACACACCCAAGCTGACCACACCAGCGCCGGACCTGCCCGTGAGCAGCGAGTCCATGCACACGCTGGCCCTCTTCGCCTCCATCGTCGTCTGCCTGTCCGTCCTAATGATGATCCTGTGCAGCGTCTGCTTCACGTACAAGCGGCGCGAGAAGATGCGCAAGCAGCCACGCCTAATCAGCTCCATGTGCAACTCGCAGCTGTCGCCGCTCTCGCAGCTCGTGGAGCAGAGCTCGGGCTCCGGGTCGGGGCTGCCGCTCCTGGTGCAGCGAACCATTGCCAAGCAGATCCAGATGGTGCGGCTGGTGGGCAAGGGCCGGTACGGCGAGGTCTGGCTGGCCAAGTGGCGGGACGAGCGGGTGGCCGTCAAGACCTTCTTCACCACGGAGGAGGCCTCCTGGTTCCGCGAGACCGAGATCTATCAGACAGTGCTGATGCGTCACGAGAACATCCTGGGCTTCATTGCCGCCGACATCAAGGGCAACGGCAGCTGGACTCAGATGCTCCTCATTACGGACTACCACGAGATGGGCAGCCTGCACGACTACCTCTCCATGTCGGTGATCAATCCGCAGAAGCTGCAGCTGCTGGCCTACTCCCTGGCCTCGGGACTGGCCCACCTGCACGACGAGATCTTCGGCACGCCGGGCAAGCCGGCGATTGCCCATCGCGACATCAAGAGCAAGAACATACTGGTGAAGCGGAATGGTCAGTGTGCCATCGCCGACTTCGGCCTGGCGGTCAAGTACAACTCCGAGCTGGACGTGATCCACATTGCCCAGAATCCCCGAGTGGGCACACGCCGCTACATGGCCCCCGAGGTGCTGAGCCAGCAGCTGGACCCCAAGCAGTTCGAGGAGTTCAAGCGGGCCGACATGTACTCGGTGGGCCTGGTGCTGTGGGAGATGGCCCGTCGCTGCTACACACCCATTTCGAGCAAGACGACCACCTGCGAGGACTACGCCCTGCCCTACCACGATGTGGTGCCCTCGGACCCCACGTTCGAGGACATGCACGCGGTGGTGTGCGTGAAGGGCTTCCGGCCGCCAATACCGTCGCGCTGGCTGGAGGACGATGTACTGGCCACCGTCTCCAAGATCATGGCGGAGTGCTGGCACCCGAATCCCACCGTCCGCCTGACGGCGTTGCGTGTGAAGAAGACGCTCGGGCGCCTGGAGACGGACTGCCTTATCGATGTGCCCATGAAGATTGTCTAGATTAGTCCCCTGCTAGGTTTGACCTAAGTTGCATTTAGTTTTCTCTGTCCTTCTGTTTAATGAATGGGAACTTCCTCTAGTTAGGTTCTAATCGTAAGCTGCCTGTACTTGGGCGGAGCAGAGCAGAGGATCACATCCTCGAGAGGTGCCTATTCTACGATTACTTTAATCGCCGCACTGATTGTAGGCTAGAGCTTAGACATAGCTAGTTAGCTAGTATTTAAGTTAGGAGCTAGTTGCTAAGGCCCCCTGCAAAATCTTTGGTTAGAAAAATGCTTTAACTATTTGAGAAATACCTAGGGAGTATATGCGCGTCGGTGTACATATAGTAAGTGAGAGGACTAAAATCAATCGGAATCGAAATTTAAATGTAACTAAATATAACTTTTGTGCCAGCTCTTGTACGCTTTATTAACGTTACAAACTAAGCCCCCATTTCTCGGACCCCCGAGGCCTTAGCCTCCGCATACAGCATATATATATATGTGTCTATGTGTTATGTTTGTATCTAGTGATTAAGTAACAGACTTTGCCGACTTGTGTGCAAGTGAATGCTGCCTTTTGTAAAATCCACGGAATTAGTTGCCTTAAGACACGAGTGTAAAGACAGGAGAATACAGACAAAGGATGCTTCCTTCCCTTTGCATTAGCAACCTGAAGTGGTCGGTGTTCCTTTGTTTTCTATTTTGTTTTCTTTTTGTAAATAGTTAAGATGTTTATAGGCCGCTAATCATACAGATATATATAGTATATAATATATAAATTATATATTGTCGTTAAAAGCGATGCTGTAAATACTATATATGTATCTCTATCTGTAACCGTATAACTTATCTCTTATCGTTCTTATATCGAGTAACCTTGTTTAAGCTAGAGTTAGGCACTAAACTAACAGCTAGCCCCTAAGAGCAGCGAGTAAACTAAGCTAGTTAGAGATTTATGTGTAAGGCGATATTTCAGTTCGGTTTCTTCTGTTTCATTACCACAAGAACTAAAGTTTGTATTAAAGCGTTTAGTTAATTTATTTAAAAATAATAAAAAATTATTATTAAACCCAAAAGCTTCATTCCACGTTGGTATTTATTGGTCAGCAAACACGATTCCGATTCCTCTAGTCGCCCGTCATCATCTCCATGAATTCTGCGAATCACAAAAGGGTAGAACAATTAATACCACGGATGAAAGCCACTTAATCAAGTCAGCCAACCGTCAAAGTCCACGGTGCCGGAGCCATCAGTATCGATCTCAGCGATGATGCCGTCCAGATCGCTGGAGGACAGCTTGTCGTCGAGGGCGGCGAGGATTTCCTTGAGCGTCGAGGTGGTGATGTAACCGTTGCCCTCGCGATCGTACAGGCGGAAGGCCTCCTTCAGCTCCTTCTGTATGGCCTCGGCGTCCTCCTCCTCCAGGAAATGGGCGGCGATATTGCAGAAGCCATCGAAGTTCACCTTGCCAGTGTCCTCCGGATCGTTGTCATCGATCAGACTCTGCAGTTCGCTCTCCTCGAACATCTGGCCCATGCTGTTGAGGATGGTCTTCAGGCGCAGCGTCTCGATGAAGCCCGACTTTTGTGTGTCGAACATTTGGAATGCCTTGCGCATGATGTCCATCTTCTCGTCGTCCTCCTGCGGTTACACCAAACACCAAAATTAGCCGACACATTAGCCCACTTTCGATTGCACAATCTCCTCCCAGCGATAGATACCATTTTGTGCGAGCGAGTTTAGCGAACGAAACGAGTGTCCCAGCGAGTCGAGTCGAGTATCTCCAATGCGTTCCAACTGCGTTGGCCTGCGGGCGCGCACTAAACCGATCGCCTGGCCAAGATCATTATTTATAAACAACAAATTTCGCTTAGTGGAAGCGTCACTCATACGCAGCGTACACCTCGGCAGCGGTGGCCGCGGCAGAGGCAGCACCCAAAATCCATGGGTTATTGTTGGTTTGCCTTTCGGCAAAGCACTTTATTAACAGCCATTGGAATGCGACCTGGCTGAGGAGGCGGCGCAGGCGGATGCGGAGACTGATTCTGGCCAGACGCTGATCTAAATCAGATCAAAGTGTTACAGGTGCACAGCCTGTTGGCGAATAGGGATCGGCATCGACTCGGAGTCGGTATTGGGGGTTCGGTGTCGGCTGATGCCTAAGGTCGGCGGCAGAACGGCGACGTCATCTCCATCATCTTTGGCGCTGGCAGCCGGAAAAACGGAAAAACGAGCGCACAGCGCACGCCACAATTATGCAAAGAGCAGCAGCACCCATATTGGGCTACACAGATACAGATACAGATACAGGGGCCGGAGATACGGATACACACCCTCGCATCGTCGGATCGAAGTGTGTGCGTGCCTGCCCGGTCGGTCGGTCACTCAGTCAGTCACTAAAAATCGACTATAAACGTCTTCACAATCAGTCACAAAATCAGCGCGATTTTCTCACGGTAATTGTATTTTTAGTACTTTATAGCAATTTTTGTCCATATGATCATGAGTGGGCCAGATGCCTCCGCTGGCTTCCACAGGCTCATCGCCGCTGCTGCTGCTGCTGGCTGCTGGCTGCTGCTCCTCCTACTACTGCTGGCTGCGGTTAACCACACACACTCAGACGGAGGCCGATCCTCCCCAGACCCCGTTGAGCGTCGCGCAAATTGTTTTCTGCGCAAAAATGTTGATTTGGTTTTATATTTTTGCTTTAAAACAAACAAACAGGCATTCAAACTGGCAAATGGACATCGGAGCAGGGGGAGTGGGTTTTGGACTTGGGTTCTCGTTCTCGTTCTCGTGTCCGTGTGTAACCTTCCGGCGGCATTTTTTGGCAAAGGCAAAGGCAAAGCCAAAGGCAGGCAGCAGCAGTAGCCGCCGCAACTTTGATGGTCATTTGATTTTTATTATTTATGACAAAACGTGAAACACTTTTGGAATGTCCCGCGACAGGTGGGGGTGGTGGGCAGGGAAGGGGTTGAGTGCACTCACACACCGACGACGACAGTTCGATTGTTTTTGCATAATTCTCGAAATGTGTGTGCTTCCTCGTATAAATAGCTCAAGTGGGGGGAGGGACCATAGACGTGGCACAAGTTCTAATTCGGACGCTGACAGTTTGGTGGCATGAAATTTAAGGCTAGATTTACGACGTAATTACCACAACGAATTGTACTGGCACAGGACGGGCACGGGCCACTCTTAAAAATATGAATTATGGCTAAGGAGTTTAGGAAAATGTAGATTTAGAAATGGAATAAACCTAGACCATAACTTTAAATTCTCTTAAATTTATACAGGTTTCTGGAGAGTATTTCGAGTATTTCCGGTAGCTGTAAACTTCTTTAGACTTTAGTTTTCCCATAATAAAATAAACATATTTAATATCTTGAAATAAACTTCTTTAATCTAAAAACTCTCTTACAACCTATTACGCAACCGCCCTCGTTGGGCGCCAAGAAAGGTTAAGACCGCAACTAATGTCATTACCAAATGGTCATGCCTTCTTTATTTTATTAACCAAACCGAAATAAATTAAAATCTATACAAGTTATTAGTAAAAGTTAGAACTTATCTCAACCTCCAAAGGATCGGAAGACATGTTTCACCTGTGGACATTCGTGATTTTATTAGGTAACAAAGGCCACTTTTCCCAACTCTTTCAAAGAAAGGTAATTACCTCCCCCGCTAGCCTTTTCATGTCAATCCCTGAACGCTTTTATGAGGAAGAGGAGGAGCCGAATTGCTTTACCCAGCTTGACGAGACGTGTCCCAATGAAAACATCACGTTTTGGCTCTACACGTAAGCATGAAGTAACCTCCCTTACTCCTCTCTGTATCACCCTTTTCCGTAGCAAAAATGTCCTGGAGGGAAAACAATTGTGGATGAACAATTTGAGCCTGGCTGGATTTGAGCCCCGAAAGCCGCTAAAGGTGCTAATTCATGGATTTCACGGTGACCGTGACTCTTCGCCCAACATCCTCTTGCGTCCCCTGCTAACCACTCTGAACTATCACGTGATCTCTCCGGACTTTCGAACCTGGCCAAGGAACCCTGCTACTCGCAGGCCGTGCACAATGCCAGGTTCGTGGGTCGCTGCCTGGCCAAGTTGCTGACACAACTTCTAAACCAACGCCTGGTGGCCGAAGAGGATCTGCATTTGATTGGATACGGATTAGGAGCCCATATTGCCGGGTTTGCAGGCAACTTTTTGCCCGTTCAATATCGGCTGCAGCACATCACCGGCCTCAATCCGGCCAAGCCGTTCTACCTGAGCAACGATACGTCCGAAAAGCTGGATCCCAGTGATGCCAATTTCGTGGACGTCGTGCACACGGATGTGATAATGCTGGGCCTGCTCGAGCCCGTGGGCCACGTGGACTTTTACGTGAACATGGGCATCAGTCAGCCCAACTGCGGGCCCACAAACCAGAGTAAGTTGCTCTTAAATTTAAAATTAAAATCTGAATTGAGTCCTCTTCAGTGTCTACCCACTATTGCAACCACATGCGATCCGTGGCCTACTACGCCGAGTCTATTATGACGCCCACGGGATTCTATGGTATCGGTTGTCCCAGCTTCGTTAGCTTTGTGACGGGACTCTGCCTTCCCAGCCTTGATACGGAACTAATGGGCTTCTATGCACGATTTGGGTTCGTACAGCTTCGGATTTTCGTGTACAAATATTGAACTTTGATTGGATTACAGGGCCAGGGGCAGGTACTTTTTGGCCACCAACAATGCTCCACCTTATGCCATGGGAAGGAACTATTGGCATCTAGACCACGGACTGAAGGGAAAAACCTATATAAACGATGACTTGATCGATAGGTTATTTTCATCGCGTCACTGATCTAGATGGATGAGGAGAAAGTTGCAAAAAATAATATGAAAAGGTTGTTAGAAGAACAACACTTAAAATATAAAATAAAATATGAACTATAAACTGTGCTGAAATCATAAAACAAACCATTGTTAGAGGGCTTCTTTTTACTTTTGAATAATTCGGACTTATGAAATTTCGTCAGTGTATTGAGCCTAAGGTGAGAAGCAGGTGAGTTTGGCCCAGCGTCGCAATCAACAGGAGGAGCACCAGCACCACCAACACCACCACCGTGACAGCCATGTCAACAACTCGTTGGGCCAGATGACAGATGCCAAGAAAAAGTTGCCGCCACTCACTGTAGTCAGTGGTGAACATACATACATATATGAATATAGAAAGAGAACTATATAGAAAGCAATTTCACGCGCCTTTAGGTTTTCATTTGAAACGAAACATAATGGAATTTTCGGTTGCGAGGGGCGGCGGCGAGCGAAACTAACGCGAAACTAGCGGACCAAACTAGCTACCAAACAAGTGTTTGCATTCCGTCGCTACGAAGCGACGACAGCCGAGGATGCAGTTGCTCGACTTCAAATCAAAGCAGGCGACCCCGAGTTTGATCGATAAAAGTCAAACGAACAAACGACTGTTAGGAGCGCCCCAACTTTTCGGGCTAATCAGAACGCTGAGCATTAGTAAGTGATTGAGTTTTACACAGAGTGGTTAGGATACGCAAGTGGATCGCCATGGAGGAGCTGCAGGACGCCAGCATCCACCACATGACCGCCAAGGTAATTGCGGCCATCAAGAACACCAAGTGCTACGAGCCCATCTACAAGGAGCTGCAGCGACTCGTCTGCAATCCGAGCGTGGACCCGCACGACATGCGGAACACCCTCGAGGACGCCATCAGGGGCGCAGGCCTGGAGACGGAGATCCGGAACATTGTCTACAACCTGGTCCGCAGCCGGCTGAGCAAGGTCGATGACAAGAGCCTACCCAACAAGCAGACATCGGTGCGTATTGGTGAATATTTTAAATACTTTTTTGGAGTAATTAGCTAATTGGAGGTGGTACTAGCTAGCTTTTTCTTGTGGAACTATTATTATTGTACCCATGCAGGGGGTATTAGCTTAGTTATGTCATTTTTAAACTTTGATTTGTCAAAAAAGTTATCATATTGTTTCGAATTATTTACGTAATCCAAGAATGAGCGAATTTAAGGTCTTCTTGGGAGCAAATGCAAGGCTTTCCGAAGTTAGCTACCTTGCATGTTTTTAGTTTATTTTAAGAAATTTATTTTCTATTTATAGTCCCTGAAGAAAGACACATAATCTGTTTACTTTGAACACCCCGTTATCCCTCGAATTCAAAGTGTATCAGTGTGCTTAGCTATTTCCAACAATTTTAGCTGATTTTCTATTATTCTATTCTTTTATATAAGGAAGTTGTTTACTTCATTTTCAATTGTTGTGTTATTAAAAAAAATAAGCATAAACAAGGAGCATTTAAGATTGCTTAGGTTACCCAAATTACTATTATGACAACTGAGGTTGCAAAATGCTCACAGTCCTTATTGGCTATCCGAGGAGGATCAACCTTTGACACAAGAGTATATATACCAGTTGCTCCACAGAAACCCACCGTTAGTGATCCACTTGGCTACTTGAAGAGGGCAGGTGTCCTCTGGGATCGAAGGGTTCGAAAGAGCCTGAATGCCATGTGTACCGAGCTAAAGGTACCCCTGCATGGCCAGCCCAGGATCAGTGCCGATCGCGAGGACTTTATGGCCAAGTGGAATGAACTGAGCAACTACAACATGGGTAAGTACCTCTAAGCTGGTGACCCCCACATCTCACTTAAGTGTAATCCCTAGATCTGGCCAACTACAGGCCCGTCTACGCACCAAAAGATCTTCTGGAGGTGCTGCTATCGCTGAAGGGACCCGCCAAGACCACCGAAAATACAGAGTAAGTTGCGTGGTTAAACCATTGATATTCCCTATTAATTTGTTCTTTTTTAGCCAAATTCCCCTGTGGGAGTTCTCCCACATTGCCTTGCCCGTGAAGAACCTGTTCGAGCTGCGCGGCCACTATGCCGACCTCCTGCGGAGTGATAGCTATCTGGGGGTACCGGATCTCACGGTTCAGTGCCAGAAGATTCTGGAGGGCAGGCATGCGCCCATGTGCCAGCAGTTCCTCAAGAAGGGCTGCACCCCGGCTCCCTATAGGGGAGCTCTCTGGGCTTCCGTGCTGGACAGTAAGCTGCATGACTACGTAAGTGAGCACCTTTCCAGATTATGATATCCCTTACCCATTGAGGTATATCCCACAGGACATCGACTACTGGCAGAAGCTGCGCAATGCTGTTTGGACCACGGATCACATTGTAGACAAACTGGTCTTCAAGGACATCCAGCTGACGGCTTCCAACGACGACCAGTACTTTGTGTTCGAGGACGTGCTCTACCAGGTGCTGCTCTGCTTCTCCCGCGACACGGACATCGGTAACTGCGTGGAGTACGAGGCGTTCCCGGTGAAGGGCAAGACATACGAAGGTCCGCCTTCTGGCGTGGTGCCCTTCCACGGGATCTGCATGTTCGCCGCCCCCTTCTGTTACCTGTATGACTCGCCGGTCAACCTGTATTACACCTTCCGCGCCTTCTACATCCGCTACTGCCATCGCCTGACCACGATCAATACGCATCCGCAAGGCATCGTCAGTCTATGTCTGCTCTTCGAGAAGCTGCTGCAGACGTACGAGCCGCAGCTGTGGTCCCACTTCCGGGAGCTACAGATTCAGCCGTGAGTACTGGCTAGGAGTCCTCTAGAGACACCTCTTTATATAAACCTTCTTGCAGCCTGCGGGTCGTCTTCAAGTGGCTGATGCGCGCCTTTTCGGGGCATCTGCCGCCCGATCAACTGTTGGTTCTCTGGGATCTGGTAAGAAACCTTTTAAGAAATTAACCAAGACTGTAACCTTTATTAAACAACCCATAACTTCTTTAGATACTGGGCTTCGACAGCCTGGAGATCCTGCCCCTCTTCGCCATCATCATATTGAGCTTCCGTAAGGAGAGCATCATGCAGGTGGCCTCGCTGGACAATATCGAGGCCATTCTGGCGGATCTGTCTTCCATTAAGGTGTTACCCCTGGTGCAACTAGCACTGAGTCGGGACTGAGTGACGAACAAAATAAAACAATTTGTGGTGATTTGTTACAAAATTAAAGTATTATTTCGGTATATAAAGGTAATAAAATTAACAAAGCTGTGTAAGAAGTGTTTGGTTTCACAACTTCGGTAGAATGTGCGGTTGTGACAGTGCTCAGATCTACTTCCTCTCAGTAAAGTCCAGCCAAATGCCTCCCTTTAGGGCAGCCATAAAGTAGGTGTCGTCATAGTAATTATCGGTGCGGGTCTTGGGATTAACCTTGATGTCAAAGTTACGCACAATCTCCACCAAACCTGCTTTGATCTGGGTGAGTGCAAACCTCATGCCTGCAAGTAGACTTCAATTATTCAAGGTTCCTGATGCCCCTTAGTTAGGCTACTAACCCGGACAAATGCGAGGTCCATCGCCAAAGCCAAAGTAGATGCCCTGATCCCTGTACTTCTTGGATCCCCCATTGACCTCTAGGAATCGTTCTGGCTTAAAGGCCTCCGGATCTTCATAGTACTGAGGATCGTGTTGCATGGCGTTGATTGGCACGATGACCACATCATCGGGATACACCTTCACGCTCACGCCATTTTTGTTCACAAACGTATGCTCCTCAGTTACCACCTTGCGGGCGGCCAGGAGAGGCGGGAAAATACGCAACGTTTCTGGAAGACAAGATTCCATGGCAGTTAGGATTAAGTGATCGATGGGACTGTGAAGAACTTACCATGGATGCAGGCCTCGATGAAGGGCAGCTCACTCAGCTGCTCGAAGCTCAGCTCTTCGGTGCCGATTTCCTCCCTCAACCGCTGCTGCTCCTTCGGGTTGCGTGCCAGCAAGAGCAGGACATGGGACAGAACCTGGGCCGTGGTCTCAAACCCGTCCGTGAGGAATGTCATCGTGTGCGAAGTCAAGTCCGCGATGTCCAGGCCCTTCTTATCCTGCAACTGCAGCATGTAGTTGAGGAAGTCGTCGCGCTGCTGCAACGGATTCTCTCGCCTCAACTGAATGCTCTTCTTCATAATATCGAAAAAGAAGTCCTCGACGTCCTTGGCGAACAGGCCGACGGCGTAGAACTTGCGGATCGGAGGCCAGAGATTCGCCGCCACCGTGTAGAAAATAAATCCAAAGGATTGCTCAAAGACCCGCTTGATCATCGCCACCACGGGAGTGGGATTGTCTGTGAAGCTCTGAGCGGAGATGCCCAGGACGCAGCCGCACATGACTTCGGTGGTGAAGCACAAGCACACATCCTTGGCATTAAGTCCATCAGAGGTGGCCATACGCTGCTGGCGCTTAATGAAGTCCACCAGCTGCTTGCACACGCTCTGGGAGAGCGGATAGGCGGCTTTGACCTTTTGGGGTAGAGTATATAATATTGATTAGAGTAAATAATATTTGTACTTATAGGTAATTGCTTTTCAAATGATTGGGAATAAAAATAAACAAAATGTTCAAGTTATAATGATAAGTCTGTCATCTTGTTGTTGCTCAACAAAAATGGTTTCCATTCCATACAATCTCATGAAATGTTTTCGTTATCTATCTCTTCAACTTATAAACGATGCCTTATCAATGCGATTTCTCAACAATTTACGGCCTTCTTAATAAGAGGCCTTAAATTAGTTTAAACTTATATATTTGTACACCTCAACTCACCCTGTTAGCCGAAAGTCCGGGTGTGACCTCGGCGCGTCTCTCCTTCCAGGCCTCGCCCGTCAACACAAAGGGATTGTTGGCCAGAATCTTGTCCACCTTCTTGCTGGTCTGTCATAAATCTCTTATTAAAATTTCAAAGAACTTCCAAGACTGAGTTCATCAATTGCAACTTACAAACTTGGACATCTCGTTGTCGTGGAAACTACGGAAGTCAGTGACAAATATCTGGTGGGCGTACTCAGGACTCAAGACCAGCAGCTGTGGGATCCGAGTGTTGAACACACCCACAATGCTATCCGTGTGCTTGTACTGCCTGCAATGTTGATTTAAAATAAAAACAGCCCTTCTTTGTTCCAGAATAGTAACTTACTCATAGATATCGTCAACGTCGTAGATCATATTCCGCTTCTGGGTAAAAACGCTGGGAAAGCTGCCCACAAACGGCCATGACTTGGCCGTAGGGATGCCCCGCTTCTTCCAATAGTTAAAGTTCCATGTGAGGAAGACGTAGATCAAAGCCAGAACGGCGACCAGCACGAAAAGAGCGGTGGTAATCGGACACATGGCACGACCGTTCGCCAACGCGGATGGAAACCGACTGGAGCTCAATTGAGCAACCTCAGTGATTTCAATTGAACTTGATGTCAGTCAAGTGGCGGCCAGTGGGAGCTAGGCAGATTCACCCAGAAAACAAATTGATTAAATTGCACCACATATACATAAAATGCTTCCCATGAAGAGCGCTGCCTGGGCTCCATTCGGCGATAAGACCCGGTTATGTTATCAAGATCAAGGGCCAAAGACTCGGCTATTTCTGGGCCACGGTGCGCAAATTAAAGGTGATAAAAATAATAATAAAAGTACTCGTACAAGCCCCTGTCAGTCTAGTTCAAAACAGACCCACTGATAGCGAACACTTCAAGTCGAGGTTGTGGTAACTTATCAGATTTTGTGAGTGTCTGAAGTGAATTACTTTTTTTCTTTATACAGTATAATTTGGTTAGCTTCCTTGATATTTAGCTGCATCTTGAAAATATATATAGTTATTAAATATTTTGGAATGCTTAGGTGGGCTCCGGCCAGTTTCTGGCTGTAAATGGCCGAAAAAGTCATCCTCTATCTAGTACTTCTGTTCGCCTGGAACATAAATAAAAAAGTGTATAAATTGGTGCTGCTAAAAGTCAAGACTTTGTATGCAATATTTTCCATTACCGCCATTACTCTAAATTCAGCCTAAGCGATGCACAATTATTTGAACTGTCAATTTGTAAAATGACTAAAAGTAGGCCCTTTTTTAAATTTTGGCTAAGAGACTTAAATTAGTGTTCATTTTTTTGTTCCTTTATTATACAAAAATTAACAATATTTGATGTCTTTCTGAGAGCATATTATGGCCAAAAATTGCATGACGGCCAACAACAGTAGATTTTTGGATTCGTTACTAAAATCTCAATTATTTAAAACTAAAATATTGAAAAAATTGAGAAAAATTTTTTTTGTCGATTTTTCAAAATTTAGAAAGGGGTTACATCATCTAAATTGCCAAAAATTGGCAATTTTTTTTTTTCTTCTAATTTCAAAAGTCAGTTTGCAGATTAATTATCCAAATAAAAACTAACATAGAACAGCTTTCCGAATTAAAATTAAAGCAGTTTTGACTTAGTTATGACTATTTTTAGCTTTGTTTTATTAACAAAAATTGGTTTCACTGCCGGCTGTAAATGGTCAGTTTCTGGAGAGGATCAGGCTGTGCCGGCTGCAAATGGCCAGTTTCTGGAGAGGATCAGGCTCTGCCGGCTGTAAATAGCCAGTTTCTGAAGAGGATTAGGCTCTGCCGGCTTAAATGGCCAGTTTCTGGAGAGGATAAGGCTCTGCCGGCTGTAAATGGCCAGTTTCTGGACAGGTTCCGTCTCTGCCGGCTGTTAATTGCCAGTTTCTGGAGAGGATCAGCCTCAGCTGGACGTAAATGGCCAGTTTCTGGCAAGGATCAGGCACTGCCGGCTGTAAATGGCCAGTTTCTGGAGAGGATCAGCCTCAGCCGGCCGTAAATGGCCAGTTTCTGGCAAGGATCAGGCACTGCCGGCTGTAAATGGCCAATTTCTGGAGAGGATTAGGCTCTGCCGTCTGTAAATGGCCAGTTTCTGGAGAGGATCAGGCTCTGCCGGCCGTAAAAGCGCAGTTTCTAAAGAGGATAAGGCTCTGCCGGCTGTAAATGGCCAGTTTCTGGAGAGGATTAGGCTCTGCCGGCTGTAAATGGCCTTTTTCTGGAGGGGATCAGGCTGTACCGGCTGCAAATGGCCAGTTTCTGGAGAAGATTTGGCTGTGCCCTCTGCAAATGGACAGTTTCTGGAGAGGATCAGGCTGTGCCCTCTGCAAATGGCCAGTTTCTTGAGAGGATCAGGCTTTGCCGGCTGTTAAGGGCCAGTTTCTGAAGAGGATTAGGAACTGCATTTACCCACTGTTTGCCTGGTATTTCATATACCTTACGCGTTATAACCACCCTAAAAGTATGCTACGGTTTTTAATTTTCGAATCTCACTTACTTCAGCCTAAGAGATGCACAAATATTTAATAAATACCCCTAAAAGTATGCACTGGTTTTTTTTCATTTTCTTCAGCTGGACAAAAAGGTATTAAACCTGGGTGGGGTACCCACTCAAGTTTTAAACCCTTGCATAAGGCGTTAATCCTCGGTGGTGTGACCATTCAAGTTTTAAATGGTTGCACTATGGAAAAAGTGTTGGAAGAGGGGAGGAATAGTCAAAGTTTTGTCTGCCCTTATCTGTATCCTGGGGAAAGAAGGTCTCTAAGGGTTTCCAGAGAGATTCTGGATAAGGATGACTAATAAAAAGAGACCAAGAGCTCAATTTACTGCCAGTCATCTATATTTCTGTTCGCCTGGTATTTTATTTTCATCGAATCGGATGGAAATGAAATTTGGAAGACGCTGCACTCTTGGTCTCACTTTTTATTTCAGTTATGGAATCTCTCTGGCTCTCTCCTTCCAGATCTCTCTGTCTCTCAGGCCGAGGCCAGGCAGAGCAAAGGTTTGAAACTAGAGGGGGTTCTTCCAGTTTCAACACTTTTTCCACATGGTTTGAGGAACAAGTTTGAAACTTGAGTGGGTACCCCACCCAGGTCTAACACCTCTCCATCAACTGGAGAATATGATATAAGCCAGTGCATACTTTTGGGGTTCTTTATTAAATATTTGTGCATCTTTAAGTGAGGCGTAGCATAAGTTATAAGCGAGATTCGCAAATTAAAACCGTAACTTTTAGTGGTACAGCCGCTGGTACAAAGGTCCAGAAACTATTTGACAATACCAGGCAAACAGTGGGCAAATTCAGTTCCTAATCCTCTCCAGAAACTGGCCATTTGCAGAAACTGAAAAGCCGGATCCTCTCCAGAAACTGGCAATTTACAGCCGAACAGCCTGATCCTTCCAGAAACTACGGCCATTTACAGAGGGCACAGCCTGATCCTCTCCAGAAACTGACCATTTGCAGCCGGCACAGCCTGATCTCCTCCAGAAAATGGCCATTTACAGCCGGCAGAGCCTAATCCTCTCCAGAAACTGGCCATTTACAGCCGGCAGAGCCTAATCCTCTCCAGAAACTGGCCACTTACAGCCGGCACAGCCTGATCCTCTCCAGAAAGTGGCCACTTACAGCCGGCAGAGACGGATCCTTTACAGAAACTGGCTAGTACAGCCTGCAGGGACTGATCCTCTCCAGAAACTGGCCAATTACAGCCGGCACAGCCTGATCCTCTCCAGAAACTGGCCATTTACAGCCGGCAGAGCCTAATCCTCTCACAAACTGGCCATTTACAGCCGGCACAGCCTGATCCTCTCCAGAAACTGGCCATTTACAGCCGGCACAGCCTGACTGATCCTCTCCAGAAACTGGCCATTTACAGCCGGCACAGCCTGATCCTCCCCAAAACTGGCCATTTACAGCCGGCAGAGACGGATCCTTTACAGAAACTGGCTAGTACAGCCTGCAGGACTGATCCTCTCCAGAAACTGGCCGGTTGAAGCCGGCACAGCCTAATTTTCTCCAAAAACTGGCCGTTTACAGCCGGTGGAGACTGATCCTCTCCAGAAACTGGCCATTTACAGCCGGCAGACCCTGGTCCTGTCCAGAAACTGTCCATTAACAACTGGCAGAGCCTGATCTTTACCAGAAACTGGCCATTTACGGCCGGCAGAGCCTGATCCTCTCCAGAAACTGCACATTTACAGCCGGCAAAACCTGATCCTTTCCTGAAGCTGCCCATTTACAGCCAAAAGGACCCGATGAGCCAAAAAGAATTTTACTATCGCCTTTACTCATTGCTCCTTAAAAAAATTGTCAAAAATTAATATTTATTTTTGTTTTAGTATTTCTTAAGTTAATTCGCAGAATTTTAAACAAATGAAAACAAACATATAAAAGCTATCCGAATTGAAATTAAAGATTTTATATTTATTTTTAGCTTTAAATAGTCAATAAAAATTTAATCTCTGGGAATAATGGTTTTTGAAAAGTTCATCTTTATGCTTAACGCTTTTTTAAATCTTTTATATATATGTTAGTATTAAATCGTGAAATCTTTTACTGACGCTCTTTGAAGTCCAGCCAAATGCCACCCTTCAGCGTTGTCATAAAAGAAGGTATCATCCAGTTGGTCATCCGAGCGCGTCTTGGGATTCACCTTGATCTCAAAGTTACGGACAATCTCCACGAGAGCCGCCTTGAGCTGAGTAAGTGCAAAGCGCATGCCTGCAAGGAGCGATAGTTTCAATAACCTGTTAGTTTTTAATTTAATCTTCAAAGGCTGCCAACCTGGACAAATGCGCGGTCCATCGCCGAAGGGCAGGTAGACGCCCATGTCGCGGTACTTTTTCACTCCACCGTTCTCCTCCAGGAAGCGCTCTGGCTTGAAGCTATCCGGATCCTCATAATACTGCGGGTCGTGGTGCAGAGCTCTTACGGGGATGGTGACCGCATCGCCAGGATTCACCCGTAAGGTGACACCGTCCTTGTTAACAAAGTCGTACGGTTCTGTTACCAGTTTGCGGGATGCAACTTGCGGGGAAAACAAACGCAATGTTTCTGGGAAATATAGACGTCAGTACTTCTTTCAGGAACTATTCTTTCAGCAGGATTCTCCTACCATGAATGAAGGCCTCGAGGTAGGGCAGCTCGGTCAGCTGCTCGAAGGTCAGATCAGCTTTCCCAATTTCCTGCAGCACCTTCTGCTGCTCCTCTGGATGGCGTCCCAGCATCAGCAAGGTGTGGGACAGCACAAGAGCTGTCGTCTCAAAGCCGTCCGTGAGGAATGTCATAGTGTGCGAGGTCAACTCCGCGGTGTCGAGGCCCTTCTTCTCCTGCAACTGAAGCATGTAGTTGAGGAAGTCATCGCGCTGCGACGGTTTCTCCCGCCTCAAGGCGATGCAGCGTCTCATGATATCGAAAAAGAACTCCTCCGCCTCCTTGGTGAACAGAGCCACGTTGTAGAACTTGCGTATTGGGGGCCAGAGGTTGGCTACCGTGCTAAAGAAGATGAATCCGAAGGAGGAATTGAACACCCGCTGGATCATTCCCACCAGGGGAGTTGGAGTGTCCGTAAAACTCTGAGCGGAGATTCCCAGGACGCAGTCGGACACCACTTCGGTGGTGTAGCACAGCGAGAGTTCCATCGCATCCAATCCCTGGGCGGTGGCCATCTTTTGCTGCCGCCTGATGTAATCCACAAACTTTCTGCACACACTTTGGGAGACTGGATACACGGCCTTGACCTAATAATAATATTCAAGATTTAGTAGAGATATATATTTTCTAAATATACTTTTAACTTACTCTATTCGGCGCCAATCCGGGTGTGATCTCCGCTCTTCTCTCCTTCCATTCATCCCCCGTCAGGACAAACGGATTGTTGCCCAGGATCTTATCCACCTTTTTGTCCACCTATTTGGAAAAAAGCACGAGATATAGATGTGTGTATCTATCCCACCAATTTCTACTCACGAATTTCCCCCGTTCATTGTCGTGGAAGCTGCGGAAGTCGGTGGCATAAATCTTGTGAATATATTCCGGACACGTGACCAGCAGCTGGGGCAGACGGGTGTTGAACACACCGACTATTTTGTCCGTGTCTTTGTATTGCCTGCACAGAAACGCAATAAGCGAGCGAGTGTATCTATTAATTCCATTCCACTCACTGATAGATATCGTCGATGTCGTAGGCGATGTTCCGCTTGCGAGTGAAAATGCTGGGAAAGCTACCCACGAACGGCCATGAAGGAGCCGTCTTGATTCCTCGCTTCCTCCAGTGGTCAAAGTTCCAGGTGAGGAAAACATAGATCAGTGCCAAAAGCACGGCGATCGAGAGCAGGGCACAGCAGATGAGACTCATCGCACAACCGATTGCAAGGGCAGACGGAACCCAACTGAAACGAGGAGGTGGCGCTCAATTGAGCTTCGTTAATTGAGCCCACGTTAGCTCACAACAAAACTAAATTGATAAAAAGCACTCTCTTTGCGGAATACTTGGCAAACATAAACAACACTTGTAATTAAGACTTCTCTTGGTTCAAGAGTGAGATAAGAAGCAGTCTCGTTATCTCGTAATTGTATAGATTTATATAAAACTAGCATTGTCTAGGGTGTCCCCAGTACCAATTAATATATATATTAATTATTTGTCAAAGAAAACTAGTAGAGATACTCTATGTCTTAGATTCCTATATTTCTCTTAATGAAACTAACTTATTTTATAAGTAAATTACCATCCTATTACTGTAACTCAACCTTGTATATCTGCCTAAGATAAGCCACAGTTATTTCATATTTATCTTAATTTTTATACCCTTGCAGAGGGTATTATAATTTTGCCATGATATTTGCAACGCAGTGAAGGAGGCATCTCAGACCCCATAAAGTATATATATTTTTGATTAGCATCACCAGCCGAGTCGATCTAGCCATGTCCGTCTGTCTGTCTGTCCGTCTGTCTGTCCTTCTGTCGGTTTCTACGCGAACTAGTCTCTCAGTTTTTGAGCTATCGGGCTGAAATTTTCAGCATAGTCTAATTTCTTTAGCACGCAGTATATATGTCGGCCGAAATCGGACTACTATATCCTATAGCTGCCATAGGAATGATGGCGAAATTAATGTAAAAAAAATTTTAACTTCTCTGTTTTTCAACGAATTTCTATAAATTTCGAGATTAAGTTGTCTTTTATAGTTCTAGAATTACGGTTTTAATTTCATTAAGATCGGACAATTATATCATATAGCTGCCATAGAAGGGATCGGTCGATTTATATGAGAATGTAAAATTCTACATGTAAAATGTAAAATTTACAAAATTTACATAATTTGACATTTATTTAATGATCCAATTGCAGACTGCAAGGGTATACAAACTTCGGTTTACCGAAGTTAGCTTTTTTTCTCGTTTTTAATAAGTTCCATATGAATCCTATAACGATCGAACTATTTCCAGATCCAAATCGAATTTATGTACCCCGGTAATACATACTCTACATGGCTGCCATGGGTAAAATACATTTCTACATTAGTTTTTAGCCGTGACTCGAACCTTTACAAGTATGTATGTATAATATTCAGGCATCGAAAATTTACATGACACATAGCAAAAAAAAGGGGGCGTGGGAGTGGAATCAAATGTGTTCGAAGTCAAACCAAGATGCTGTTCGAGTTGACGATCTGTTCAGAAACTATGGCCGAATCCTTTGCCTGTAACTGAATTTTACAACTTTTCTTCTTACTAAAAAAAAATAACAATTCAAAAACGCTTTCTATTCGCTTTAAAATTCCACACCCTTTCTATAGTTATTAGGGATGCTGCCACTCTTCGCCATCATCATCTTGAGCTTCCGAAAGAGAGAGCAATTTGCAGTTGCTTGGCAACATCGAGGCTTTATGGGGGTCTTTCGTCTTTCATCTTTCATAACAGATCATGCGATTTTTTAAACTAGCCTTGATCTCAAGATAAGAAATAATTTCGCCAGCAAGTACATATTAGTTCTAGTTTGGAGCGCTAATACAAGCAAACTAATCATATATAATAAATTATACCCAGCAGGGTATTATGAATTTAGTCACAAGTTTGTAACACAGTTAAAGGATTCACTTCCAAACCTATACAAAAAATATTTTCTTGATCAGCATCAACAGCCGGGTCGATCTAGCAATAACCGTCTGTCCGTTTCTAAGCAAAGTTGTAAAAAGTAATATCTAAATGGAACTTTTAAAATAATCTTCATTCGATAGCAGGTAGTATGGCTGCAATAGCAAAGATATGAAAATTATAACCTTTTTGGTTCTCAAAAGAGTTATCACAAACACACAGTCATCCACCGAAAGCAAATAAATTTGGTAAGCTAACTTCGGTAAACCGAAGTTTATACAGTCAGCAATTGGATCATTGAAAATCGATCCAATTTGGTAATGTAAAAAAAATGCCATGTAAATTTTACATTTTCATATAAATCGACCGATCCTTCTATGGCAGCTATATGATATAGTTGTCCGATCTTAATGAAATTAAAACCGTAATTCTAGAACTATAAAAACGACTATATCTCGAAATTTATAGAAATTCCCGCCATCATTCCTATGGCAGCTATAGGATATAGTGGTCCGATTTCGGCCGTAAGACTATGCTGAAAATTTCCCGATAGCTCAAAACTGAGAGACTAGTTCGCGTACGGACAGACAGACAACACATGGCATCGACCAATATAATACCCTCTGGTATAAAAATCAAAGAGATTATCAAATCTCTGGGGGTTCTACAGGCTCCAGCGCCCATTCATCGGTTCAGTTTAGTTCCGACTTCGATCGGAATCAATTGTGCGATGGTGGATCCGATCGGCTGGGCGCTATTCGCGATCGCCGTCCTTTTGGCGGTGATCTACAAGTACCTCACCTGGAACTTTGATCACTGGAGGAAGCAAGGACTCAAGACGGCTCCTACTTGGCCTTTGGTTGGCAGCTTTCCCAGCATCTTCACGCGCAGGCGGAATATTGCCTACGACTATGATGATATCTATGAGTAAGTGGGATGTGAAGGATATATGTATGTATAATGCATAAAGATGTAATCTATATGCAGGCAGTTCAAGGAAACGGACAAAATAGTCGGCGTGTTCAACACCCGAGTGCCACAGCTTCTGGTTACGTGTCCGGAATATATATACAAGATTTATGCCACTGATTTCCGCAACTTTCACAATAATGAGTGGGAAAAATTCGTGAGTACAAATAGGTCTGATAGGTATACCCACATTTGCATCTTGAGTTTTCCAAAATAGTTGGACAAAAAGACGGATAAGATCCTGGGCAACAATCCATTTCTCCTGAAAGATGACGAATGGAAGGAGAAGAGATCTGAGATCACGCCCGGATTATCGCCGAATAGGGTAAGTTTCTGTAAAAAGCTTCCTTTTTAGGTAATAATTCCTACCATCTCACAGGTCGAAGGCCGTGTACCCAGTGTCCCAAAGCGTGTGCAAAAGGTTCGTGGACTTTATCAGGCGGCAGCAAGGGATGGCCACCTCCCAGGGACTGGATGCCATGGAACTCTCGCTGTGCTACACCACCGAAGTGGTGTCCGACTGCGTTTTGGGAATCTCCGCTCAGAGCTTCGGGGACTCGCGGACCCCCATGGTCAGGATGACCCAGCGAGTGTTCAACTCCTCCTTCAGCTTCATCTTCTTCAACATGATAGCCAATCTCTGGCCATCCATACGCAAGTTCTACAACGTGGCCTTCTTCAACAAGGAGGCGGTAGACTTTTCTCGGCCATCATCAGGCGCTGCATCACCTTGCGGCAGGAGGAACCCACTCAGCAGCGCGACGACTTCCTCAACTACATGCTCCAGTTGAAGGAGAAGAAGGGCCTGGACTCTGAAGAGCTGACCACGCACACGATGACATTGCTCACGGACGGCTTTGAGACGACGGCCATGGTCCTGGCTCACACTCTGCTGATGCTGGGACGCCATCCGGAGGAGCAGCAGAAGGTGCTGGAGGAAATTGGAAGCGCAGACTTTACCTTCGATCAGCTGACCGAGCTGCCCTACCTCGAAGCGTGCCTCCACGGTGAGCGAATCTTGTTTCAATTTTATTTCCACTTGGTACTAGTTCCACTATTTCCCAGAAACATTGCGTTTGTTTTCTCCGCAAGTTGCTGCTCGCAAGCTGGTCACCGAATCCTACGACTTTGTGAACAAGGACGGTCTTACCTTGCGGGCAAATCCTGGCGATGTGGTCACCATACCCGTGAAAGCTCTGCACCACGACCCGCAGTATTACGAGGATCCCGATAGCTTCAAGCCGGAGCGCTTCCTGGAGGAGAACGGTGGAGTGAAGGCCTACCGGGAGAAGGGTGTCTACCTGGCCTTCGGCAATGGACCGCGCATCTGTCCAGGTTGGTAGCCTTTGATGATTGAATTAAATGAACTTGGTAAAAATACAATCTCTCCTCACAGGCATGCGCTTTGCAATTACTCAGATCAAGACCGCCCTCGTGGAGATCGTACGCAACTTTGAGATCAAGGTTAATCCCAAGACACGCAAGGATGACCAGATAGATAATACCTTCTTTATGGCCACCCTAAAGGGAGGCATTTGGCTTGATTTTAAGGAGCGCCAGTGATATGTCGAGGCTTTACTGATTTAATTCGAATTTTAGCCAATAATAATAATAAAAATAAACATCATTCCCCTTTCCATATATACAACACTCGAGCCATAATTATTTTTAAATTTTTCTTTAATAATCATAATATAAAGGTACAGTTGTTCACAAGAAAGGAAATCTTAAGATGCTACATAAATTATATTAACTGGATAACGGCGCTCATTGCTTTATAATAACCAGATAGAAGCAGCAAATTACACAAATTTAACATTTAAATCAAACTTAATTAAATACATAATAAATCGCGTACTCTAATAAATAAATGTATGTATTTTCTCAATAATTGCTCAGGCGTTAAATAATAAAAAATAGTAGTAAACAAGTTGGATAAGTGTAAGGCAAAGATATAATTAGGTTTATCAAAAAATATTAACAACAAAATAGGTTACTTTTTACTGGATGGACTAAAGCCACTTGTCTATATTTTTTTTACGATTTTTTTAAAGGATTTTTTTCCGTTTTTGTTTTCATTTTTCATTTCATATTTTTGTATACGCATTTTACAGTTATTCTCTTTATATAGAAAATTTGTTGGTTGGTTTAGCACCGGCATAGGACACTTGCTTCGTTTTGTTCAATGCTCGCGGCACGCACGTTACCCACTTCTAGAGAGGATGGGGGCTAGGACTGATCAATGTCTATGGTAATTTGGAAATGAGTATCAGGAATGCTTGAAATGTCTGGCCACTGCTTGCCGGGTTGGGGTTTAAGGATCAAAAGAGTTTATTCAGTGACCTGTGGCGGGTCTACTGAGTGTAGTTTCTTTTCTAACCCCTGGCCGTGGGAGAGAGCATGGCCAAGGGGCGGAATTATCCTTGGGCAAGGTGGCTTAAAGGGCCGGAAAAGTCTTAACGGTCACCTATGAGACTGATTAACTGCCACGCCTCGAATTTGGGAGAAAGGCGAAGCAACAGACAAGGATCACCGATGGCCGCTTAGTTCCCCGGACGATTGGTCTATGTGGGTCATGATTTGTCTTGGGATTTTTTCTTTTTTTTTTCAACAACTCTAGCCAATTGGTGACAGCCAGGATGTTGTGTCCAGGGTCCTGCAAAAATGTTCCACGAAATTTGCAAGGCTCTGAGCACTATTCCCCGCTGCCATCAATCTTTCTCAGAAATGGTTAACGTGCGTCGATGAGTAAAATTTTCGTGTGCGTATTTTGATTTCGTTTTAGCTTAGTTACTTTTTATATACAAAATGTTGGGGCTTCTCTTTATATAGTTTCTTGGGATCTTATACGTGGGTATAGATTTATATGAATATATAAATTGTTTGCTGTGCAAATATATATGTATAATGTATATATCGTTTTACAAAAGGGTTCGTTAGTTGTCGTTTAGTATCTTGAATATAGGGTTCATATAGTTTCTTCATATAGTGTTTCTTTTGTTTCTTTTGCTTGTTCGGCTCGTCAAGTCTGTCTAGTTTGGTTATTTACAAATTAATTTTGCTTTATTAATGCCTCTAGCTATCAAATCATTATAAAATTACATATAATTACAAAATGTGCTCAACTACACGCACAAATGTACAACGCTTTAGTTTCATTTCATTTTCAATTTTCAAAATTTTTTTCACGCACCCGACGTGCGATCGTTTTTTACAGGAATTTAGCTTACAAAAAGGCATCTCTTATACTGGTCTCTGTTTCGGTTAATTCTTGATTTTAAGGTTAAAGTCAGGGGGGGTTTGCACTAATCCAATGGCTACTCGGCAGGAGGAGCCTAGGTTGGCGGCGGTCCGTGGGGATACGACAACATGGGCTCCAGGCTGCGGGCAAAGGTGTTGGAGAACATACAGGTGTAGTCCTCACCTTGGGGCACCAGAGTGGCCACACCTAAAAGCAGCAGCATGAGCGCCTGAATGGGCAGGGAGGCACGGGCAACGCGGCCTAGGAACCGAGCACTGCGCGCCAGCACCGTGGTATTGATGACATCGCCATCGGCAGCATCGACGCCATCGGTGTTGCTAAGGAAAAGTAAAGATTAATTTTAAGTACAAAATAAAATAAGCAGAGAAAACATGCAACTACAGAGGACTAACTATGTGCTTGTACTATTTTTTGTACTATAAAGTGCACAAGTTGCTTAAACAAAAGAAGTAATTAAAACTACGATGCATGTGGAAACTTAAATCAATTTCTATTTAGATATTTACTTTGCATTTTCTGTGTTGGGTGCGGCGGCCTGCATGGAAGAGGTTGATAATGTAGTATTATCCAAAAGCTAGATTTGCCACAAAGAAAGAAGGAAAAGAAAAACGAAAATAAATTATAAATAAAAATAAATAATAAGGGTTTCTGTTAACAATTTCTCCACGACTCTTCTCGCTCGTTCGTTCAACTGCCAATTGGTTTCACTTACTTCGGGTGCGCTCACAAATCAACAAATCAAATCAAATATTTCTCAGGACAAGTCTAGGACATATATTTCCAAGGACTGGGGGAACTTACCTCGCTCGACAACATGTGCAGCGGCACACCAAGATTGTCGCCCTCGTAGCCGAGGACGGCTCCCAGCTTGACAATGTAGATGCCGGAGAGGCGGCGCAGGGACTGCAGGCGCAGGCGGAGATCGGTCAGTCTGGAAAGGGTTCTGGAGCATTTAAAACATTTGCAACGGCTCTTGGGGAGGTCAGTTGGATGAGGGGTTAGAATGGGCGGACGAAAGAATTTTGAGTACCAAAAAATACAACACAAAATAATATGTATAAAATACGCAACAGAAAACGGCAACACAAAAATGTGTGTAGAGGCAAAAACAAATGTTCGATCGGTACGATTGATTTTTGTATAATTGAGAAGAAAAAGCTAAGTAAATACGTTCTACTAAATAAGTATAGATGGCTTAGAGGTACCAGTATAGGGGATTAGAAGGAGGAGGTTCCAAAAAGTTGTAGCTGTTTTTACAAACAGTTTTAGTATAATTTTTGTGGGAAAAGGGAGTATAATTTTGACAGTTATCCAAAAGTTTTGTGGAATATGAAGGGATATTTTTAATTTACTTTAAAAGGCAAGCAATAAAGGCCGAAAAAGTTGATATTTTGATAATGGGGGAAGCAGATAGGTCAAAGGATGTTATACTACAGAATAAAAGAAAATTCAAATATGTAGCAGGCCAATTAATATAAGTATACTCTGGTCACCCTGTTCAAGAGAGGCGCTCTCTTGAGAGAGTGTGACCAGAGTATACTTACATTAATTGGCCTGCTACAACTACAAAATAAAACTAAAGTTAATCTACTTTCAATATTGCTTTCCGCCCTACTAACTAAGGACCCTTCTCCCCTTTTTACTCAGAAAACCCTACACTTTCTATAAGCTCAAGCGGCACCCACGATTTCGTTTCGTTCCGCCCTCGGAACTGGCCCACTGGACACCTTACCTCTCGTAGGTGTGCTGGGACTGCTCCTGGGAGCCTTCGACCTCGCGCAGCAGCTGATCGGCCGCATCCTGCAGGCTCACCACTCGCGGCTCGCATCTTTCCAGCTCGGCGCGCAGGTCCTTGAACTTTTGAACTTGGCCTCGAGCACCGAACGCTCCTCGGTGAGGTCGACGGGCTCGGAGGCCTTAATGTTCTGCTCGGTGCGCTGCAGCCAGTCCACCAGCTCGTCGATGGTCTGATGGAACTCACTGTTGCCCATGAGGGCGGTCTGCAGCAGACCCTGCCATTTGGTGGCATTGATGCAGACATTGTTCCAGCGCTCGTTGTCGGCTTCCAGGCGAGACCGGAGTTGGCGCGCCTTCTCGTGGTCCAGGGTGTGGGTGGCCAAGTGGTCGCCGACCACATTGAGGGACGAGATAATGGACTTGTGACTCTCCAGATCCAAGAGGAACTCGCGATGATCCTGCGTGACATCCTCGAGAGCTCGATGTTCGAGGGCGGAGCCGTCTGGGCCTTCTGGGTGCTCTCGGCGAACTGCAGCCACTGCTCCAGGCGCCACAGATCGTTGTCGATCTGCTGCCAGTTTCGCTGTGTGCAGAGCGGACACGTTAGCCGGCCGACCTCGCTAGAGGGTGGGAGAGGGAGAATTAAGGATAAATAATTAGTAATTTTAAGAAAATCGAGGCTTCAGGAACTCCATAATGAAATATGATATATGTTAGCGCAAGCCAGCCAAGCCAGGCTTTAGAAAGCAGCTTGGCAAGCAGGGCGTAGGCAGTTCCACACCTTTTGCTGTGCTCCACCCTGGAGACTGGCAGTCATTGAAGATTCTTTGCCAGCTTTTGTCTAGTGGAAAGCCACAAGGACACAGAACACAGGAAGGCAAGGAACTACCTACACCCCACTCGAGGGCAGGTAGAAACACTTACTGTATGCAGTTGTACTTGGAGGATGCAGGTAGGTGGCACCTGGCGAGTGTCATCGTGAATGCGCAGGTTCGAGTTAAGCGTAGGTAAGTTTTGTTTTTGTGGGTTGTGTTTGATGCGAGTGTGCGTGTGTGTTTGACAGAGAGCGAGACAGAGAGAGGGAGGAGTGTAGGCAACAGCGAGAGATGGAAGGCAATAAAACATAATTTGTTAGTCAAAAAACAAGCCCAAACACCAAAGGAAACATCATTTCGGTAAGCCGAATATGTTGTAAATCTTGCTAAGCCAAATTTGGGATAAATTCAGAATTTAATTTAAAATTTAAATAGTATTTAATTGTTCACGAACACAAGTCATCTGTTATAATATAATAAACTATACAGGATGCCGTTCGTGTCTTCAAAAGTTGATATAGGAGCATTTGAGACACAGAATAAATAGGAAACTTAAGGTATGCCACTTTGACTCCCCGTAAAAGTTAAAATTAAATGAACAAAAAATGCCAAAGACTTAGCAAGCACCTTTTAAAGTATAAATCCCATTAAAAATGAAATTAAAAATCAAGCCTACCTTGCATTTTGATCGTGCTGCTGTCGCGCCTTCCACTGCGACTGCAGTGTGTCAAAGCGCAACGTGAGCTCTGCCACGGTGTCCACCTGGGCGGCCTGGTTGTCCGCCTGGCACTCGGTGAGCAGCAGGTGGCTGAGATGCTTGACCAGCTCCGTGGATGACTGGGCGTTGCCCAGGAGCTTGGCTATCTTCTGGGGTCCCGGCTTGCGGGTCTTGTCCACCACCGTGCGCTGCAACTCGTCCAGGTTATTCTGGCACTCCGTGATGGCCGTCTGCAGCTCCATGATGTAGGCATCCTTGGCGGTGATGGAGGTCTCCCGCTGCATCTGCTGCGCCTGGCGCAGCTTCCTCTGCGACAGCGTGTTCACCTGGACGGCGGCGTTGGCTGCCTCACTCACAGGCACACGGGCTGCGGCTGCCTGGGCGGCCTGAGCTGCCCGGGCCAGCCAGGTGGTCTTGAGGGTCACGATGCGGGTTTGGACCGTCTGCCAGAGGGTGGTGTAGGCGGTGATCAGTTCGAGGAGTTGCTTGTGCTGCGGCTGCTGCTTGGTCCTGGACTTGGCCTCCTGGGCCAGGCTGTCCGCCTGCTGGATTTGCTGCTGGGCATCCTGCAGCTTCTTCTCCAGGCTCTCCAGTCGCTGGAGCACCGCCTTGGGCTCCGCCTTGGAGTTCTGCTGGTCCTCCGCGCTGGGCAGCTGTTCCAGGGCCTTCTGTATGGCAGTCAGGGAGTTGGTGGCTTCCAGCTGGGCGTTGGTGAACTCGCGCATGAGCTTGGCATCTATGTCGATGGCATCGAGGAGGGCGTGGCAGCGGGGCGTCAGCTGGCGCCACATGCTCACCATCACCTTGGTGGGCAGCGTGAGCTTCTGGATGTTCTCCGGCTCCACGCCGGCGCTCGAGGTGAGCTTGGCATAGATCTGCTCCAGCTGGCGCAGGTTCACCGACTGGCTCTCGAGCTCCTCGAGCTTGGCTCTCAGCTCCTTCTGGCGCTCCTCCAGCTTCTGCTTGCTGTGGGACTTGTGGTCCCGCTCGTAGCCCGCCAGCTGGCTCTCCTGCTTGCCCAGCCAGTTCTTGTGCTCGGCCGTGAGCTTGATGAGCTGCTGGAGCAGGTTCCAGGTGGTCAGGATGCGCGCCTTGCGCTCCGCCGACTGGCTGCACACGTTCTTCCAGCGCTGCTCCAGATTCTGGGCAGAGGCGGCCAGTCCGAGGTGTTCACCTGGGTGCGCCAGCTGTCGGCGTCGTTCAGCAGCATCTCGACGAGGTTCAGCACCTCGCCCACGTTGCTGCTGTGGTGCTCGATGGAGCGCTGGATCTGCTCGTGCTCCTTCAGCTTGGCCTCGATCACGTTGGGGTGTAGCTCTCGAAGTTCAGCGGCTTGTCCAGCTGGGACTCGACCTCGAAGAGCCAGGCGCGGATCAGAGCAATGCGCTCCTCCAGGCGGAGCAGCGTCATCTTGAGCTCCCCGATCTTGGTGGCCTTCTGCTTGCACAGGTACTTGAGGCGCTGCCAGCGGTCGATGAGGGAGTCGCTCTGCTGCTGCACCTGCGACCTCACCTCGGGCTCGGACGTACAGCGTCAGCAGTTCCCGGCTGGTGGACAGCAGCCACTCGCGCTCCTTGTCGCGCAGCTGCAGCTCGGAGTTGATCTGCTGCTCCAGCTGCTTGGCTGCCTGCTCCGGGTTGGACATGGCCGCGACGTCCGCGTCCCGCTCCACCCGGTGCTCCAGACGCTGCAGCCACTGGGAGATGCGCTCGTAGCGGATCTGGTAGTTGGACAGCAGGGACAGCCGCTCCTCGATCGAGTTGATCAGGTTGGCCAGCTGGTAGTCCAGGTCGGCGTGCTGCTGCCAGAGCAGCCAGTTCCTCTGGCGAATGGCCTTCATGTCGTGCGGGCTGATGCACTCCTTGAGCTCCTCCTGGGTCACGGTCAGGCTCTCCAGAGCGGGCACCTGGGCGCCCAGCTGGACGCGCTGGGAACGCAGGGCTCCCAGCAGCTGCTCAATGGCCGCCGGCTGGGTGGGCAGGGCCTCGTCGCTGTTGGCGTCCAGCAGCCTCTGGGCTGCGCCGAACTCCTTCTGCAGCTGCTGCACTCGCTGCTCGTACGTCTCCGAGAGTTGGGTCACGCGGAGCAGGAAGCCCTGCCAGGTCTTGAGCGCCGCTCGGAGGTTGCTGATGCGCTGGCCAATGCTGGCCTGCTCCATCCGCATGGCGGTGGCCAGGGCATCGTCGCAGTGCTTGGCCAGCTCCTGCTGCTGCTCCTGAAGGGCCTTGCTCTGCTGCTCTCCCAGGTCCAGCTGCTGTATCATCGAATCCAGGCGGTGCTTCAGGTGCGGCACTCGCTTCAGGTGAATGTACCGGAGCTGGAGGCCATTGCGCTCCCCCTCTCGCTGTCGCAGCCAGTCCAGAAGGGCGTCCAGCTGCTGCCGATAGGCATTCCAGCCACTCACCCTTCTCTCCAGCTCGCCGTTGCGCTGCATGATCCTCGAGAGGGTCTCGTTGTGCAGGTTGGTCAGAGCCTTGTACTGCTCGGAGAGCTCCGATTCCAGGGGCGTCTCGGCCAGCACACTCTGCTGCGAGATGAGCAGGTTCTGGTGGATGGCACACAGCTGCTGCTGCTCTCGCAGACTGCTGTAGTCCTCGGGTATGGCACAGGAGAGGAAGGACTGCACATGCTGGAGGTACTGCCTCCACAGGCGCAGGGCCTCCGAGCTGTTCTGGCTGCGGGCGAGTCGCGTGGACAGGCGATGGTACTCCTGGAAGGTGTCCTGGAATATCTTCTGCCATAGGGCTAGAACCTCCAGAATGCCATCGTCATCGGCGACTGAAGACGTCACTTCGCTGCTGCTCTGATGGCGCTCCTTCAGCTGTCTCAGCTGCTCTTCCGTTCTGGCCAGGGTTTGCAGATGGGCTCGCAGGGCGGCCAGCTGCTCCTCGCTTTCCTTCGGATTCTGTGGTGCCTCGCGAGAGATGTCCTACGAGGGAAAAATTAGATTAATATCGCTCTTAAGCCCAGGTCAGTTTTGTTTTAATATTCTTTAATATTCTGGTGCATCGCTAGTTGGTCTGACCCTAATACGGCTGCTCGGATGTCTCCAGTTACCGCTGTCTGTCCACTGCATGGCTTCGACTACAATAAACACTCGGCTGCCTCGGATACATTGCAACTCTTTCCGCCAACTGGCAATGACCTCATGCTTCGGCGGCTCTGACCAACTTCAAATGTCTGAAGCGTGGCGACGAGGAGGGAGTACCTCCAGTGGGCGAAAGAGTGCCGGGTGGGAGTGAAGCCAAACTGGTTGGCAGGTGCCATGCAAATGAGTCTACACTGACGCAAGGTTGAATGGGAATTCAAGCTAATGGCTGCAGAAATCTCTAGGGATTTCAAATTGATTGGAAATATATTCTATATATTCTAGCGATTTAATTTCTATAGCTGCAACCACTGACAATGCATTTCTTAATAGAATTTTTAAGTAAAATATTCATTATAATTTTGTTTTTCTTTTACTTCACTCAACTGTCCCTTTAAAAGCTTCCAAAACCGTAAGCTATGGTCCTGAGCTCATTATATATCCATATGGTCGTAAAATATTCAAGTTGCCCTCGCAAAACCGAGTGACAATTACGATTTTATGTCAACCAGCCCACCCCCCTTGGAACACGGACAACATATATTGACGCCTCTTATCAATCAATAATGACGAGGAGGAGCGTGCCCAGGAACCACTGTGAGTGGGCTGACGGCAGGTAGTATCCAGTACACGAAAACTTTTTCAACTTTTAACCCACTTAAAATAGCATGTCCTTCGTATTGGATTAACAACACAGCACGAGCAACAATACAAATTGCCGGCAAGTCGCGATTCGTTTGTGTGGGAATTTCCACACGCCAAAGGCGGAACTAACATATGCAAATATCCAGCTATTGGTCGCTTTAATCGATAGATAGGACTGTTTAGGTCCCTCTGACCTAACCCACTTGGCATGGTGCTTTCATAATTGTTATTAATTTAATTTCCGGCTTACCTGCTGCACATTGTTGAAGTAGGACTTGGCCAGAGCCACCTCCTTGTCGAGCTCCTTGCGCTCCTTGTCCTGCGTTTCGGCCACATTGGCCAGCGTGGTGATGGCATCCTTGCACTCGGCCAGACGCTGACCCAGAGCATCCAGTTCGCCCTGCATGAGGGCCGAGGCATCCAGGCCCACATCGGCTGCTATCTTGGCCACAATGTCGCGCAGCTCCAAGATTTTGTCATTCTGGGTGCTCAGGCTGTCTTGGCATACCTGTGTGAATATATTAAGAGATGGAGAGCGAGAGTTAGCTAATGAGGCTCAGGGTTGAGGCAATCGTAACCGCATAATTAGCAGAGACTTGAATTTTCCTTAAGTAGAAGTTGATCTTCCCAAAGCTGGGTTTTCTTTGAGTTTAAATATTCTTCTGCCAAAGAATTCTTAAGTTTCTTTTGTGATATATTTTAATTAATCCCATTAAGCTATTTCTTTGTGCCTTAAAAAAATCCTACTAGTTTAAATATGTTCATTGACTGCTGTAAAAGATAAAATAGAATAATTATACCCACACCTCCCAGCACCTTCCAATTCCTTACAAAATCCCAAACAATTATTTTCGATGGCTGGCAAAATGTCACTTAATTAGCAGGCTTGAATTTTCCTTAAGTAGAAGTTGATCTCCACAAAGCTGGTTTTATTCCTAACCAAAAAGATTCTTCTTCCAAAAAGTTAATAAGTATCTTAGTCGCATTATTATAAACTCACTCTTTTTAAGTTCAAACTTAATAGAATAATAATACCCACACCTCCCAGTACCTTCCCATTCCTAACAAAACCCAAAACAATTATTTTCGATGGCTGGCAAAATGTCACTTGTTTATATTTAACTTTTCGACGCCGTCAAGTATTTAGCTCACGCCGGCCGGGACCGGTGCTGGGTCCGGGTCCGAGAGACCCTTATCAACTGCCGTGCCGCACTTGTCGAGTGCATTTCCCTGCTACTCGGCAATTGTAATTAGGGCTGCCTGCCCCGAGCGCACTTTCGGTTTCAATTTGAAGAAAAAAAACAGGTCACTCTACTCGTCGAATAAATTCCCCAATTTAGAGCATTAAGGGACGGATCATGCCGAGTGTGTGCCCTATGATATCATCCGGCAAGTATTTGCCGATGCTTTATCTTTGCCGCTACATAAGCCAGCGAATGCTTCGAGAATGGCATTGAAAAACCAACATAGTATTAGGAAACGGATTTGTTTGCTGTGTTTTGTGTTTTCTACATTTATCTTCTTTGGGAGCTCAAGGCATTTGCGGACCTGCTGCCTCTGTTGGCTGATAAAGCTGCGATGTGTACAAATAATATAATACGAATGCTCGCGGGTTGATAAACTCTCCTCGCCATGTGAAATGACAGTTGGCCGAGCCGAAAATATAATTACAGCAACGTCTGTGGGCCTATAACATAATGACCCTAATGATCAATAAACACCAAACGACCAGCGACCGGCCGGAGTATGCGTTAATTTTTTAAGTAAATACCGAAAAAGAAATCGTACGTCCATGTCCGGGGTTTATTTGCCGAAGCATAATTTATGACACAAACACACAGCGGACCTGGGAGTTACCTCATGTAGGTATGAACCCCATTACAAACCGATTACATTGACGCGCCCAAAAAAATTGATAGGACGTGGACTACTAAGGGGAAAATCAATGTAATTACTAGCTCTGGCCCACACTCCACCTCCACTGGAGGGCAATTAAAGCGTCACACTTTCCGGGCTATGTAGTTCCTGCCAAAACCATGAAAATATCAGGTAACCTGTCCCGGAAGTTCCTATTTTTAGTTTTCTCTGGGGATAGCAATCAAAAGTTCCCCAGTTAGTTCCTATTTCCCTTTAAACAACCCACGCGATACACATCACTCATACGACACGTTGCCCCGGATGGGTCACGGCATGCGGAGAGTAACTCACCTTGGCGTGCTGCAGGGCATCCATTGGCTGCTCCAGGGACTTGACCGTATCCATTTGCTGGTCAATCGAGCTCTTGACAGCCGCTGAGGCGTTGCGGTACTTGTCCCACAGTTCAACGGCTCGCTGGTAGCGGGTGCGGAGCTGCTGCAGGTTGTCGCTGGTGTCATTCCAGGCGACCACCGCCTCCTGGACCGCCGATTCTATCTGCTCGACAATCTGGACATCGCAGCTCTCGATCAGCGGCTTGGCGGCTCCCTTGAGTTCATCGATCAGCTGCTCGCGGTTGTGCAGATCGCCGGCCAGTCCCTGCGATTGGAGAGGATTTCCCGAGAGAGAGACGGATTAGCGGGTTATATATATTATATGGTATTCCGGACGCGACGGGAGATACGCGCTCGGTTCGAAGCTAACGGCAACTGGCGACCGCATAAAACTTGCTACGTAAAGAGCTCCACGTACGCCGAGAGCTTACGAAAAAGCTCGGGAAAAGTTTGGCGCTTCTTTAGCTTTATATTCTGCTACCGCGGGTTGCCTTTGGGTTTAAATTATTAATGTTGTGGCTTTGAAAATGAGAGACAGTTTTATTTTTTAATATTTAAATACGAGCCAATAAATTGATTGATTATTACTACTGATTTTTTTAATAGGAAAAATATTTATGCGGACTAAGTTTGTATATAAATTTTAATAAATATTTTTGACTACCGAAAAATGCCTTTTAAATACAAAATTAAGACCCGAACTTTCTGAGTTTATCCCAAAGGTTCAATAGTCACCAAAAGACTGATTACTATCGTCAGAAAATATGGATGCTAATATTTAAATAAAAGCACATTAATTTGCTAGTTAAAATTGTGATAAGAAATGTAACATTTATTACCGATTTTTTAATAAGGAAAATATTTAAGCGGACTATAATTCTTATTTAAATCCCATTAAATATTTTTGACAACCGAAAAAGGCTCTTTAAATACAAAATTACGACACGATTTTTCCGAGTTTATCTAAATGGTTCAAGAGGCACCAATAGACTGACGACTGTCTGGAAAACTCTCGAGGCTTGTGCCCGATTTTCTCTGCCGCGAAAAACGCCACTGATAGGCAGTTGGCAAAAATTCCGGCCAGCAGGTAGCGAACGAGATGAAAAGCCATCCCAGCAACGCGTAAACAAAGTCATAAAATCTTAGAAAAAAGGCCAGAACTCACCTCCAACCGCTCCGTGGCCTTTCGCAGGCGCTCGTAGTCCACTTGGCCGTGCACCCGAATCAGTTCCATCATGAAGTCGGTCTCCTGGACGGAGCCGTGTACCAATTCTAGTTGGCGTTCGTAGCGCAGCCAGATGGCCAGGCGATTCCGCAGGATGCCCATGATGTTGGTGCACTTGCTCTCGAGGAAGGCGTGGTCGTCCTGCAGCTGCGAGATGTCCCGCTCCAGCTTGACCGGCGACACGGACATCTTGAGGCGCATGGGCAGGGTGTGCAGCATCTGGCGGATGCGCATGATCTCCTGCCAGCTGGTCACCAGCTCCTCGCCGACGCCCTGGCAATCGGCAACGGCCTTTTCGAGAACATCGGCTCCCTGGCGCTCGGCGGCTTCGCACTCGTCCAGGATAACGGAGATCTTGGCCTGGTGTTTGCGCTGGTTGCTGATGCCCTCCTGGATGGCCTGGAGTTGGTTTCGGAGCACAGAGGCACCCTCCAACTCCTCGGCTATCTGGGTGCTGATCTTGTGCGAAAGGGCGAAGAGCTCGCCGACCTTCTCGGGCTCAATGGCCGGCTCTTGCAGGCCAATCCTGCCCAGCTCGTTGCCTATGAAGCCCACGCGGGTACGCAGCACCTGGACGCGCTCGATGTAGAGGCAGAGCTCCTCCTCGTTCTTGATCACGCCCTTCATGCTGGTCATGGTCAGGTAGATCTCCTGCAGCTCGCGCTCCACCATCTTGAGCTTCTCGTCCGCGGGCACGTCCTCCGACGACAGGCACTCGACGATGTTGTGCTGGATGAGCTCGATGGCCTGGGCCACGGCCTGCCAGCGGTCCTCCAGCTGGGCATGGAACTGCCGCTGGAGCATCTCGTCGGCCAGGGGGATGACCTGAAGGGACTTCTCGAAGCTTAGACCGGCATCGGTCCTCACGTTGTTGTGCAGCTCGAAGCGGGCCTTGATCTCCCAGAACTGGCGCATGTGCTCGATGGGCTGCTGCGTCGGCTGGGCGGGGATCTGGATCTGGCGCAGCTCCTGCTCCGCCTCGCGCACGAAGGCCTCCAGCTTGTCCGTCTGCTGTTCGTACTGCACCCAGATCTCCTTGAAGACCAGCAGGCGGTGCAGGTACAGGGCCACCTCCTCACGCAGC
The DNA here is from genome assembly GCA_014170255.2 of Drosophila triauraria. NCBI lineage: Eukaryota > Metazoa > Arthropoda > Insecta > Diptera > Drosophilidae > Drosophila > Drosophila triauraria. The sequence continues at coordinate 6,226,740 of CM024334.1, read as the reverse complement.
TTCAAAAGCACGATCAGGGCCTCGTTGGTCTCCTCCACGAGGTTGGGCGCCTGCACCAGCTGCTGCAGCTTGTTGGCTATGCCCGACAGCTGCGTCATCTTCACGTAGTGGTGCGAGATGTCGTTGCTCAGCGACTGGTAGAGCGTCGTGTACTGGTCGTAGTCCGCCGAGGTCACGGCCGACAGGTCGGGCACTCGCTGCTGGGCCACCTGCAGCCACTGCAGCTCGTCGCGCATGCCCTTCTCCAGGACGGTCCATCGCGAGGCAGCCTGCACCAGCTTGGAAGACCGCTCGGAGGCCTTGTCCAGCAGAGCGGTGGCCCTGTTGTAGAGCTCTTTGTGCAGCTCCGAGTGCTTCTCGCGGGTCTCGCTGTCGATGTTCTCCTCCAGGGACTCGAGCATGGCGCGGCAGTGGCTGAGGTTCACGAAGAACTTGCGCTGCTTCTGCACCTCGTTGTTCAGCTGCTCCAGGGAACTGGACACTATGGGGCTCTCGACCAGCTTGTCGGCCAGCACCGTGATGTTGGTGAACTCCTTGAGCGTCTGCTCGTACTCCTCCGCCAGGGACTGCAGCTGCAGGACTCGCTCTCGCTCCGCCTGAATGTTGTTGCCAATATTCTTGCTCGCCTCGAAGGCATTGTGCACGTCCTGCGGCATCTTCTTGCCGGGGAAGTCGCGCTGGAAGGCGCGGGCGTTCTGGCAGAGCTGGGCCAGCTGCTGCTGGGCCGCCTCATGCTGCCCCTCCAGCTCATCCAGCTGGGTGAGCTTGGCGGACAGGGGATACTCCTGGCTGACCAGCAGGTCGTAGCTCTGCTGGAGATGGGCCAGGACCGAGGATACGTCGTGCAGCAGCAGCTCAAAGCTGTGCCACTTGTCGAGGTCGTTGCTGTCCTGCGCCTGGTTCTGCTGCGTCACCTGCTCCACGGCTTCCACGTGCTCCTTGAGGGTGTCCACGCACTGCAGCAACTGGGGCTCGGCGTGGGACAACTGGCGCTCCAACTGGCTAACGTTCTGCTTGATGGTGCTCAGCTCCTCGTTGAGCTGGTTGTAGTTGTCCAGCTTCTCCTCGGAGGGCCCTCGTTGGAGTTCTGCCGGATGAGGTACACGCGGTACTCGATGGTCTCCAGCCAGGTCGAAACCTTCTCAATGACGGTGATCACCGTGGTTTGGATAACGGTCTTGTCGCCCTTTTTGATGGCTGCATCGAGATCCTGGAGGCCCTCGTTGACCTCCAGCAGGCGCTGCTCCGTGGGCAGCTCCTTGATCTGCTCCGACAGGGTGGCCAGGTGGAGCACATTGCTCAGGAAGTGGCCTGCTGTGGGGATGCCTGCTTCAGCTTGTTGATGCGATCCCCGATGGTCTCCTTCGCCGAGACCAGGATGGGTTGCTGCTGCTGCTTCTGCTGTCCGGGATAGTGCTGCAGGCTCTCGCTCATGATCAGGGCCTGGGAGAGCTCTACGGGCGTCTTGTCCACGCTGGTGGTGGCACTGAACCACACGTTGCTGGGCGCCTCACTGAAGTTGTCCGGTCCTGGGGTTATGGGCACCACCAGCTCCTCCGTGGGCGAGCCCACCTCTTCAATGGTCACCGCCGAGGTGGTGGGTCCGGCTCCGGACCGCTTGCCCTGCTGCTGAGAGGCAATGAGCACCTTGTTCTGCTCGGTGATGTGCACAGGCAGGTCGGGATACTCGTCGTAGACAGTGGTCTTGGTGATTTGCAGCTGCACTCTGTGAGGCTTGGATGACCCGTCCTCGGGCTCGATGACGGGCTCCTCCTCCACGACAGGTGTGACATGGGGCACCTCTTCAATCTCCTGGTTGGTGGACACCACAATGCCCGACTCTGTCAGCAGTTCGGGTGCAATTTCCACAGTCACGCTGATCTGCGGCTCCTCTGGCAGCTGCGGCTGCTGCTGCTGCTGCTCCACCTCTGGGACATTCTTCTGCTTCTTCTTCTTGTCCTTCTTGGACTTCTTGTCCTGCTTGGGCAGCTGCATGGTCTGGGTGTACTCGTACACCGTGGGCTCTGCCAGCGAGGCGTCAGAGTCGGCGGGGATGGCCACCGTGGTCTTCACCTCCAGCTCGTACGGTTCCGAAATGGAGATCGAAGTGGCGGTCAGCGAGTTGTCATCCAGGGAGGCGGGCTGCTGCGGCGTGGTCTGCACCTCGCCATCGGCAAACTGTACCAGCTCCACTGTGAAGTCTCCTCATGGGCAGTCTCTGGTTTGACAGCCTCAACATGCTCCGTTGGCTCTGGCGTCGTGGTCTGAACATGGATCTCAGAGGTTTCAGTAACCTCCATCCCTGTAGATTGTTCGCTGGTGGGAACTGGCAGATCGGTGGTCATATCCTTGACCAGATCCTGCACCAGGGATTCCACCACATCACTGCTGCCGGGCTCCGCGGCACGAGGCGAGTCCTTCGGCGTGGTCTGCAGCTCCTTTTCGATGGTGGTGGTCACGGTGGTTTGGCTGGAGATCTCCACGGTCTCGGCCGGCTGGCCGCTCACATCCGTTTGGATCTCCGTGGTGGAGACCTCAACGGCCTCATGTTTCTCCTCGCTTCGCGGCGTGGTCTGAGCCTCGGTCTCCGCGATCTCCACAATCAGGGTCTGCGATTCGTTCTCCTGGTTATCCGGCTGCACCTCCAGACTCGTCTGCACGGCTATCTCATCCAGCTGCGGCTGATGCACGGGCGAGGTCTGCACAGACTTGATGTCCTGCTCGACTTCGGTCTTCTCGATGGGCGAGGGAACTCGCGGTGTGGTCTGCTGCTCCTCGTCCTCAACCAAAGCCAGCTCCACAACCTCTGTGGGAATGACCAGCTCGACCATGGGTGCTCGCGGCGACTCCGAGGGCGTTGAGACGACGGCGTCTTCCACCACCTTGACCTTCGAGTCGATCTCAATGCTGGACACATCGCTGTCGGGACTAATCTCCACAATGGACTCGTGGCGAACTTGGTCGCGTGGGGAGTCCTCCGGGGAAACAGGCAGATCGGACTCCACTTCTGGCTCTTTCACAGGCTCCGGCTGAACCTCTTGTTCTTCTTGCTCGAGCTCGTCCTCGTGCTTAGTGTCTCTTCTCTTCTTTTTCTTTCGACGCCGCTTGGCGTCAGCGACGACGGGCGCCGCAGCTGCGGTCTCTATGATGGTCATGCTCACCTTGCCAGTAGCTGGTGCGGCGGTGGTGTCTTCTTGGAGGGTGGTGCTTTCCTTGGCCAGCACTACCTTCAGCACACCAGCACCATTGTCCTCCAGGGATGGGGCAGTGATCTGGAAGGACTTTTGCGGCGCTACTGAGGCTGCGGCCTCTCCGGAGATGAAGAGTTGGGTAGCCATGCGGAGGTCGATTTGTGCGGGAAGTGGCTCTGGCTCTGGGACAGGTTCTTCTGGCTTTGGGTTCAGTCTTTAGTCTGAGATTCCACTTGTTCAGCTGGCACAGCTTCCTGTTGGATTTCCTCCACTTTGATGGTTGAAATCTCTACAGCTACAGGCGCTTCCTTTGCCTCCACAGGCTCAGCTTCCACGATCTCTACAATTGAGGTTTCAGTGGGCGTTGAAGATGGCTCCTTCAAGGCTGCGGCCAGGGATTGTTCAGCTTCCAGGAAACTCTGGGTTTCAGTCTTGGGCTTGGACACAGGCTCGGCTTGAACAATGGTTTCCCCAGGCAGTTCAGTGGAGCTTGTGATGGTGGTAGTGGTCTTGGTGATGGTAATACTGCCAGTGGTAATTGGCTCAGGTTCTGGTTTAGTCTCAGGCTCCTCCGATTTTTGTGGCTCGAATTCGTACTGCTCCAGAGTCAGGGAGTTTCCTGTCTCTGGGCTTGTGGGCCAGATCTCCTCTACTGGCATGGAGGCTGTGACTGCAGTTGCTGGTGCTGCCAGTTCTTCGATGTGCTGGGAGAAGTCAATGTTGGTGGGTTTTAGATGATGTTCCAGTGGCCAGATTTCGTGGATATCCTCAACCACTGGCGGCTCAGCATCTACGATAGCTGCTGGAGTTATGGGCTCAGCTACATCCGCTGCTGGAACAGGAACGGGACTGGTAGTGGCAACTTCTACGGGCTGTTCAACATCTTCTACTTGAGGTGCTGGCAACTCTACAGGTGCTTCTTTAGTCAATTCTGTGGCAGTTGTTGGTGTCTGTTGTTCTGGCTGTTCTTGTTCTTGTTGTTCTTGTGTGGTGGTGACTTGGTTAGACTCAATATCAAATACCTGTTGCTGCGGTTCTGCCGTTGGCTTGCACAGATCCGTGGCAACTTCTTCGATGACCAGGCCGCAGCCGGGCTCCTGCTCCTGCATCAGGCGCTGGAACTCCGCCTCACTCACCACTTTGCCGTTCACAGTGCGCACAATGTTCACGTTGATGTGCGGTGCAGTCTCCTCCTCAGTGATCTCGATCTCCTCGGGCTCCTCGACCACCTCCTCGGTGATGTGCTCCTTGCCATCGATGATCACGATGCGCTTGATGATCTTTCGCGTCTTTCGAATCACCTTGCGGGTCACCTGGTGCACCACAGCGCGAATGCTGCCCTGGGTTTGCACATCGCTAGGCACTATCACCTCCTCGAACGTCTCGACGGTGGGTTCCGTCTCGAACTCCTGCAGGATCACACCTTCGGGCTGGGAGGCGTCCACGAGGGCACCACGCGTCTGCTGCGTGACAACGGTCTGAATACTGCCCTCCAGGGGATCGGCCTTGGTGTCCGTGGTGTGCACATTCTCCAGATTGATCTGTCCCGTGGAGTGCACCTCGATGTTGCCGTCCGAGTCGCTGACTGTCTCGATGGAGCTGATCTGCTGCTGCTGGACAATCTGCTGGCGGGTTCGGGTCACGACCTTCTTGAGCACAATGTGCTTGGTGCCGTCGGGTCCCACCACCACTTCGGTGGTGGTCTCATCCGGCTCCACGAAGGTGGTCTCGAAGGCCTGCGGCACGTTCTTGAGAATCAGTTCGGTGGCGCGGTCCACATCGCCCTGCGGGCGCTGGTGGTAGCGAGCCTCAATCTGCACATCCTCCGGCTCGTCGGGCACCTCCTGGTTGCGAGTGGTATCGATCTGGATGGTCTCCTTGCCGTGCTGCACCGTCTGGGTCACCATTATGTTCTCGGTGGGCGAACGCTCCTTCTGCGTTTGCAGAGCCACCTCAGCGGTTTCCACAGCCGGCGGCTCCTTGAAGCTAGTCTGAGCCTCGACAGTCGTGGTGGTCACCACGGGAGCTGCTGGTGCCTGCTGCAGGCTCAGCGAAGTCTGGGTCTCCACATACACACCAGTCGGTGGCTTGACCTCCTCCTCCGGCATGGAGCTCGAGTCAATGGTGTTCTCCTCGTTGGACTCGATGGAGAGAGGCGCCGCTTCCGTTGGTGGCTTGATGAGCGAATCGGCCAGAACTCGCTGGCGCTGCGCCTCCTCGCTCTTGGCCTTTCGCAGGTCCACAATGCGCTTTTCGATGGTGAAGATGCGCTTGGTGGCCACCGTGATCTGTTCCCGCAGGATGGTAATGATGCTCTGAAGCTGCTCCATCAGCGTGTCGGCCAGGGGAGCCACATCGGGGTGCGACTGCAGCTGGCGCGTCTGTTCCACCAGGTTCGTCCATGGACTGCTGGCGATCCTTGAGAGTGCGCAGCAGCTGCTGGCTCCTCTCCACCTGCGACTTAAGCACCTGCTCATCGGTGCTGCTGTCCGGGGTGGGCTCGAAGGAGGCCAGCTCGGCGGAAACCTCGATGATCCAGCGCTCCAGCTCGAGCAGGTGCTGCTGGTACTCGTCAATCTCCTGCTGCCGCTTCTTTTGGCCATGCATGGCGTTCTGTAAAGGAATATTAATACCACAGAACAGAAAATCATTCAGAAACACTTGCCGCTATCATGGTGATGCCCTGCTGAGTGCGTCGCAGGAGCAAGTCAATGCGGTCCACGGTGTCGTTAAGCAAGCGTTCGGTAGCTGGATCCGTGGGCAGCGTCTTGGCCTGGGCCTTTAACTGGCTGGCGTCCCTTTCGTGTACTTCGAGATTGCTTTGGATTAGCTGGACATCGGGCGTATAAAATATATAGAGCTTTTTAGAGATGTGTTCGATGCAAGTTACTTGTACAATTGTGACTCTCGTCTGGGCATTTTGGGCCTACAAAATTCATTATATTGACAACAAAGGACACGGCCACTACAAAACTGGACAACACTAACAAACCTATCTAAAAAACCTATTTAAAAATGTACGATTCTGTATGGAGTGATGCGATTGAGTTATTAAAAATCTCTGACACACGCCAGCATCCATTAATCGTTTAAAATCAGTTATGTACAGGTGTGAGTATAAATCTAGCTACGTTGGTTAGTCAGTTGGTTGCCAGTTTGCAAGACATGCTCAGAGACAAGCATCCACAGGAATTTTATTTTATTAATCATATTACCTTCAGTCCCTGCAGCATGCCCTCCAGGCTGCTCTGGTTCATGTTCGCGATGCCATCCTCGACGCTCGAGAGCGATTGTAGCAGTTCGTCGAGCTCTAGCGCAATTAGTTCCTAAGGATTTGCAAATGTGTTTGTGGTTCGTTGGGGAGATGGTGTAGAAAGTGTGTTAATATTAATAAACATGGAAAGATTCGCGGCTATATAAATGCTAATTAACGCAGTTGCTGCAAATATCTGTGGCCGGCTTCGGTAGACACAACATATTTACACACGCAAGTAAGTAAATTATTTATAAAATATTTATAAATGGATGCACAGCCATACAACGAACGGCATGGAGTCTGGTTCGGGAATGCTTTTAAGAATAACTCTAGCTCTTAGGTTTAACTTCTTGTAACGTAACATGCAGTTGGCATAAATAATAGTCTTAGTTGTAAATGGCGGCATAGGATGAGGTAGGCGCATAGACAAAAGTACCGAAAATAAATAAATGCGTTGCCTTACTGCCTGTTTTGAGGGTAAAGTTGGAAAGTATAAGGCAATGCTTGAGTGGATATGTAACTTACTTTGGTTCTATATTAAAATAATGCTATATAGATTGCTTTAATGTTCAGATCTAGGTCCGATTGCTACACACACACTTTGGCACTAACAAAACACTTGGATTCTTTGAATTGAAATGCTTCTTTTTCGCACCAAACTCAACGCCTTCATTGCACTTTGCAGACTAAAAATTGCGAAATAAACGGGAGACTATTTTCGAGCAGGCAAGACTGCCTGCGCCGCATGGATCGCCTCGGATCCGGGGCTGTATTTATAGCCGTGGCAGGGAGCAGACTCGCGATAGGAGGCTGGGCGGTAGGCAAGACAATGAACTCGTATATATACTCAAGGGACGACATATATGTTCTGCATTTGGGGCACTGTGGGTGCGGCGGGGCAGGAAGAGTGCGTGCTCGGTGCGTGATCGGGTGTGTGTGTGTGTGCTTGTGGAAAATCTGCGAAGAAAACTAGCTCGGTAGAAAATCAGCTCGGTATTAAAACGTGCGGGTTGGTTAATATAGACTTTATTATTATTATTATTATTATTATTTTTATCTCGCTACCATTAGTAGTCTGCGATTATTACTGGGCTTTTACAAAGGTTAATATCAATTAGTAGAAGGAACTTAAAGTAAACCAAGTCTACAATTCAACTACGACTAGGTTAGGTGCTTCTATTAAGGTAACTTTCGATTACAAACTCAAAACATAAGGCTTTCGGATGCGTTTAGCAGAACAACACATACAATACAAAAATAAAAATAGTAGGAATGGAAACTTAGCTAAAACATAAAAAATCAAACATGGTTTTTGATAATAAAATTACGTTAGTAGTTGCGGCCATCGCCGCTCTTGCCGCTGTTTACGGGACCAGGCCCAGGCCAAGGTTCACTGCGGATCTGTGCCCGCTGCTGCCTGGCAGCAGCATGTGTTGGCCGGGACCTGGGCACCGCAGCAGCAGCATCCCGAGGGGCGATTGCCGTATAGAAGCCATGAACAAATACCGAAACCACACAGAAAAGCTGCAAAAATTAAAATTATGAATAAACGAAGGCTCAATGTGAGGTTCACCTTCTGGCGTTGCTGTTGCAGCTCGTTGCTGCTCGTGGTCGTGGTCGTAGTGGTGCTAGTTGTCGAGGGCGTTTCAATTGTGGTTGTTGTCGTTACGGTAGTGGTCGTGGTCGTGGTGCGGCGCACCACTTCCCCATTGTCTGTGGGGGCGATCACTTCCTCCTCCTGCCTGCGGCTGGTTGTTGTCGTATCGGTGTGTGTTGTGGCTGCAACCTCTGTTGCAACCTCAGGCTCTGCGACAGCAACTGGTGCTGATGCCGCCGGTTGTGTTGCGGTCTCCGGTGCTGCAGATGGTGCTGCAGCTTGTGCCGCAACTGGATGCTCCTCCGCTGGCGTTGTTGACGTTGTCGTTAGCTTATCGACTACGGCTGTGGCGACTGGCAAGAGGACGCTGGTTGCTGCCAGCGCTGCTGCGTGTGTCGCCGTTGCTGCTGCGTTCGCCTTGGCGGTCAGCGTGTGAGTTGTGGCGCTTGCCAATTGGATTAGTGCGTTTGCAACGTTAAGGGGACTGGTACTGGGGCTAGTTTCAGGGGCTTGGGCTGGGGCGGGGCTTGTGGGTTTAGTTTCGGTTAGTACAGATTGATCTCCTAGTTTGACCTGAGGCTGTTCGGCTTCTAGAGCCAGATAAGTACTCTGATCCCGCCAGTGTCCCACACCACCCGGAAGATCCGCGGACCTATACTCCGATGAGCAGCTACGGTTCTGACCCTGCTGCGCATCGTGCTCGGGAGTGGGAGTCACATTACCACTACTACCGCTACCAGGATCTTTGTCGTTCGGTTTATCGTCGTCATCGTTGGGCTTGCGAATCTCAGGCACAGTCGGCTTGTCCCCCTCATCGTCATCGTCGTCGTCGTCGTCATCGTCGCTGTCATGGTCGTCCTTGTCGGGTTTTCCAGTCACATCGGGTTGCTGCGGTTTCTTGTCTTTGTCGAGTTCCGACTCGCCACTGGCAGAATCAGCACGTTTCAGTCTGTCGATCGAACTGTCGGCCAAATCTGCATCGACGGCGGCTGGTTGCCAGTCGTCCAGATACAGATTCAGTCGCAGCTGATCGAGGTTGCTAGGCGATGGTTCTGCCGGTGGCTCGGCGGTAGGAATGATTGGTAATGACGATGCTTCTGGTTCAGTCTTTTCTACAACGCGATCCGTAATCGTGGTCGTCGTGGTTGTCACTACAGTTTCTGTAATGCTGTCAGTCTTATGCTTATCGTCTTGAGTTTCCTGAGCATTCGTCCTGTCTGTGGTTGTCCCTGGCAGCAAAGCGAATGCTTCGTTCGCCGTGTGCCTGTAGTGATTGATTAGCCTAACGAAGTCGTCCTGGCTGAGATGCAAAAGCAGATTACTGGGCTCGGTTGGGGATTGTTCGGGGACAGAGGCTTGAGCAGAAGGTTCCACAAGGGTTCTACCTCAAGGGTTTCGGTTTCTACAACCTGGCTTTCCTGAACTACAGGTTCTGTTTTTTCAACGGTCTCAGCTGGCTTTTCGAGCGTGAGCAACTGGCTAATGCTATCAACATCTATGCGAGATTTGGGGAAATTGGCCTGATCGAGATAAAGATTGAGAGCAAGAATTTCTGAATTAAGTTGGGGTATCGCTTCGGGTTCAATTATCACATAATCATCTATTGTGTCAATGTCTTCCTTAACCTCAGCTGGGGCCGCTTCCTCCGGAGAGCTTACCACCTGCAATTGTTGATATTGTCCCTGCAACAAGTCGTACTGAGGACGCAAATTGAAGCCTTCGCGGAAAAGATTTTCGGCGAGGATTTCAGGTTGGTTTAGTTCAATGATTTTGGTCTCTATAGTCGATTCCTTAGCTGGCTCTGTTTCCAAAGCGAGGTCATTCGTATGACTAGTTACCACAGTAGACACATAGGATGTAGCTGACGGCTCATCCTCTGAAATGGGAGTATCCTTATGTGTGGTTACTGTCGTTGTCACGTAAGTCGTCGTAGTTGTTGTCTCTTCCTGCGTATCAACGACATCTTCAAGAGGCTTGGGCTCCTGGAAGTCTGTAGTTTTGCTTATGACCACAGTCGACCAATCAGGTGACGTCTTAACCTCCTCTTTTTTCTCCGATGCTGGGAAGATTTTCGTCTCGGTTTGAACGATTGCCGACCAGGTTGTAGGCTGGTCAGTTGGTGATTTTACGGCAACTTCCTCAATAACGTCATTACTTGGAATGGTTACTGTTATCGGATTGCTTTCCTTCACATCCGTTTCTGTTTCAATTGTGGTCACAGATGTTGTTACTTGTCCCGGCTTAAGTGTTGCCGACCAATAAGATGTTTCACAAATGAACGGATCAGTTTCCTTTGGAGTTACTGTGGTGTCCGAAACTTCTTCGAAAGGTGCTAAAGGTGTTGAGGAATTCTGAATTATAGTCTCAACAACCGATGTAGCCTGGGCCGGTTTGGTTTCTTCCACAGGCTTCTTCTCAGGTTCCTCAAGTTTGTTTTGTTCCTCAGGAATTAAAGTTTCTGTAGTTGATTCAGAAGTTACTGTTGTTGTCGTGACTGTTGTAACGGTCTTGGTTTCATCCACAATCGGTTCAGACTTGGTCACTTCTTCGACAACGATGACCTCCTCCTTCTGTGGCACAGGAACTGGTTCTTCCTGGACGACAGTTTCGATGGTGACCTCGGTTTCTACAGTATCCTGTGATACGTCCTTAAATGGAGCCAAAGGTGTTTCTTGTACAGTTTCTTCATCGTCAGAGAAGTTCATCGGCTCATCCAAGACATCCATCCAAGAGCTGGAGGAATCATCAACAGGCAGACCGGCATAGGCTGGTTTCTTTGGTTCCTCAGGTTTCTTCTCAGGTTCCTCAGGCTTCTTCTGTTCCTCAGGAGTGGAAGTTTCTGTGGTGGATTCAGTGGTTACTGTTGTCGTCGTGACTGTCGTAATGGTTTCATCCACAATCGGTTCAGACTTGGTAACTTCCTTGACAACGATCACCTCCTCCTTTTGTGGCTCAGGAACTGGTTCTTCCTGGGCAACAGTTTCGATGGTGACGACCTCGGTTTCTTCAGGTGCATGCGGAACCTCCTTAAACGGAGCCAGAGGTGTTTCTTGGACAGTCTCTTCATCGTCAGAGAAGTTCATCGGCTCATCCAAGACATCCATCCAAGAGCTGGAGGAATCATCAACAGGCAGACCGGCATAGGCTGGTTTCTTTGGTTCCTCAGGTTTCTTCTCAGGTTCCTCAGGCTTCTTCTGTTCCTCAGTAGTTGAAGTAGATTCAGTGGTTACTGTTGTCGTCGTGACTGTCGTAATGGTTTCATCCACAATCGGTTCAGACTTGGTAACTTCGTCGACAACGATGACCTCCTTCTTCTGTGGCTCAGGAACTGGTTCTTCTCAACAACAGTTTTGATGGCGATGACTTCGGCTTCTTCAGGTGTCTGTGGTACGTCCTTAAATGGAGCCAACGGTGTTTCTGGTACAGTTTCTTCATCGTCAGAGAAGTTCATCGGCTCATCCAAGACATCCATCCAAGAGCTGGAGGAATCATCAACAGGCAGACCGGCATATGCCGGTTTCTTTGGTTCCTCAGGTCTCTTCTCAGGTTCCTCAGGCTTCTTCTGCTCCTCAGGAGCTAAAGTTTCAGTCGTAGATTCAGTAGTTACAGTTGTGGTAGTGACTGTAGTAATGGTCTTGGTTTCATCCACAGTAGGAGCTTTGAACAATCGGCTCAGACTTGGTAACTTCTTCGACAACGATGAGCTCCTCCTTCTGTGGCTCAGGAACTGGTTCCTTCTCAACGACAGTTTCGATGGTGACGACCTCGGTTTCTTCAGGTGTCAGTGGAACCTCCTTAAACGAAGCCAGAGGAGTTTCTTGTACAGTTTCTTCGTCGTCAGAGAAGTTCATCGGCTCATCCAAGACATCCATCCAAGAGCTGGAGGAATCATCAACAGGCAGACCGGCATAGGCTGGTTTCTTTGGTTCCTCAGGTTTCTTCTCAGGTTCCTTAGGCTTCTTCTGTTCCTCAGTTGATTCAGTAGTTACTGTTGTCGTTGTGACTGTTGTAATGGTCTTTGTTTCATCCACAATTGGAGCTTCAACAATTGGCTCAGACTTGGTAACTTCTTTGACAACGATGATCTTCTCAGGCTCTGGAACTGGCTCTTCCTGGACGACAGTTTTGATAGACACTACCTCGGTTTCTTCAACCTTTTCATCAAGTTTTTCCTCCAGTCTAGTTTCTTCTCGAGGTTCAACAAAAGGCGCTAAGGGAGTTTGCTTTTCAATCTCTGCTTCGTGGAGCTCAACTGATGTCTCTTTTGGGAAGGCTGCGAAACGACCACTTGGTGGCTAGATTTCTCAGCATTAATGAAATCAATAACTTCAGTGGGGGATTTACGCTTCGACTTCTGCTTAGGCTTCTTAGATTTTGGTTCGGGCTTTTCCAAGGTGAGAGGAATGCTGACTGTATGCGACTTTGATGGTTTCGTTACGTCTTCAAGCACAATTTCCTTGGTCTCAACTTCAAGAAGTCGAATTTGCTGAGCAGGTTGGGGTACGTTGTGTGCTGCTATGGCCGCCCAAGACATGCCAGAAGTGTAAGGAGAAGGAACAGGGGCAGGAGAAGGTTCCCGCACCACCGCAGGAGTACTTGATTTTTTAACCAATGGCACAGTTTCACTTGGGAGCTCAACTGCAGTAGGGGACTCGACCGGTGTTACTGATGGTGTTACTTGCGACTTGCCCTTTGGTTTCTTAGACTTCTTCTTTTGTGGTTTCTCGTCATAGTTCGAAACATGCGACTGTTGCGATCGAGAACGCGAACGATTTCTTTTCTTAGAAGTAATTTCCAAAAATACGTGCTCGCTTTCAGGCTGTGGTTTTGTCTCCGAAGATACTTCGGTTATCTGTATTAACTGGTTTATTGCTGTCTCGCGAACGTCTTTCAGGTACTGGTTCCGTCTTAATTGATTCCTGGGTAATTGTTTCTTGATACCACGAGTCAATAGGATCCACATCATCCTCATCTATAAGCTCCTTCCAAGACAACTGGGATGGTTTCTCGGGATAATCATCGATCTCTGCTTCTAATCCTGAAGGCGTAACAGGGTCGGGAAGGACATTTTGAGGCTGCTCTTCGGGAACAATCGGCTTTCGCTCAATCACCTTTGGTTCAGCCACTTCAACAGTCTTATACTTTATGTTCGTATTGTTGGTGTAGCCCGACTTCTTAACTACTTCGGCGTAGGTCTCTGATGATGACCATGCGGAGGGCTTGGCAGGTGTTGGCAACTGAATATTAAACTCCGGTGTTGATGACCCTGAAATGCGCTCACTTTCTGGTTTCTTCTCGTAGACGTCAGTATCTACAGATGGTTGATCAGCTTCCCTTCTGGGTAATTTCTTTTCCTTCCTAGTCTTCTGTTTCTGTGGCTTCTCTTCAACGTAAATTTTGAGTTCCTGATCTTGAGGAACGACCTCAGGTCTCGAAATTACATCAACCGATTCCGTGGTACGCGTTTCTGTAAACGTTGGAGTCAAGTCGATATTATGCGAGACAATTGATGACCACGATAAGGTTTGTGCCGGCAATGGCTCAGGAACTGGCTTTGAATGTTCTTGTGGTATGTGATCTTCAGTAACAAAAACAGAGTCATAGCTCGGCTGTTGAATTGGATGCACAGTCTTGATTTCCTTCTTAGATTTGTGTTTCTTCGCTTTGTCGTTTACTATCGTTGAGAAATTTTGCTCCTGGGCAATAAAGTCGTGAAGGCCTTGAGATTTTTGAATCTTTTGCGATTCAGTTTCGACTACCATCGATGACCATGACAAAGTATTTTCGGGTTCTGGCGTTTTGCTGGAACCATTTCTACGATAGGCTCAGAAACTGCGGTCACTTCAATGGTTTCCTGGACAGGTTCAGTGATGTGATCCCCTTTAGGCTTCTTGTCCTTCTTTGCCTTCTGCTTCTTTGGCTTTTCAACAGAGTCTACAGGTTTCGGCACTTCCGGTTCATGACGAATGTGACTTTCGTAGATGTTAGTAGTGACTTCGGTGGTTTGCGAAACAATAGAGGACCATGACATAGGCTGTGAAGCAGGCTCTTCAGCAACTGGGGCTGGCTCCGGTTCTGGCTCAGTTTTAACCTCCACTACGAGAGTCGGGCTCCTCAAATGGCTCCAGTCGGGCTCCTCAATTGGCTGCGATGCGAGTTCTTCAGAGGCTGGTGTTGGTTCCGGTGTTGGCTCAGGTTCAACCTCCTTGACGACAGTGGGCTCCTCAAATGGTTCCGAAACTGCGGTCACTTCAACAACAGGTTCCACCTTGGGTTTCTTGTCCTTCTTAGCCTTCTGCTTCTTTGGCTTTTCTTCCACAGATTCTACAGGTTTCGGCTCTTCAGGTTCATGGTGAATGTGACTTTCAGTGACTTCGGTAGTTTGGGAAACAATAGAGGACCATGACAATGGCTGCGATGCGAGTTCTTCAGAGACTAGGGCTGGTTCCGGTTCTGGCTCATGCTTAACCTCCTCAACGACAATCGTCTCCTCAACAGGTTCCCTAACTGCGGTCACTTCAACAACAGTCTCAGAAACATGATCCACCTTAGTTTTCTTGTCCTTCTTTGCCTTCTGCTTCTTTGGCTTTTCTTCCACAGATTCTACACGTTTCGGCTCTTCAGGTTCATGGTGAATGTGACTTTCAGTGACTTCGGTGGTTTGCGAAACAATAGAGGACCATGACAATGGCTGCGATGCGAGTTCTTCAGAGACTGGTGTTGATTCCGGTGTTGGCTCAGGTTTAACCTCCTCGAAGACAGTCGTCTCCTCAACAGGTTCCGTAACTGCGGTCACTTCAACAACAGGTTCCACCTTAGGTTTCTTGTCCTTCTTAGCCTTCTGCTTCTTTGGCTTTTCTTCCACAGATTCTACAGGTGTCGTCTCCTCAGGTTCTTGGTGAATGTCACTTTCAGAGACATTGGTAGTGACTTCAGTGGTTTGGGAAACAATAGAGGACCATGAAAATGGCTGTGCAGCAGGCGCATCAGCGACTGGGATTGGTTCTGGTTCTGGTTCAGGCCTGACCTCCTCTACGACAGTTAGCTCCTCAACAGGTTCTTCGACAGTTGCAACTTCAACAATGGTTTCCACGACAGGTTCAGAGACTTGATCCACTTTAGGTTTCTTGTCCTTCTTTGCCTTCTGCTTCTTAGGCTTTTCTTCCACAGATTCTACAGATTTCGGCTCTTCAGGTTCATGGTGAGTGTGACTTTCAGAGACAATAGTAGTGACTTCGGTGGTTTGCGAAACAATAGAGGACCATGACAATGGCTGTGTTTGGGGATCATTAGGGACTGGTGTTGGTTCCGGTTTTGGTTCAGGTGTAACCTTCTCGACGACAGTCGTCTCCTCAACAGGTTCCGTAACTGCGGTCACTTCAACAACAGGTTCAGTAACATGCTCCACCTTAGGTTTTTGTCCTTCTTAGCCTTCTGCTTCTTTGGCTTTTCTTCCACAGATTCTACAGATTTCGGCTCTTCAGGTTCATGGTGAATTTGACTTTCAGAGACATTGGTAGTGACTTCGGTAGTTTGGGAAACAATAGAAGACCATGACAATGGCTGCGATGCGGGTTCTTCAGAGACTGGTATTGGTTCTGGTTCTGGCTCAGGCTTAACCTCCTCTACGACAGTCAGCTCCTCAACAGGTTCTTCGACAGTTGCAACTTCAACAATGGTTTCCACGACAGGTTCAGAGACTCGATCCACTTTAGGTTTCTTGTCCTTCTTTGCCTTCTGCTTCTTTGGCTTTTCTTCCACAGATTCTACAGGTTTCGGCTCTTCAGGTTCATGGTGAATGTGACCTTCAGAGACATTGGTAGTGACTTCGGTAGTTTGGGAAACAATAGAAGACCATGACAATGGCTGCGATGCGGGTTCTTCAGAGACTGGTATTGGTTCTGGTTCTGGCTCAGGCTTAACCTCCTCTACGACAGTCAGCTCCTCAACAGGTTCTTCGACAGTTGCAACTTCAACAATGGTTTCCACGACATGTTCAGAGACTCGATCCACTTTAGGTTTCTTGTCCTTCTTTGCCTTCTGCTTCTTTGGCTTTTCTTCCACAGATTCTACAGGTTTCGGCTCTTCAGGTTCATGGTGAATTTGACTTTCAGAGACATTGGTAGAGACTTCGGTAGTTTGGGATACAATAGAAGACCATGACAATGGCTGCGATGCGGGTTCTTCAGAGACTGGTATTGGTTCTGGTTCTGGCTCAGGTTTAACCTCCTCAACGACAGGCGTCTCCTCAACGGGTTCCGTAACTGCGGTCACTTCCACAACAGGTTCAGTAACATGCTCCACCTTAGGTTTCTTGTCCTTCTTAGCCTTCTGCTTCTTTGGCTTTTCTTCCACAGATTCTACAGATTTCGGCTCTTCAGGTTCATGGTGAATGTGACTTTCAGAGACATTGGTAGTGACCTCGGTAGTTTGGGAAACAATAGAGGACCATGACAATGGCTGTGATGCAGGCTCTTCTGCGACAGGGGTTGACTCCGGTTCTGGCTCAGGTTTAACCTCCTCAACGACAGTCGTGTCCTCAACAGGTTCCGTAACTTCGGTCACTTCCACAAAACGTTCAGTAGCATGCTCCACCTTAGGTTTCTTGTCCTTCTTAGCCTTCTGCTTCTTTGGCTTTTCTTCCACAGATTCTATAGGTTTCGGCTCTTCAGGTTCATGGGGATGTGACTTTCAGAGACATTGGTAGTGACTTCGGTGGTTTGGGAAACAATAGAAGACCATGACAATGGCTGTGATGCAGGTTCTTCAGAGACTGGTGTTGGTTGCGGTTCTGGCTCAGGTTTAACCTCCTCAACGACAGTCGTCTCCTCAACAGGTTCCGGAACTGCGGTCACTTCAACAACAGGTTCAGTAACATGATCCACCTTAGGTTTCTTGTCCTTCTTAGCCTTCTGCTTCTTGGGCTTTTCTTCCACAGGTTTCGGCTCTTCAGGTTCATGGTGAATGTGGCTTTCAGAGACATTGGTAGTGACTTCGGTGGTTTGCGAAACAATAGAAGACCATGACAATGGCTGTGATGCAGGCTCTTCAGCGACTGGGGTTGGTTCCGGTTCTGGTTCTGGCCTAACCTCCTCTACGACAGTCGGCTCCTCAACAGGTTTGTCGATCGTTGTAACTTCAACAATCGCTTCCACAACAGGCTCAGTAAGATGATCCACCTTAGGTTTCTTGTCCTTCTTAGCCTTCTGCTTCTTAGGCTTTTCTTCCACAGTTTTCGGCTCTTCAGGTTCATGGTGAATGTGGCTTTCAGAGACATTGGTAGTGACTTCGGTAGTTTGGGAAACAATAGAGGACCATGACAATGGCTGCGATGCAGGCTCTTCAGCGACTGTAGTTGGTTCCAGTTCTGGCTTAGGCTTAACCTCCTCTACGACAGTCGTCTCCTCAACAGGTTCCGTAAATGCGGTCACTTCAACAACAGGTTCAGAAACATTATCCACCTTAGATTTCTTGTCCTTCTTTGCCTTTTGTTTCTTAGGTTTGTTATTAACCACAGTTGAGAATATTTGTTCTTGACTGATGAAGTCTTGAATACCTGAAGATTTCAATGAATCCTCTGGTTTTTTCGATATTTGGTTATCGTTAAGACTTGGATTGGCTTCCACGGTCTGCATGACGATGGAGGACCATGACAAGGTATGTGGAGCGACCTCTGCAGCTGGTAACGATTCAGATATTGGCTTTATCGGTAAATGTTCTTCAGTAGTCAGTTCAGCTACAGGCTCTGGTGCGAAAGGCACTACTTCAACAGCGGGTTCCATCTTAACGTATTTCTTTTCCTTCTTGGACTTTTGTTTCTTGGGTTTTTCAATTGGAACAGACGAGCTTGTTTCGTGGGGAATTAAACCTTCAACATGGTCCGAAGACGTGAAATCTATTATTTCGGTTGGCACTTTCTGACTTATTTTGGTAAAAGGTTCCTTGACACCTTGTCGGACTATAGAAGACCACAGCGTGTTACTGTCACTTGGGGGAGTCGGTTCAACATTTCCAACTAAATCCTCATCGACGAGAGCTGACCATGAACTTATTGATTCCTTTGGTTTTTCATTAAATACTGGTTCAGTTTCGGCTGCAGAATTATCCTTAGCTCTTGTTTTCTTTGAAACATCAACAATTACGTCTGGTTCTACAGTTTTCAGTTTCTTAGTCGGTTTTGGTTCAGTTGGAATTTCTACATTTTTCTTCTCTAGGTCAATAAAATCAACTGTATGCCTCAAAACATCTGCGTACGTAGAATGTAGTTCCCACACATTTGCAGCGGCTGGAACAGTAATTTTTCCAGGGTCAGGTACTAGTTCCTTGTGATTTCGATCCTCGAGTGATGTTTCAGAAATAGTTGATGTTGTGACAGTTTTCGTAATGACTGTTTTGATTGTTTTTGTATTATCCTTTGATTGAGTTGAATCTGCTGTTGGCGTCCCTGAAGTAATGGTCTTGGTTTCATCCATATTAGGAACTTGAACAATCGGCTCACTCTTGGTAACTTCGTCGAAAATGATGATTTTCTCCTTCTTTGGCTCAGAAACTGGTTCCTTCTCAACGACAGTTTCGATGGTGACGACCTCGGTTTCTTCAGGTGTCTGTGGTACGTCCTTAAGCGGAGCCAGATGAGTTTCTTGTACAGTTTCTTCGTCGTCAGAGAAGTTCATCGGCTCATCCAAGACATCCATCCAAGAGCTGGAGGAATCATCAACGGGCAGACCGGCATATGCAGGTTTCTTTGGTTCCTCAGGTTTCTTCTCAGGTTCCTCAGAACGGAAGTTTCTGTGGTGGATTCAGTGGTTACAGTTGTGGTAGTGACTGTGGTAATGGTCTTAGTTTCATCCACAATAGGAACTTCAGCAATCGGCTTAGGCGTGGTAACTTCTTCGACAACGATGAACTCGTCTTTCTGTGGCTCAGGAACTGGTTCCTTCTCAGCGACAGTTTCGATGGCGACGACCTCGGTTTCTTCAGGTGTCTGTGGTACGTCCTTAAATGGAGCCAAAGGTGTTTCTTGTACAGTTTCTTCATCGTCAGAGAAGTTCATCGGCTCATCCAAGACATCCATCCAAGAGCTGGAGGAATCATCAACGGGCAGACCGGCATAGGCAGGTTTCTTTGGTTCCTCAGGTTTCTTCTGAGGTTCCTCAGGCTTCTTCTGTTCCTCAGTTGATTCAGTAATTACTGTTGTCGTCGTGACTGTTGTAATGGTCTTTGTTTCATCCACAATTGGAGCTTCAGCAATCGGCTCAGACTTGGTAACTTTTTCGACAACGATGACCTCCTTCTGTGGCTCAGGAACTGGTTCCTTCTCAACTACAGTTTCGATGGTGGCAACCTCGGTTTCTTTAGGTGTCTGCGGTACGTCCTTAAATGGAGCCAAAGGTGTTTCTGGTACAGTTTCTTCATCGTCAGAGAAGTTCATCGGCTCATCCAAGACATCCATCCAAGAGCTGGAGGAATCATCAACGGGCAGACCGGCATAGGCAGGTTTCTTTGGTTCCTCA
Organism: Drosophila triauraria; assembly: GCA_014170255.2. NCBI lineage: Eukaryota > Metazoa > Arthropoda > Insecta > Diptera > Drosophilidae > Drosophila > Drosophila triauraria. Next base: position 6,207,183 of record CM024334.1, on the reverse strand, counting down.
GGTTTCTTCTGAGTTCCTCAGGCTTCTTCTGTTCCTCAGTTGATTCAGTAGTTACTGTTGTCGTCGTGACTTTGTAATGGTCTTTGTTTCATCCACAATTGGAGCTTCAGCAATCGGCTCAGACTTGGTAACTTCTTCGACAACGATGACCTCCTTCTGTGGCTCAGGAACTGGTTCCTTCTCAACTGACAGTTTCGATGGTGGCAACCTCGGTTTCGTTAGGTGTCTGCGGTACGTCCTTAAATGGAGCCAAAGGTGTTTCTGGTACAGTTTCTTCATCCTCAGAGAAGTTCATCGGCTCATCCAAGACATCCATCCAAGCGCTGGAGGAATCATCAACAGGCAGACCGGCATATGCAGGTTTCTTTGGCTCTTCGAGTTTCTTCTCTGGTTCCTCAGGAACGCTGTTCTCAGTTGATTCAGTAATTACTGTTGTCATCGTGACTGTGGTAATGGTCTTAGTTTCATCCACAATAGGAACTTCAGCAATCGGCTCAGACGTGGTAACTTCTTCGACAACGATGACCTCCTCCTTCTGTGGCTCAGGAACTGGTTCCTTCTCAACAACAGTTTGATGGCGACGACTTCGGTTTCTTCAGGTGTCTGTGGTACGTCCTTAAATGGAAGCCAAAGGTGTTTCTTGTGCAGGTTCTTCATCGTCAGAGAAGTTCATCGGCTCATCCAAGACATCCATCCAAGAGCTGGAGGAATCATCAACAGGCAGACCGGCATATGCCGGTTTCTTTGGTTCCTCAGGTCTCTTCTCAGGTTCCTCAGGCTTATTCCTCAGGAGCTAAAGTTTCAGTCGTGGATTCAGTAGTTACATTTGTGGTAGTGACTGTGGTAATGGTCTTAGTTTCATCCACAATAGGAGCTTCAGCAATCGGCTCAGACTTGGTAACTTCTTCGACAACGATGAGCTCCTCCTTCTGTGGCTCAGGTACTGGTTCCTTCTCAATGACAGTTTTGATGGCGACGACCTCTGTTTCTTCCGGTGTCTGTGGAACCGTCCTCAAATGGAGCCAGAGCTGTTTCTGGTACAGGTTCTTCATCGTCAGAGAAGTTCATCGGCTCATCCAAGACATCCATCCAAGAGCTGGAGGAATCATCAACAGGCAGACCGGCATAGGCAGGTTTCTTTGGTTCCTCAGGTTTCTTCTGAGGTTCCTCTGGCTTCTTCTGTTCCTCAGTTGATTCAGTAATTACTGTTGTCATCGTGACTGTTGTAATGGTCTTTGTTTCATCCACAATTGGAGCTTCAGCAATCGGCTCAGACTTGGTAACTTCTTCGACAACTATGACCTCCTTCTGTGGCTCAGGAACTGGTTCCTTCTCAACGACAGTTTCGATGGCGACGACCACGGTTTCTTCAGGTGTCTGTGGTACGTCCTTAAATGGAGCCAAAGGTGTTTCTTGTATAGTTTCTTCATCGTCAGAGAAATTCATCGGCTCATCCAAGACATCCATCCAAGAGCTGGAGGAATCATCAACGGGCAGACCGGCATAGGCAGGTTTCTTTGGCTCTTCGAGTTTCGTCTCTGGTTCCTCAGGCTTCTTCTCTTCCTCAGGAGTTGAAGTAGATTCAGTGGTTACTGTTGTCGTCGTGACTGTTGTAATGGTCTTGGTTTCATCCACAATAGGAGCTTTAACAATCAGTTCAGACTTGGTAACGTCTTCGACAGCGATGACCTCCTCCTTCTGTGGCTCAGGAACTGGATCTTTTTCGACGATTGGTTCCTCATTGATTTCTGTTTTTACTTCTTCCGTGGATTTCATTTTTTGAATTGTTTCAATAATCTTGTTGATGTTAGCTTCCTCCCCATTTTCGGGTTGAAGTGGAATCTCAACTTCTTCTTCTATGAGTTCCTTCCACGATTTTTGTTCAACAACCAAGTCTTCCTGAACATCATCAATCATTTCGGCCCATGACCTTTGAGGCTTATCAAAGGCCTGTAAAGGTTCCTCAAGCTGTGGAGAAGTAATGGCTTTTGGCTTTGACTTCTCCACTACTGGTCTCGGAGCTTGCTTGATTCTTTCCGCATCAATGAAGTCGGTGGTTTGGTGACCAACTACATGCGCCCAAGAATGTCCGTCCTTTTACCTTGAGGTACTTCTGGGGAAATGCTTCGTAGTTTTTCTTTCGCAGGTTTTTCATAACGATCGCGTTTTACTTGTGCTTTCAGAGGCTCAGATGGTGGCTGCTTGACATCCTTCTTTGGCTTCGCCGGCAAATCAGTCATATGATCAATTTGACTTGCCACTTTAGCCCAAGTAATAATGTTTTCATCTCGAGTTTGTAGTACTTCAGTCACATCGCTCTCTTCAGATGTTGTTTGGATGACTTCAGGTTCGCGCTTCTCCTTTTTAGCTTTAGGCTTGACAGCGATTTCTTCTTTAGGTTTGATTTGAGTTTTTGGAGTTTTGCGATCCTTCCGCTGTGGAGGTTCTTCCTTGCGATCTTCTGTTGGGGATTCAATTGGCTTTTTACGGGCAGCAATATCATCAACCCACTCACCAGGCTTTTTGACGAGGGAGGCCCAAGAGAAAGCGTTGCCAGTATTATTAACAGGTTCTGGCTGTTTAGCTTCGACGTGTTCAACTACGAGGTTTTCCTCCGCCGGTTCGCTGCTAATTTCAGGTTCAGACTCCGCAACTCGAATGGGCTTAGTCTCCGGTTTCTTTTTCGATTTTAGCTTTTTGGTCTTTTCTGGTTTTACATTATGTTCTTGCTTAATGGGTTCTTTTACCTCAGTTGTTGTAGCTACAGCAGTCTTGATATGTGAAACTGTATTATCAATCCATTCGCCAGGCCGTTTTACAAGTGATGCCCATGAGAATTCACTGCTTGGCTCCTTCTTTTCGGGTTCGGGTGTTTCTTTGATTTCCACTGGTAAGGGTTCAGGTTGCTCATCTTCAGATGTGGTCGTGACTACTTCCACAACTGGTTTCTTTGCCTTCTTAGATTTCTTTGCCTTTGTGATCTTCTTGGGTTCCTCCTTGTCTTTGTGTCGCGGCTTATCCTCAGCGATAACAGCTGTGTGGGTAACTTCCTTCTTTGTTACAGTTGTGTCAGACCACTCGCCTGGCCTACGTACAAGAGCTGACCAGGTCAACTCGGAGGTGCTTGAAACCTCCCTTTCATCGGAAGATGGTTCCTTTGAACTTTCTGTTGTGGGTTTGGACAATTCGCTTTCAGTCGTAGGCTTGGACTGTTCGCTATCGCTATTTGATTTAGACTTGTCACTTTCAATAGTTGGTGTAGAAGGTTTAATTGGTTTCTCAACTGTCTTTTGCTTTTCAGGCTTAGTCTTTTTCCTACGCTCTTGAGTTTTGGTGTGAACAATATCTGAGTCGGAAGTGATATCTTTCTGTTGTTGCACCACAGAAGTTGTAACAACATCACTCATAAGACCAGAGTTGAGCAAGACATCGGCGTACGACTTTCCATCACGGTTCTTTGTCCAAACATTCTCAGCTTCTTCAACTATTTCAACAGGTTCTGGAACGTATGTTTCTTGAGTAGGTTTAACATTTGTAACTTCTTCCTGAACTTCGACCTTCTTATTTTGCCGTTTTGGTGTCTTAGTTTTCTTCTGCTTTTGTGGTGCCACAGTAGCTTGGTCCGACCTGTTCCTTGGAATGAACTCATTGTATACTCGTTCATTGGCAAGGAAGGTATGAGTCTGGTCTGAGTATGTGTGCCTTAAATAAGACGGAGTGAACTCAGGTGCATCCGCTGATAATGTAGAAGTGAAGGCAATGTTTCCATTATTAGGAACTGAGTCCTCTAATACACTGGACCAGGTATCAATGGGTTCTTCTAGTGGTTTTTCCAATTGGGAAACTTGATCTTCGACAACATTTACTAGCTGCGGTGCCGTTTCTGTAGAAACCTCTTCATTGTCAGGATTCACAGAATCAACCAAAACTACTGAAACGGATTCATTAATGCTTTTAGGTTCCTCAGCTGCAGTTAAAGTTTCAGTGGTTAATTCAGTAGTCACAGTAGTGGTCGTGACTGTTGTAATGGTCTTGGTTTCATCCACAGTAGAAGCTTCAACAATCGGTTCAGTCTTGGTAACCTCATCGACAACGACGACCTTCTCCTTCTGGGGTTCAGGAACTGGTTCCTTCTCCACGACAGTTTCGATGGCGACGACCTCGGTTTCTTCAGGTGTCTGTGGTACGTCTTCAAATGGAGCCAACGGTGTTTCTGGTACAGTTTCTTCATCGTCAGAGAAGTTCATCGGCTCATCCAAGACATCCATCCAAGAGCTGGAGGAATCATCAACAGGAAGACCGGCATAGGCTGGCTTCTTTGGTTCCTCAGGTTTCTTCCCAGGTTCCTCAAGCTTCTTCTGTTCCTCAGGAGCTGAAGTTTCTGTAACTGATTCTGTAGTTACAGTTGTGGTAGTGACTGTCGTAATGGTCTTGGTTTCATCCACAACAGGAGCTTCAACAATCGGTTCAGTCTTGGAAACCTCTTCGACAACGACGACCTTCTCCTTCTGTGGCTCAGGAACTGGTTCTTTTTCAACGACAGTTTCGATGGTGATGACTTCGGTGACTGCAGGTTCCTGCGGTACGTTCTCAAACGGAGCCAAAGGTGTTTCTTGTACACTTTCTTCTTCATCAGAGAAGTTCATCGGCTCATCCAAGACATCCATCCAAGAGCTGGAGGAATCATCAACAGGCAGACCGGCATATGCCGGTTTCTTTGGTTCCTCAGGTCTCTTCTCAGGTTCCTCAGGCTTCTTCTGCTCCTCAGGAGCTAGTTTCAGTCGATTCAGTAGTTACAGTTGTGGTAGTGACTGTAGTAATGGTCTTGGTTTCATCCACAATAGGAGCTTCAGCAATCGGCTCAGACTTGGTAACTTCTTCGACAACGATGAGCTCCTCCTTCTGTGGCTCAGGAACTGGTTCCTTCTCAATGACAGTTTCGATGGCGACGACCTCGGTTTCTTCAGGTGTCTGTGGTACGTCCTTGAATGGAGCCAACGGTGTTTCTGGTACAGTTTCTTCATCGTCAGAGAAGTTCATCGGCTCATCCAAGACATCCATCCAAGAGCTGGAGGAATCATCAACAGGAAGACCGGCATATGCAGGTTTCTTTGGCTCTTCGAGTTTCTTCTCAGGTTCCTCAGGAACTTCTGTTTCTGTGGTGGATTCAGTGGTTACAGTTGTCGTCGTGACTGCTGTAATGGTCTTAGTTTCATCCACAATAGGAACTTCAGCAATCGGCTCAGACTTGGTAACTTCTTCGACAACGATGACCTCCTCCTTCTGTGGCTCAGGAACTGGATCCTTCTCAACAACAGTTTCGATGGCGACGACTTCGGTTTCTTCAGGTGTCTGTGGTACGTCCTTAAATGAAGCCAAAGGTGTTTCTTGTGCAGGTTCTTCATCGTCAGAGAAGTTCATCGGCTCATCCAAGACATTCATCCACGAGCTGGAGGAATCATCAACGGGCAGACCGGCATAGGCTGGTTTCTTTGGTTCCTCATGTTTCTTCTGAGGTTCCTCAGGCTTCTTCTGTTCCTCAGGCTTCTTCTGTTCCTCAGGAGTTGATGTTTCTGTAGTTGACTTAGTGGTTACTGTTGTTGTCGTGACTGTTGTAATGGTCTTTGTTTCATCCACAATAGGAGCTTCAACAATTGGCTTAGACTGGGAAATCGTGAGGTCCTCATGAGAAGGAGTTATTGGATCAGTTTCTGTTGGGACCGCTGAGGTTTTGACAATATGATGTAAAACCTCTGCTTTGTTTAAGGAAATTATGTCAAATTTAGGAGCCTCAAAATTGTAGAAAGCAGGAGCAGATTTGTTTTGTTGAGAGACTGGTTCGGTAATGGAAGGTTTTATTGCAGCTTCCGTTTCGTTGCCAAAGCTTACCTCCTTTGGTGACAAGGTATCATCTGATTTATTGTCAATAGAAGTTTTTGGTGTTTCCTGAACCTTAGAATTGATTATGTGATAATTTACCTCAGCAGTACTAAGTTTGAGTATATCAAATTTGGGGATTTCAAATATTTTATCAAGGGGAGAGATTTGCTCAAGTTTAATGATTGTATTTAAAGTGCTTACCGAGTTAGCCACAAATGCGTCAGCAATTAATGCGCTTGGTTTGGCAGGATCAATTAGATTAGCAGGATTAGTAGGAGCAGGGCTTGACTGAGTTGCACATGGAACTTCTACTTGCACTTCTTCTTTAGGAGGAACAGGGACATCTTCGGAAACTGGCGTTAAGGTCTCTTGATAAAGAACATCTGCCTGAGCGTGCTCAATTATTTTGACGGTAGAGATCAAAGACACATCTTGGGAAATATTTTGAATTAATTTCTCAGGTTCTTCCTTAACTGGAACAGTAGGAATGTCAGATGCTCGAGAAATTTCGACCTTGATGTGCTCTGTGGTCTCTTCCTCAGAAATATTTTTAGACACCAACTCCTGATCAACTAAGGGTGCAGGGATTTCGATTAGAACCTCATTATCAATAACTACAGATGGGGCATTAATACCATTATTACCTAAGCTTTGCTCTGTTATGACCTGAACCGATTCATGTTTAATAAACTCCTCGGGAATAGCAGGACGCTTCTTCTTATCTTTCTTGGAGAGTTTCTTCTGAATATCCTCAAACAGCTGCTGCTCTTCTGGACTCAACTCTGCTGGGGAAAGGGGCTGGCTACTTTGCATCGAAACCTCTGGGTTAACTACAACGGCTTCAACCGGGCCATCTATAATCTTGACAAGTTCATCTGATTGGGTAGATTCTACAACAGGCTGGGGTATGGGTTCAGGCTTGGAGTCTACAGTTTCAGGGAACGACTCGACAATAATCACGGAATTCTCACTACTCTCGGCTGTTCTCTGCAGGGACTCCACATTTTCGGTCACAGTCTCGGTCACCCGAAGACTAACCTCCGGAAAATCTAGATGCATTTTCACGATAGGTGTCTTCAGTTTTTCTTCATGAGTAATTAGGGATATTTTTTGTACTGTACCAGGTGGATAGTCACCGTCAATGCCTTCTCCCACGAAAAGAACATTTGTGCCATCTTCCGTTTCGAAGCTCCGTCGCTGTGTAGTTGTGAGTATCGTATTCCTGGTACTCGTCGTAGTAGTAGTAATACTATCCGTCTCGTTAATACCCCCATTAGTCTTGGTTTCATCGTACTGCTGTTCACCCAACCTAGGCAACTGAATGCTGTTTGTCTCGATTCCAAGTACTTTCACTCCAGACGGGCTGTCCCTCAGTCCCAGGTGTATATTGGTACCCAGATTCTCTAGCTTAAGCTCGCTGCTAGGTGTAACGGCCGGAGAGGGCGTGCGTGACGATACAGCCGGGCTTACTGGTCTCAGCTCGGGCATCTCGATGCTCGAAGTTACGACCACATCTCCGGGTGTCTCGCTCTCCGTTAGAAGTATTCGTCCGTCATTGGTTACCCTCTTTGTGATGCGCATCGTTCGAATCGTGGTTGTCTTGATAATAGCGCCATCGACTTGACTAGATGTTGTTGAAGATTCGCTAGGCACTTCCGAAATCGTTGGCGAAGCTTCTCGCACTGTTACTGGTTCACTGGCAGTGCTTGTCTCTTCCGTCGTTGTTTCGCCATCTTCATTCAGTTTCTTCACAATTTTTGTCGTACGCACGGTTGTCGTCTTGGTTACACCACCACTGGTCTCCTCAGCAGGCAGCACCGGCTCCGATTTCTCGGGAGTATCAACAAGTTCACCAACAGCTTGTTGTTCCGCGTTTTGAGAGACCTTTTTCACAATTTTCGTTGTTCGGACAATTGTGGTCTTGACAACATCACCAACCTCAGAAGATTCGATCTCGGAAAGCGGAATTTCCGAAGCGGGAGGATCAGGTATATACTCTTCTACAGATGGAACCTCCACAGGCTGAGTATCTCTTTGAACGATTTTTGGAGAGCTTTCTGCTGCAGACTGTTCTGCTGCAATAAAGTCTACAACTGTCGACTTTATCTGGGAAGTCTGAGGAACATCAATAATGGTAGTTGTTGTCAGGAACTCATCCTCTATACCAATAGGGACGGCAGGAACCTCCGGTAAATGGAGGGACTCGTCGACACTTTCGCTCACTACAGTTTTGCTCAGCGTCTTTGTTGTTCGGGAAGTTGTAGTCTTCGTTATGCCCTCACTGTTCGATTCGGTTGTAATAGACTCGGCCACAATCGGAGCATCCTGAATGATTGTCTCAACAATTGGTAGGGAGGAAAGCTCGGCCTCGCTGCTTGTTTCGCTGATGTTTTCGGTTTCCTGGGAAATCTTTTTGATTATCTTTGTGGTTCGGACAATGGTTGTCTTAATCACACCTCCCTCCTCAGGCTCCACCACAATTTCTTGAGGAACAGGTTTCTTTTCAGTTGTAACCTCTAATGAAGGCTCAAATTGGACTTCATCGACCTTGGGAGATTTTGTGGTTTTGGTAGTCGTGGTCTTAGTTGTTTTCACTACACCCTCATCGCTTATTTCCCGGCTATTCGTCTCCGACTTCTCAATTTTGGAAGGCTCAATGGCTTCCTCTGCCAACTCGTAGGACCCCAAAGATGATGGTCCATCTGAATGCGTCGAAGAGGACATCTCTTGGCTTTCCTGCTGATTGCTGCTGATCTTCTTTACGATTTTGGTTGTTCGAATAACTGTAGTTTTGACAAGGCCGCCATCATCGCTAACAAGAGTTTGCTCAGATGACAGAGTTGGCTTATTATCCGTAGTAGTTGCACTTGTTACACTCAGGGGCTCTGTAATTTCTAGTTGTGGTTGTGGCTCAACGATCTCGGCCACCTTTTGCACAATGGGAGCATTGTGATCGCTTTCCGATTTCTTTTGCTTCTTCTTGTCCTTCCTCGATGGTTTTTGTGGCTTCTTTTGCTCCTGTTCGGTCACTTCAGGTGCTGCAGGTCTTACCACCTCAACAGCTGGATTTTGCTCGGGCTCAGGCTGTTTACTTGGTTGTGCCATTTCCTCGGCTTCTTTCAAAACCTGATCAACAACAGTTTGAGCAACATCCTCAATGATATTCAGCGGCGAGGTCAGCACAGTGGTTGGCAACAGGGTAACATCACGCTCTACTTCAGGTTCATCTTCGAAGACCTCCTCGACAATTTCCTCCCCATCTTCGGTTATGCGCTTCAGGATACGTTTGGTTTTGGTAATCACAGTCTTGGTTATCGATCCTTGCTGCACGATAGTGTCCTGAGTAGTCGAAAATCCGGTAATATCAATCGGTACGTCACTTGAGGTAGATTCAATGGATGGAAGGTTGTATTGCTCAACAGAAATGTTCTCTTCGGGCAAATCATCGATCACATCTTCCTCGACAATCTCCTCTCTGCCATCAACAATTCGCTTTACAATGCGCTTGGTAATGTGCTTTGTGATTGTTCGCGTCGTGATTGTTGTAGTTCCACTCTCCGTTGATATCGTATTTGTCGATGTGGTAACCACAGGCTCGCTAATATCTGTTGTCGTGAATTCTACATCTGAGGGAGTTTCGATGACTGCAGGAATATTTTTAGTTTCAATCAAAACTTCTGAGGTATCGACATTTTCAACAGAAGAAACGGGCTCAATTGTTACAGTAGTAGTGAGAGTTTCTGTGACATTACTTGTCACCTCAGGAGTAGCCTCGACCTGTTCCACATAAATTTCTGTTTCATTTCGAGACGATCCCTTCTTGGACCGCTTTCTGTCCTTCTTCACGGGAGCTGCAGCTGGAACTTCAGGTTCGGAAGTCCTTTCCGTGGCAGGCTGGACCTTCTCTTCAACTACTTCCTTTGCTGCAATCACAGTTGGCTGTATTGTTTCCTTTTCAGGGGCAGACTCAACCGATGTGGTTTTGACAACAGTCTCTTCTACAACTGTCTTGGTCTTTTTCTTATCCTTCTTCACAGGTTGCGGAATTTTTACATCCTCAATCACAGCAGGTTGGACAATCTCCTTCTCAACAACAGGCTCGACAGAAACCGTGCTAACTACCTGTTCCACAACAATCTTTGCCCGTTTCTTTTCCTTCTTCGATACTTCAACATTAACTTCTTCCTTTAATTGAATTGCAGCGGGCTCGACATTCAACTTATCGACGATAGGCTCATCAGACTTGATGCTTACTACCTCTTGCTCCACAGCGGACTTGGTTTGCTTCTTCTCCTTTCTGGTAGGAGGTACAGGTGCAACTTCCACATTCTTAACTTCTGTCTTAGGAGTATCCTTCTCCTTCACAGGCTTTGGCTGCTTTTCTTTCTTTGAGGGAGCAGGTGTTTTCTCCACAATCTGAATTTCCTTAACTTCGGGTTCAACTATTGTCTCAATCACAGTTGTCACGACCTCCGTTAGCTTTTTCTCCAAGACAGGTGAAGTCTGCTTCTTTTCCTTTTTAGATAGTACTGGAGATGGTTCAGCTCTGGGCTCAGCAAGTGGAACAGGCTCAACTTCGACAAGCTTTTTCGGCTTCTTCGATTTCCTTGGCTTTGGTTCAGGTAACTTGGAAGCCTCTTCCACGACTGGACTGGGTAGAACCTCAACAACTTTGCCCTCTGCAGAGACACCATTGCTGTCGGGAGATCGAGGCTTCTTGCCCGTCTTTGCATCCTTTCGAGTACTCAGCTTAATCGGCAATGGTTCCGGCTGAGTTTCATGTCTGGTTCTCTTCGTACGCGATGTTCGGGACTCCGTATTGTCCTCTTTGCGTTCCCAGGTGGGCGATTTATCCACACGTCTTCCGTGCTGATTCGTTACCGTCTTGGTTGTGGTGGTGGTAGTATAACTACTGGTAGTTGCTTGATCCGGCTTGCGTTGCAATGGCGGCGAGGATGTGAGGCGCACTGGGGTTTGTTGCTGACTGGATGGCTGGAAAACTGGATGTTCTTGGTGCTGGAGACCGAAGAGGACTTCGGCGTAAGTGCTGCCAGTGCTAATATCCTGGGGCCGAACTTGCTTATTGCTCCGCTTCTGAGGCCGAGGGTGTACAATGACGTTTGTGGATACCTCTCGGACTTGGGGTTCTTCTGCTGGGACTGCAACGACTTCCTGAGTCTGTTGCGTTATCACAGTTGGCTGTGTCTGTTCGGAGACAACAGTAGTTTCCTGTACATAAGTGGTTGTGGAGACACTGGGTTGATATTGAACTTGAGGCTCAGGAGGATGTACTTGTGGCGCTTCCACTGGTATGGTTTCAATAGCATCAACTTCAAACTGGCCGAAGGTAATATCAGGTCGGGGCTCATTCAGCTCAAACTCCTGGGGCTCTACGGGTCGTGGCATGTGAACATGCTCCTCGATATAGTACTGCTGCGGCTCCTGCGACTCGCTGTGCACAACCACTGGTTGTATTTGCTGGGTGCTGGTGGTCAGTGGCTCTGAGCTCTGCTGCACCATTGAGGCCAATGTGGTAACAACGCGATCCAGCACGCTGCTCCCTGTTGAGGTCGACGTAAGAGTGTTCTCCACGTGGTAAGGTTCAAGCAAGTAGGTCTGCTGCTCCGCCGTTTCTTGCTGGAAGTCCGGCAGCTGCTGCTGCTGCTGCAGTGGGTATTCCTGAGAGTACTCAGTGGCTTGCTGGGCATAGTAGATTTGGTTCGGTTCTGCAGGATATACAGTGGGGTAGGTATCCGCCTGAGCCACCGGCTGGTAGTAACCTGTCAAAAGCTGATACTGCGCTGTCGCTGGTGGCACTGCCACTTGCTGATACTGAATGGGATACTGCATCTGCATTATCTGCTCGTAGTAGTTCTGTTGGGTCTGCTGTTGCTGCTGTGGCTCCGTCGTGGAACCCGTCACGTAGCCCCACTGACCGCTATCGGCCACGTTCTCGTACATTGTCTGATACAACTGGGGATCAGGCTGCAAGTATGTGGCTGCAATCTCTTCTGCAGTCATGGGCACTTCGTAATTGCCGAGGGGCTTCGGCTGCTGCAGCTGTTGTTGCTGTTGCTGTTCCTGCTGAGGATGAGAATAGGTAAGATCTGTGCTGGCTTCACTGATGTATTGCTCCTTGATCGGTTCTAGTAGTTCAGGTTCTGGAACGTAAATACTGCCGGAAACCGCAGCGCTTGCATCCACCACATCCTGAATGGTTAGGTCCGTGCGGCCTTGTACGCCCTGGGCGGCCAGCTGCTCGGCCTTGAGGCGCTCCAGTTCCAATCCCCGGAGAACCTCCGCATAGGAAGTCGAACCGGGTACCCACATGGGGCTGCGCGATCTTGAGCGGTCATCAATGGGCAAGAAGAGCTGCTCTTGGTGGGGTGGTTGCTGCTGATCTAACTGAACCTGAATCTCGGGCTGTTGCGGTGACGGCGCTTGTGGTCGACGCCTTGGCGAGCGACCACGACGCTCTGGCCGCGGTGGCTGAAGCTTCTTACCCGGCGGCTTCACCTTCTGATGGTGGTGCTGCTGCTCGCTCTCGATGAACTGAGTGTTGGGATTGGCTGCCGTGGTGCTAGGAACTGGCGGAGACGTGCTGGCACTGGGTGGTGTAACCTTTCGCTGACGCTCGTAGATCACGGTGGAAATGGTGGTACCGCCGCCATTGAGGTCGGTTTGTTCCAGGCTCTGAGGTTCGTCACCGTGCGTACGTTTAGAAGTCGTGGTGGTGGTGGTCGTAATGGTTGTGATTGTTGTCTGGTTCTGGTTCTGAGTCTGGTTCGTTTGTTGCTGCCGGGTCGTTGTGGTCGTTGTAGAGGGGTCTCGTTCTGGTCGGGATTTCGTTACAGGTTCATTACCGCCGCTTACCGGACTCGCTTGTCCCGACAACACTTCAGCGTAGGTCAGACCCACTGCCGCCGTTGGCTTCATAAGCAACGAGACAGTCGATGAAGTGGTCACCACTGAATGGGGATCCAGCGCATAGGACTTTCGAGCGGTCGCATCGTAGACTTGCTGCACGCCATCGATTGATTCCCGCATTGCCTAATTGTTCATCATGGTTCACGACGTATCAGAGTGAGAGAGAGAGTGGGAGAGATAGGGGGAAGATTTGCCAAAAACGTTAGCTTTGATATGTTTGCAGGGGTTTCAAGGGGGGGACACAAAGCTAGGCTACCTAAGAGACAAGTACCTGAGCTCCCTAACAAATCAAACTCTCGGTGGGGGGTTTGCATTTTAAAAAATATATAATTCAATAATTTAATTATTCTGTATAATAGTAGTAGTAATATTCTTAAACATGGGTCATGTTATAATCTTTGATTCTTTGATTAGCATAGTGAAGGCAGTTGACAGTTCGACCAGAGCCACCGTGTCCCTGGGAGAGAGACACCGGTGTCAATGGCGAACGGTGGACGCCAAGGGTGGCTGCTTTGGCTTTGATCTAGTCCTAGATTGGCTTTAACTTAGGGGGTAAGGGTACGGCGGTACGTCATCCTAAATCTCTAGCTTGGCATCGTCCGGCGTGCCGCGATGTATTAACAACTTGATGCGCTCATTACGTGCAGTTATTTTCGAATGCAGATTTTTGACACGTTCCCGGCATGCCTATTGTTTATAGTTTATATATTGGGTATACATGGTGCATGTTTTTTAGAGAGAATTGTTCGAATGGTTGGCGTGAGAGCAGATATATATATAGAGAAGAAATACAAGAGATATGTCAGCATATATATTGAGATTCGTTTATGGTAATTGAAGGCAGCAGCGAGTACAGTATACGCCATGGGATAGATACACGAAAAGCGACCATTAACCATGTTCGATATTTCCATTTGTATAGAAGAAGTAAGCAGTACCCATGTGTATGTTTGTTCGTGTTTATTCGAGGGTTTGGAATGGGTTATTTTTCAGATGTTTAGCAGGTTCGGATTAGTCACAGGTTTATATGTAGGTAAGTAGCACATCAGGCAAGCGAGCAAAGCCCAAATACAAGTTTTAATTGGTTTAAATAGGATTAGTAGAGAACAATGTTTATGGAGAGTGTGTTTAATAATTTTTGCATGTTTGTATTTAGATTTTTTCAGCGCAACGACACCAGGATTTTTGTTTATATTCAACAAAATTACGTAGAGAAAAGATGAAAAGAAATACACAATTGTCAAAAATAAAATACTAAATTATAAACCGTAACCATAATTAAAGAATAACCGATTTTAGCTATTAAAATACCAGAGAGAGATAGAGAGATAGAAAGGTATATAGAAAGAGAGAGCTGCTTGGCTAAGCTGACTAAAAATTAAATCAAAATAAAAAATTTAAAGAAATTAAAATCTTTGAAAAATGTCTAAGCAAAGCTTAATGTGTCTGTGCCGTAAAATGTGACGACTTTTAAATGCGATGTGATGACTGTACTTTCTTTAAACTTTACTGTGTTTGTGGGTGAGATTTTAGTGGGGGAATATCAAAATAAGTTCTCATAGCAAGAGCTGCCCCCGATTAATATCATCAAAGATTAGCTACAGTCCCCAAATCGAATCGAATTCCAAGTTTTGCCACTTACCGCCAACATTACAGTTCGCAATGTAAACTTAAATTTTAAAAGTTAAAACTAAATACTACTTAGAAAAGTGGGAAATTGTTGATTTTATCAGACTGCTAGGCCACCGCCTACCTCAAAATATATACATATACAATTTACTTTGTTTACACGAGCCAAGAAAATAATGGAAAACGTTTTAGCTCTATTAATAGTCTGAGTGATTCTGTCTGGAACAAGAATTCGGGCTAACCCTGACAACAAGAACTTATTTTTCAAAGTATTATAAATACTTTTGGGCGCCGCAGCACGTGACAATGGGCGGTGATGAGGACCACAAGCTCTGATATAATGAGGTATAATTTTTGAGAGTCTTTCCAATGAGAGGACAATGAGTTTCGAGAAATGAGAAATGAGAGCTGCACGGTTGGTAGGTGAGAGACGATGATGAGAAATGTGTTAGCATAAGGAAACGCAAAGATGAAAGGTGAATGATAAATGTCTTTATGTTTGTGCGAAATGTATGTTGTATAAAACCAATTCGAAAATAAAAACGTAATAGAATTTTGGCGCAAAAAAAAAGGAAAAATAAAATAAAGAAAATAATAATAAAGCGCTTTGGTTTTTGTTTCTATTTCAACAAAACTAAAAATAAATTAAATACGCAGCCACCGTGCAACTTTTTTTCTTCTTCGGACCTACCCGCACACATTTAAAGCGCAATGGGCAAAACGATTTCAAAGATTAATCAAAATTATTATATTTTTAAGAAGAAATACATATTATATTCGGGTGGAGAAGGGTTAATAACTTGTTTGGTTGTTCTGTCAACTGTTTTTTCATAGCAATGAAGGATCGATCGTTCACAGCAATGACGGAATGAGATAGACAGTAGAAAGGGGCTTTAACATATTGGATCAATGACTTTTCTAGAGAGCTCCTGGCAATATCTGATAACTGATTATATCTGAACTGATCTGCTAGCTGGATTTTGCTAAACGGAAACGGGGTCTACTACAACTGTTAAAGACTGGACGGTACGTACCTGTTGCTCGGCTAATGCGCGCTCGCGATCGTGCGGCAAGTACGTGGGCGCCAACACCAGGCGCAGCTGCTGCTCCTCCTGGATGATGCGCTGGCGCAGGGTCTGCATTTGCTGCTGATAGACGTCGATCTGGGCCAGCGTCTGCTCGAGGCTCTGCGACTTGGTCTTGACCAGCTCGCCCAGGCCGTCGAGCACGCGGACCAGATCGTCGACATTCTCGCTCAGGCGCGGATCACCGCCCATGCCGTTGCGGAAATGAACCTGCGGATGGGATTGTAAGCAAGCGGTTAGCCAGGCCGCCGGAGCGGTGGTACTCACCTCCAGTTTTTCGATGGACAGTCTCAGTTTCGTTTTCTGCACATTAATATCGGCCAGGGTCTTCTCGCAGAAGCCGAGCTGATCGCGCAGCGGTTTCTTCTGCTGCGGCGAGGAGTCCAGGCTCTGCTTGGTTTTCTCGTGCCAGGCACGAATGTCCTTAATCTTGCGTTCACATTGGTCCCATTCTTCGCAGGCCTCTTGCAGCAGGGAGTTCTATTGAAGGATAAATATAGAGGAAATGGGAAGGGAAAAATTATACATTTCTTGGTTTTCATTGGGAGCCATTGGGAGCTCAAACACTTTACCCTCTCTAGCAGCACCGCTTCCACGGCTATCTTCGCATCCTCGGCCTCCTGCAGTTTGTCCTTGAGATCGCCCACAGTCGTCACCTGGCCAATGTGCTCCAGTTCCTTGTCCATTTCGCTTAGATGCTTCACAATCGGTTTAATACTCTTCACAGCCGTCACATAGTCGTTCAGTTTGTTGCGTGCCTCGGGCAGAGTGCGCAGCTCAATCGTCTGATCGATGAAGGTGCGCTTCTCGGAAGCCCACGACATCACGATCTGGTAGAGGTTCATGAACCTCGTCCACGCGTCCAAGCTGTCGCCCACCGCCTGCTTCTTCTCGTCCAGCCAGCCTCGAACTTGGGCCAGCGACGCGGCCAGCTGGTCGATGGTTGTCTGCACCAGTGTCTTCTCCTCACTGTTGCGACAGTTCTCGATGATCAGCTGGCCGTTGGTCTTGACCAGCGTGAAGCGTTCGTAGATGGCGGTGATCTCGTGGTTGATGCGCTGCAGCAGCTCCTTCATCTGGGTGGGTGTGAGGCTGCGCTCCTGCACCTGCACCTCGGCCTGGAGCAGCCAGCGCTGCACCTCGTCCACACCGGCCACATATTCGGTGCGCACGGTCTTCGCCCGCTTGAAATCCTTCTCTTTGGTCTCCATGGTCACTTGGACACGCTCGGCGAGTAGCTCGAGGGCAGTGAACTCCTGGGCAATGTCGCTGGGCAGCTGGTTCTGCTTGGCCTGGTAGTGGGCCGTCGTCTGTGCCACCAGGGACTTGCTCTCCTCGGCGGCCTGCTGCACCTGGCTGTTGAGTGTGATCAGAAGCTGTTCCGTTTGCGCGATGTGCTCGTCGTAGACGTGAACTGATTGAAGCTGGTCGTGCAGAGCGTTTAGCTTGTCCTGCAGCTGCGAGATGCGGCGGAAGACTTGCTCGATCTCCTCGAGATCCTTGCTAACCTGTTGCTCCTTTTCGCGTAGGGTGTCGTTCAATCTGAAAAGTAGAAAGGGTGTTTCAGGGGTGATTCAATGGCAATAAATGGCTCGTGACTGGGGTATATATATTGAGGAGACACTGTGAAAACCACGCGGTTCTTGCTAGTATAGACAGATTTCTATACGGTCCACACAAAGATCTAAAGATCGCTTTAGATATATGGGGGGCGAAAAGTTATTCCTCTTGAAAACGCTGAAGTTTTCAATGTTCTTTTTAGCTGCGCATATATATATCGCTATATATATGTGTGTAAGATCCACTGGGCTTTGGCTTTGGCCTCGGGGCTGCGGCTGCGAAGATTTCCGTGAAAATGAATGCTGCCGTCCGGCTACAAGAGAGTTTTCTAAATGAAAATGCCTCGAGCACGAGCCCCATGCGAGCACATTTTCTCGGGCCGAGCAATTTTTCGAAATTCGAAACAGATTTTTCGTACATTGCTCATAATTCGAAATTGCCTTGATCCCAATGAGAGGAGCAGGCCGGAGGAGAGAGAAAACTTAAAAGCTGCCGAAAGAAAAATAAAAAAAATATATTCCCAACTGCTGCCACGGCTGCGGCTGCTCTTGGACACGCACAACTTTTAAAATATACATCTTGTTTTTGTTATTACTGATTTCTTTGGCTCTTGTGTATTTTAAAAGGCGGCGCATGTTTAAATTAGTCTTCCCATTTATTTATGTCTTATTATTTCTGCATTTCGGCCCCAGACATGCTGACGTCATTAGGGGCGTTGCAGCAGTCACACAGTCAGCGTGGTGAGATGAATCAATGCCTAGGATCGATCCGATTCAAGTTTCGGCCACTTCCGTTTTGAATTTCGTATTTCCAGCACATGACGCAGCGCAGTGCGCATACGCCGTGGGGGCCGAGCACAACAAGTGTTCGCTTGCACTTGGCATGGAATGACGGATTCGTTAATGGAACGCTCGTTTGTTGCCCTTTACAGCCGTCGAGGACTGAACTAAATTGCGACGGCCCGAAGATGAGGCCAAGTCAACATACATTTGGCTTTGGGCCAAAGAACTGACCGACAAGTCGGCCGAAAGCATTTTCAAATTTAATTGTTAGAAGAATCCGAGCAAAATCGGCCAACGGAAATACATGATACACTATTTTATAAACTAGCCAGAATTATTTCGGCGTCATTTTTCGCACCCAACAAATACGAATATCGAACTCGGGTGAATTCTCAATGTTGTTTGGGTTTGCCGCCGTCGCCGCTGCCGCCGACAAAATGAAAATTATTTTTCCTCTGCGCTATTTTCAGTCTGCCGGCTGCCATTTTGTACAGATTAACGATTTAAATTTAGTGCATGGCTCTAATTTAAATGGCAAAATATGCGAGAAATGCCGTGGCGATAGAGTGAAAGTGAAAGGCAGCGGCTAACGGCGCGTGTGTGCTGCTCCAAGGCGGAAAAGCTCGAAAGAATACAATTAGCGAAACGTTTGCCGAAACATTTGCAACAAAACATAGTTTGATCAATTCTTTTCGGGGCAGGAGGAATGTGTAATCGGGGCCTCGCCGACGATAAGCACTCCGGCATTTCTATTTCTGTCGCCTTGACTACGTCATCGTTTAAATCGTGCGAATCGTATGCTCTTTCTCTTCAATAAAAAAAAACACTCACACCTGACAAACACGACCCTGGCAGTTATATGAGTAGCAGGGACCGCAGACCTCAGACCCCGGCGACTGTTTTGCATACGCTCTGAGGGGTCTCTTTCTGTGCGATGACTTAATCGTGTCTTGCGAGTTCCTATACTCCACTCAACGACTCTCGTTTAGATTCAAGTATTTTCATAAAAAGAAATCACCTCTTGCTTTTGACGACGTTAACAACAAGTGCGTAATTCTCGGGCAATTAGCTAGAATCTCTAATTGCTGCCGCAGTCTTCGCAGTCTTCTGTCTGGCGACAACTTTCGCACCTCCCCCTTTCGGGCCGGGAGGCAGAAGTGTGCTCGACTTTTGGGACTGCCCAGCTATCCACTTGAATTTCCTTGAAACCCAAGCAGATGCTGCAAAAGGAACTCGTTGCGTATACGCCTGGTAATCCACAGGGCGGCGTTCGAAACTTCAGCATGAAAATAGAAGAAATTAGAAGACGTTGTTGGGCTAAATGTAAGTCCGATTGCCATACATCTTTCTCTCAATATGTCTCTCTTGGGGCGCCTGTCGTGCTTTTGCTGCTCCTCTGGTTTCTTACTACTTCTTAGTTAATTAATTTGATTTAAAAATATGCGTATATGTATTGCGGTCGCTCGTTCGTTTGCTCTTTCATTTAGTCTCCAGCCATCCAGTTTTGAGAAGCACGTCCGCTTGCAACTAACTCTAAATAAAAACTGATTCGAAATATTCTCGGACGCTCGGCGCTGGCTGGCGGCGCACGCAAAAATTGCCAAAAACTTTTCAGTTCCTCGCGCTTCGTCTTTCGTCGGCTGTCGATCGTTAATCGTTAACAGTGCCCGAAGGCGGCGCGGAAATAAAAGAACGAAAGCTGCTTGAAATCCCCAACTCACCACAGGCATTGGAATCGAAATAAAAGGGGAAAGACGGGTGGAATAGTGGCAGCGAACACTGGAAATTAACATTGCTAAATGCGCTTGAAAGCGGGCAAAGCAAACAAACTCATCAATGGGAGAAGGCTACCTCGTTTCAAGAGAAGCCATCGCAAAAACGGCTGGCAAGGGCTGATTGATAAAGCCGTAATGCCATTTCGCCGGTTTAGATAAGGAAAAGCCGGCTAATAAACCACAGAATAAAAGAGAGAGAGAGAGTAAGTGGGAGAGCGGCAAAAAGAGAGAGTGGAGTGAAAGAGCTGCACGCTTGGCAGGCGGCACTTAACAGTTCGACCAACGGTAACAGCGCTCTGTTAACGCCCAACAGTGGCAGAAATAAACTTATTATTACCCGATTACCTCATTTGGGCAAAGTTTTTATTATTATTTGTTTTGCTTCTGTTGTTTTTGTTGGTCTTTGATTTTCTCTTTTTTTATTGTGTATGAATGACAGATTGCATATGCAAATCGCAGCTTAAATTTGGTTTGTTTTGGGCGCTTGCTGAATTTTTATAAACCCGATAATATTTTGAAGTAAAAGAGCGGCGATGAATCAGTCATAGTTCAATTATCATTCCATTTAAATGAATTTGCACACATGGTTTGTCGTTTACCTTTGCTTTTTTTGTATTTATTAATTTTTGCCGTTTCTCAACGATGAAGTCACCCAGCAAGTCGGGCAAAAAATAATTTTCACTTGCCATTTTATTTACTTATTTCTTTTTTATGATTTTCGACAGTTGTTTACATTTTGCTTCGCCTATTTGCTCGCTTCCGAGCGATCTCTCTCGAGAATATCGTGAAATGTGTGTCCAAGTTAAATTTAAGCAAAAATCAAAATTATTTGCTAATGAACTTAATTATTGATGGCTTCGCACACGCCGGCAGTTGTTATAAATAAATTATTAAATCCCCCACAAGCGCAAGGAGGCTTACGCAATATTTAATGTCATTTCGCTGATTAGATTTTTGCATGTCGAAGCCATGTTGTATTTATATCTCAAGTGTGTAAATGCATTGAAATTTTGCGTCGCACTTTAAGGATATATAATATAGATATATCTCAGTTGTGACTATATAATTATCGATGACATGCCTGCCGCTGGGAGGTATTTATTAGATCATTCTTTTCGGCGTGATGATGGCATAGTTTGTTTGTTCAATTTTTGGGCAGTCGCATTTGAAAATGAAGGCAATTAAAGGAAGAATACATTTCATGCTTCATTTCCCCTTAAAAAGTAAATCAAAGATCAAGAACATCAATGGCAGCAATAAAAATATTATTTTCTGTCAGGAAGTATGCATAGATAACACCTTTTCTTGTCATTATTTATTGTGTCAACAATTAAACAAATATGCATATTTGATTTATCGACAATGTCGCCTTTTTGGCAGCACTCAGAACATTCCTCCTTCGCCTGGCTTTAAGCCTTCTGAAAACTTACGCACATTGCGGTTTAAAGAAAACGTTCAGGAAAATTATAGCAACAGCTGCTGCTGCTCGTTATTGAGGCAGCGGATCGCTGCTGTCAGGAAAACAACAAATTGGGTGTAAAAATAAAACAAAATAGACTGAACCAACAAGAACACAACAAAAGAGGGGGGATACCCAAGAAATTGTGTCAGCGAGAAAGGCCAAAAGGGAGAGCTATGTGTGTCTACGTGATCTTCGGCGGGTGTGGTGAGTTCAACATCCAAGAATGTTGCGGCAGCATGTTGCCGGCAGCTCTTAGCACGTGATGGCAACAACTGCTGGCGATTAGCGAATGAAAAGCCGAAAGATTCGACCAACAACAGCCAAATGAATTGGCATATTGGCACAGATTTCAGCTTGTTCTAGCGCCAGGCGACAATAATATAAGAAATATATATCAAGTATTTCCGCAAGAGCACGGCGAAAGAATTCGTTGCCGGCGCTTATCAAGTCACAAAAGCGGGAAGCGCCAAGAATATAGAAATGTGTGCTATCGCCTTTGAAGATAAGGCCGGAGCTTTGGCACAGTTCTATCAAGAACGGGATAGCCCCCGTATACAAAAATAAAAGAAAACAAACGGACTAAAAATAGTCATAAAGAGTTTTCCCTTAGAATGCCATAGAGTCTATTCCCAGAACTATTATAAAGGCTTAATGTTTTTGGGCAGTGGAGAGATGAGAGCGGCGTTAAAAATACATATAAGCACCGGCTTACGTAACGCGGCAACTACGAAGCGTAACAGTTGGCCTGACGTCAGTTTTGCGGCTCAACTATAACAATAAGATGGCATTTCGAGGGCCGAACAAGTCAGGCAAGCCAAGCTAAGGTTGCCGGAGCCAGACAAAAAATGTCTTTTAAGAGCAATAATTAAAAAAAAAATAACTATGAACGCATCAAGTCCCTTACAAAGTTGTTCCGTTGAGTGAATTCTGGAGAACTGCTTTCTCGAGGAATTTCCATGTAACTCTGATATAAAAACATGAAAGCCTCAGAAGAATTTCAATCCAACTATGATATAAACATGAAAGCCACATACAGTGATCAGATATTCGTAACCAGTTAAATTCTCTCAATTGACATTAATTTTCATTAGGCAACAAGTTTGGCAGCCTCTGATAATATATGCAAGCCAATTCAATTTCCGGAATTAAGCGTTTCGATCAGCGCGAACTTTTGTGTTTGTGTTTTGTTTGGGTTTGTTTTTCTTTTGGATACCCAGAGTCACGCATAGCTGAGCTCGGGTCTGATAGTTGGGGTTTGGGTAATTGCTTTGGGTACTCACTTGACTTGCTGATCTACTAACTTATCCACTTTGGCCTGTATGGCCTCCGCCGAGGGTTTGTGTACTTCCCCAAGGAATGTGAGGATGGATTTAGAGAGCGCCTCGATTTCTTTATGTGATGATTTAAGTTGATTTGACTCTTCACGTAATTCCTGCGAAAGAAGTGGGAATTTATTAACTTAATGAAATATTCATTTGGTGTGAAAATGTAATGGATGAGGGAGTATCATAAATAGCCAGAAATCATAAACATCTTTTCCCTGCAGAACTTGCCTAACACTCTGTATTTTTATGTTTTTCTCCCTCAAATTTCAATTTTATTTCCAGTTTCAGGTTTAGAAGGTCAACATTAGTTTTTGTTTATTTGACTTTGCAGCTTTTTGGAGCTTGAGGTTAGCTTCGATTAAGCAAAAGTTTTTGTACCTAATGATATATGTGAAAAAACTACAATAAATAAATTTTATAGTCTCATTTGGAGAAACAGAATTAAAACCTTAACTTTTTTTTTTTCTTGGCTTGTTTTTCTTTGGTGTGTTTGATAGTTTTTTTTGTTTGTTTTTTGGTTCGTTATCGCTGGATCCGTCTTTATATGGCGGCACATGTATGACAACATCGTTAGTTTGATATGGCCGGGCCTAGCTTTTATGGCTGAAAATTGCTTTAATTGAAATGAGACTTCAAAGTCTGCCATTGTATCTACTTTTTAGCAGCTATATTTGTACTATTTATTGCTGTCAAATCGAAAATAAACGTCAGGCCATAATCGCCCCAAAACAATGATCTCACTCAACGGCAAATCACATTCAAATCATTGCTGATAACTACTTAGTACGAAAATACATTACAGGTTCTAGTAAATCACCTTCCCCCGACTTGCTATCTTGACTTTGTAAAATATTCAAGTAAATATGTAAATAAACAAATAACCTAGACCTTTATGGGTCATCAATCATCCAGGGGCAAGTCTGGCTCTCTTTTGTTTTCAAATAAAAACAAAAGTCTAAGGAAACTGAAAGTTTAAATGTTGTTTTCTTCCTCTCTTGATTGCTGTGATTTAGTGGCTGCTATCCGTGTGCTAATCATTCACAGTCATTAAATCAATTTTGGAGCTCAGCTGCTTGGCAGCTTTTTCATGAAGCTCAAGCTAAAAGAGCTGCTCGGCGAGAGAGAGAGAGAGCGGGTAACTAATCTAAGAGAGCGCAAGCTCCAATCCCCGACGTGACCATGAACTTGATGTCGGCATGGTGTGGATGCCTATATACACGAAAATCCGACTCTTACATATGGTTGCGTATTGGTAAAAATATTTGACAAACATAAGCCCCCAAGGGAGGGCGGTTTTGCCATAACGAAACTAAATGAATGAAATTAATGCCGCACATAATATATACACAAAGATACAAATATAGATTGGATACAGCAAGAAAAAAAACGTGGTTAACTTTGGATTCGGTTGACAATTTTATGGGATAATGAAAATAATTACAAGATCCTATTTAAAAGCAATTAATAATGGGAATTTATACCTTGAAAACAAGTGTTAAAATGAAAAAAATTGAATAACTCTCAAAGAAGTACATATACAAAAACATAGAATACAAATATTTTTAACACTAATTAAAGGTTAATAACCCTTAATTAATATTAAAGTTTTATATTTATAACTAAAAATACACCTAGCTTGTTAGGAAACATGGTCATCAACTCACCTGAATGGCATTCTTCGTATCTTCCAAGTGACGACGCGATCTTACAGTTGGATCGACATTTCGGAACTTATCCTCGATGCGACCAAGTGCCTTTTCCCAGGCGTGCAGGCTATTCTCAAAGTCGTCCCAGTGCTCGGCCAACTGTTGCAGGTTGTCGCGTCGCTGCTCCAAGCTGCGGACTAGATCCTGCCACAGGCGGTTCAAGGCTGCGTTGTCCTGCTCAATTAGCTGACGGTTGCGGGCGTCCGCCTGGCGGATGAGCGCTTGGGCCTGTTGGTTGACGAGCGTCAAGTCGCTGGTCTGGCTCTGTAACAACAACAATGACGACTTCAATTTTGATTCTGATTGTGATTGTGACGTAACACCGATTCCGGAATCGCGATTTGTTGGGTATAAATAAAATATATGTGCAGTACGTATTGGAATTAGCTTAATTAATGCGAGTATATTTGGGTATTTCGGTTTCTAAGAGTTCGATGTATTTTGTTTTTGTGCTTTGCCCTGCTGAACTCTGACATATGCCTGGGTTTGTTTGTGTAATGGGTTTGAAGGGAGTCGAAGGGCAAGCCCTGCTTAATTCGTATAAAATTTTATAGATTTTTCACACTCGCACACTCACACACACACCTCAAGTGTAGCCTCCTTTTGTTGGTTTTTTTTTATAAGTTTAGTTTGAATTTCTTATGGGTTTCTCTCATAGATTTCAACGGCTAACGTCATCAGCCGTTTTTGCTTTTCGATATTGATGTCTATCTGGCTTTTGCCTCGATTTTATTCGCTATTTTGCCACTTTGTTTTTGTTTCAGTTTCTGTTTCTCTGCTTTATTTGTATTTTGTTGTTCAATTGCCTCAAGCACATGGCATTCTTTTTTTTATATATTAGAACGGCGACGAACGAAACGAGTAATTCAAATTTAACAAAGCTATAACAATTCCTCCTCTCTTCCTCTGCTCTCTTTCATATAATATATATATGCGCGAATTGCGAGCACAAAACAAAAACACGCTGGCAACCGCACAGATAAACGTCTCAACTGGAAGTGAACCCGACAAGACTCGGCACAAAGCCCCAACGGGCCCCAAAGGCAAATAAGCACGAGTTAGAATCGCTGCTCTCCGGCTGCTTCTCGTTCTCTTACGAGAACAAGAGAGCCAAAAAGCCGGTCAGATTTCAGGCAAACACGTTTTTCCGTCGACTTGGCAGCACTTTTGGCAATGTATATGCTTCCATGCATACTTATGTAGTCGCTGGGCGGGCGTGGGCGGCCAGAGTTGGGCTTCGCACATATCACGCATACGCCACCGTGAACACGTCACTCTCTCTCTCTGTCTCAGCGGTAGGAACCTTGGTTAATTGCCTCTCCAGCCGGCATGCCCTACAAACTGAGGACAACAACAAGCACTCAGAGCTACAACAACCAAACAGCTGAGTGCCCAGAGCGGAGAGGAGGAGACAGAGAGAGGAGCAGAGGTAGAGGAAAACCTCCAAGGGCCTATGGTGCTCTTAAAGCTCGCTCATCAAAAAGCAACAAAAATGGAAACACTTAACATGTGTTTGTGGCCATGCCTCTGTATCTCACTTAAAAACCAGGGCTATTCAAAATTAAAAAAAGGAAAAAAAGATAACACTATCAAATTTGCGACTTGATATTTTGATCCTAAAATGCTGAAACTGCACTTTTATGAACCTATGTATTTTTCAGAAATTAAAAATCTATCTTCACATATTTCCGAGTTTTTAAAAAATCATCATAGCGCTATAATCCTCTGAATGATATTTAAGATTAGGATGAAACTTTCATTAATGAAGCTAAAGATACTTAAGAGATTAGTGATCAGCGAACTGCATAATTTATATTTTCTTGAAAAATGATTAAAGATTTCAAAATTCCCTGTTAAGATCAACAAAATTTGTATTTAAATATTTATTTAAAGCAAATACTTCATAGCTTTAGCTAAAACCCTTTTTAAATAGATTTTAAAAATATTTAAGCTAGCCAGTTTCAACAAAAGGCAAAGGATTGGTATATCTTATCCTCTAAATGGTTGTCAGGTCTTTAAAAATAATCCTCTTACAAAGTTCTCTAGCCTGAAAAATGTATTTTCCAGCGACCCCTGAGAGGTTACCACATCCTAAGCTGCCTAACCATCCCTGGCTCAAAACTGGTTGCTGCTGCCGCTGCCGATGATGTCATGAGCTTAATTCGTTCGGCGACAACGGCGGCAAACAACAACAACAGCTGATTTTTCCTCTTTTTTTCGTATTTGTTGAGCATAAAAATCGAGCTGGTGCCTTGAATAATTATAATCAAACTGGAAGTTTGACGGGCTGAACGATAAGCAAGCGGACAACTAGTAGGTTAAAAGTTTAATGAGTTCTCAAGGTAAAAGCTTACGAAAGTAAACACAGCACAGCGTGTTCAATAGTTCAACTATTACCTCAAACCAAGAGACCAGCACTCCAGCCGTGAGAGAAAATTCTTGAAGAGAGAGAGAGGCTCTCGTAAGTGCAAGCGAAAGTGAGTGTGTTGTTGCCTTTGCCGGCCGGCGAAACCATGAGAATGAAATACATATGTAAAAGCGGCAAGGCAAATGCACTTGGATTGGGTGCCGGCGCACCGTAAAGTTGCTCTTAAGTGGATATATTCGCACTTGTCTACATATGTGTGTGTGTGAAGTTGTGTGTCTGTCCGTTTGTGGCACATCCTTGTGCAATGTGTCATTTTTTTTATTTTTGGGGGAAAACAGGTCTTTTGGTTGCAGACTTATATGAACAAAGCGGCCAGCTGAATATGCATATAGATTTTCAGCTTATTTTGAGTAGTTTTGTTCATGCAAGTTGTCTAGGTGGAATATCCATATGGCTGTTCTCTCTTTAATATGTATTATGATACAATAATGTAAGGTAAAAGTTCAGATCTTAAGCTTCTAGAGGTGGAGAAAAATCGATGTTAACATCGATGTAATCGATGTTTTCAAAACATCGCTAACATCGATGTTTAAAATGGAATCATCGATGTTTTTCTATCTCTACAGCGCGGTGCAAAACAAAGTCAGGCGCTGTCCATATATTACGTAATCACGTTTTGATGAACCCCTTCCTATGATAACGTAATCATACAATTTTTCCCTCAAAATTCATACAAAAATTTTTTTTTATATAATTGTATATAAAATTATTACGTTATCATTGTCCAAGCCCGTATAAAATCTAAGTTCTAATTTCATCTTTCCTCATAAATTATCTCAAATGAATTTATATATTTGTTAAATATTTTAATTTCAAAACTACTACTTAATAAAAATAATTCTGTAAAATAACGTAATAATTTATATAAAATGAAATATCTTTTTATGTTAGGCATGTTTGAAACTTCATGAACAGTTTTGTTGAGAACTACTTTTTTAATTTCAAACATTATTATAAGTTAAATAAAGCTTAAATATAGAAACAATCATGTTAGTTTTTTTTTTAACATCGATTAAACATCGATGTTTTTCACCCTTAAGCTTCGCTCTCAGCACTGTCGAATAATATAATATATAGGAAGAAGAGGAAGAAGTAGAAAGATGTGCCTCACATAAGTATTTAGCGTGCTTATCACTTACTGACAGCTAGAACCCGTTGTGAATTATAGTGCAACGCAAGCGCCCAGTGCGCCAATACTGCAGAGCGCCCTTGGCGATAAGGAGAAGATAGGAAGAAGAAAAGGAAAAGGATAAAGGGTCTCATCAGTATTCAGCCTGGTTACCACTTGGTGACAGCTAAAACTCTTTGGGAATTATAGTGCAAAGCAAGCGGTAAGTGCACCAAATCAGCAGAGGCACCTTTCAAAGGTCATCAACGCGGCGATAAATCTTTAGCTTTCTCTTTCTCCTCGCTTCTAGAGGGACTGTAAAAAATATCCATCTAAAAGAGGACAGCTCTCTCGATGAGACTACCTTATATAATTGTATCATAATTTGTATAATATTGGATTTCCTTCTTAAAAACTTAATTTAATTCAATTTAAATTCTATTAAATTCCTATATAATTCTACATTGAATTAAAACTCACCTGAACATTGCCAATGGCATGGGACAGCTTCTGGATATTAAAGTGCAGACCGGCCAGGTTCTGGACAGGCTCATCGCTGAACTTGGTGCGCTCGATGGTTGCCTTGACACGGTCGATGGACTGCTGATACTCGCGCCAGCGCTCCGCCTCCTTCTCCAACTCACTCTGCTGCGTCTTGGCATTGGCCAACGTGTTGGTCAACTTGGTCTGGAACTGAGCAAGCTCCGCGGAGAGCTCAGACTGCTCGTAATTGTTCAGGGAGGACCAGATCTTGTCGGCGGCCTCCTGGATCTGTTTGTGCACCAGATTGCGAATGGGCGCCTCGTTGCCAAAGAAGATCTTGTGCTCGTCGAGGTCCTGGACCAGATGCTCGTAGTCGATGCCGTGCTGGCTGTTTTGCAGGCGCAGCTCGGCCTCGTGGACCCAATCGTTGAACTTGGCCACCAGTTGCATGTACTCCAGGCGCGAGTCGCGGTTGTTCTTTAGGTACTTCTCCCGCTCCTCGAGTTCGTGGGGCAGGGATGAGACCAGGGATCGGCCTTCGGAGAGCATTTCCAGGAGCGAACTGGGCATGCCAATCTCGGACTTGACGCCATCGTTGATTTTGTTGAATTTGTTCAGATACGACTCAATGTCCTGGCTGAGGCTCTGGTGCTTCTGCAGCTCTCGCTCCACGGACTCGGGATCACGATCCAGCAGCGGGCGGGACTTGGCCGCTCCCTCGTGGCTGTGCAGCCAGTCGAGGATCTCGCTCAGCTCGGCGGCCATCTTCTTGTGTGACTCCAGCTGCAGCTGATGCTTCTGGCGCTGCGACTCCACGGCCTTGCGGAGATTCTGCAGTTGATTCTTCAGGGACTGCAGCTGCTCGGTGATGCTGTTCTTGTCCGCGGCATTGCCCTCGGAGGCGATCTTCTGGCCCTTGTCGTTGGCGGAGGCCAGGAGACCCTCGCACTCCTGGATCTTGACAATGACATTGTCGTACTTGTTGATCTTGTCCTCCAGGCTGTCCGGGGAGTTCTCAATGTCGATGATGACATCGGTGTACTTCATGATGAAGGCGATATCTCGTTGATCAGGGCAATGAACTGCTCGCGGAGCATCAGCAGCTGGCGCAGATGGGCCAGCTGGTCCTCGATCATCTTGATCATGTCATCCTGTTGGGTGAGGATGCTCTGCAGCTCGGGCAAATCATCCATTTGCATGTCGCCCATCTTGCTCTTGCTGTCCTTGAGCTCCTTGAGAATGCCCTCATAGGCGCCCAGCAAGTCCTGGACATCCTCGATTCTAGAGCCAATCGGACGATTGAGCTCGCGCAGCTTCTGCTGAATGGTGCCCAGGAACTGGCTGCAGTCGGCCAGCCTGCTCTTTGGCGTCCTTGTACTTCTTGATGTGGTCACCCAAGGCGTTCACACGGTCATCGATGGTGTTCTTGATTCTGCCATAGCGATCCTTCATGTTCTTGATGTCGTCGTTGAGCTTCAGCTTGTCGGCATTGCTCAGGGTGGGCAGGATGCTCTTGCCCTGCTCGGACACGTCGTTGATGAGACCGCCCATGTTCTCGGCATCATTGAGGAGCTTTTTGTAGTGGGCCAGCTGCTCCTCCAAGACGGGCAGACTTGTGGTACGCAGCTCACCCTCGGTGGCCGTTTCCATTTCGTTCAGCCAGTCGCCCATCTTCTTCATTGAGTCCTCGAAGGCCTTGCGACCCTGCAGGAGATCGTCCAGGGACTTGCCCCTCTTCGAGCTCTCATCCTTCAGGGTCTGGTAGTCGGCGGCGATTTCATCAAGGATCTGCTGCAGTGCCGCCTTATCCGGACCATCGCAATCCTTCATTATATTCGGCTGCCTGTCGCTGGACATCGCTGAGAACGCTGTCGTTGAACTGCTTGGCATCGTCGTCGTACTTCCGGTTCTCCTGGATCTTCTTCTCGATCTCAGCCGAGGTCAGTGGATGATACACTGGCAGCTTGCGCACCTCGGAGATCTTGGTCTTCAGCCACTGGCGCGCCTTGTCCAGGTCGTTCTCCAGGGACTTGCGAGCTTTGCTGGCCTCCAGGGCACGATCCAGCTCCGCCTTGAGTACGCCCGACAAGTTGCGATTCTCCGAGTTTGAGATTCCGCAGCGCGGACTCCAGCTGGGCATATTCGGCGGGCTCCAGCTCCTGCTGCATGTTGGCCACACGCTTCTCCAGGACATCGGCCAGCGACTGCTTGGCCTCGGCATCCTTCATCAGGCTCTTGATCTTCTGCTGGCGCGCCTCGGCATCCTTGGGCGTGTAGCCCAGGGGAGTGGGCGCCTGCAGCTCCTCAATCTGCTGCTTCACCCAATTCTGGAGCTGATCGATCTCGCCCTTGGCCCCGTCCACACCCTTGTTGGTCACATCCAGCAGCTGAGCCTTGCGATCGATGCGCTTGCCCAGATCGGCAAAGCGGCGATCCAGCGACTTCATTTGCTCCTCCACTTGCTGGCCATCCAGGTTGCTGATCACCTCCGCCACCTGCGCAGCCTTGCCCTTGAGCTCCTGGATCTTCGGGTGTCCTTGCAGCTCGTACTCGTTCTTGATCTCATTAATAGCCGCCGTTTTCTGGGCACAGTTCAAGCCGGAACCGCAATCAAGCACATCCATGCGCTTGATCAGGCTATCGAACCAGTTCTGGACATCGGCCATGCCCTGGCGATAGCCATCGATCACATTTTGGCCTGCCTGCTTCTTGGCAATGGCATCCATTAGCTCCGATTCGAGCTTGTCGATGTTGTCGTCCAGATCGGTGTCCTCATCGCCCACTAAAAAATTTCATATATAGAAAATATAATGTCAGGAGAGCCGGGAAAATCACTAAATATTAAGTTCTGGCTTGGTTAAATTATTATTTAAATATAAATTGTAATTGAAATAATAGGACTAAGACTTACATGATCCTGTCATTTCCAACATCAACTGCGATCGCTTGTCACCGATGGAGTTCAACAAGTCGTTCATGGAAACCAATTCCTGCTGAGCTGCCTCGGGACGCAGCTTGCAGGGACGCATCAGCCAATCAGAGACTGAGGTCTGCTGCTTCTTCACCCAATCCTGCAGCTCGGCGCGCTGCTTCTGCTGTTGCTCCAGTTCGCTAACGGATGCAGTCAAGCCACCCAAGTGGGATTGCACCTAGACAAAACGAATTAAAAGATTTATTTAAAATTAAATTGAATTTCTTATAAGGAAAACATATATTAAACAAGCATTTGTTAACAACTTTAGCCATGCAAAGCCCGCCACCTGATCGTCCTAACTAGTGTCCTTGCTCTCTTACCTTAGCAACCAGTTCGTTCAGCTTGCCCACATGAGCACTGTTCAGGCGAACTATGCGGCGATAGTTGCTGACACGCTCGTGGGCAATCGGATCCAAGAGCGCCTCGTTTACATCGCTAAGCTCAACCTGGATCTCAACATCATCTTCATGGTCTTCGTCACCTTCGGTTGAGCTCCGAGTCTTTGGAGGCGGTTTCTTTGGGCAGCGGCAAGCACAAGGCATAGCATTTTTTTGCGGGTGGGTGCATTTTTTACAACAGTTACGGGGCAACAGTGCGGCAAATCAACAAAGTTAGGGCAGTGTTTGGGGTTGGGAGGATGGCAGGGTTGGTTAGGGGTTTAATTAAAAGAACAGAACGTTGGTTAGCAAAAAGGTAAATAAAGTTTTAATAAAATTAAAAGAAAAGAAAGGGAAGATCTATAATTGCTCTACTTATATGAAAAAATATTCTCCAAATGGAAAATAAATCTAAGATAAAATGTAAAAGATGGATCCTATATATTCATATTATAAACCGAATGTAAAGGCATGAAAATAGTTTAATCTAATACTAAATCAAGCTACTACTACAAATCTTTCCGTTTCTTTTATAAAATGCAATCAAATTTCAACTACTAAAAGTGATCACAAAACTACAAATTCAATCGCAGTAGGAACTAATCCAAAATCCTACCTGATCCAGCAGATCCTCGAGCTTAGCGCGCACAATGAGCTCCCTCTCGGGTATGGCCTGCATGGCAGTCTCCAGCGGGGAGCTGGGACGGCTGATGGATGCCGTGGCTGCCTCACAAGCCTGGACGGCAGCCGCCAGTCGGGACTTCTCGTTGTTCAACTTATTCTGCATTTCCTGGGCACACCTCAGCTGGTTCTGAGCCAGCTCCAGGCTCGTGGCCGGGGCATCCAGTTCGGTTTGGATAATCGGCTCGTAAGCCTCCAGATTGCGCATGATGCTGTCCAGGGTATCCTCGTACTCCTGGAACTTGGCCAGCGACTCGAGCAAACGGTTTTGATCTGCACCGAGGTCTGCAAGCAGGGAGTTGTAGCTATCCTGGATGTTCTTCAGCTGGGACTCGACAGTGGGACGAATGGCAGGAGTTGAGCTCTCATAGCGGCTAATCTGAGCCTGACCCTTGGCATTCAGGTCATCCAAGTTGGTTTGATACTTCTGGATTTCACCCAGCAAGGCCTCGTGCTGCTTGATCTGCTCCTGGGTCTGCTCACGATTCGAGATAAACAGTGAGTTGTGGGCCATCAGCTGGAAGGAGATCTGCAGCAGCCACTTCTCCACGTCCTGCAGACTCTGGTGATAGGCATTGTAGTCGACGATCTCCTGCTCCAAGGGCCTTGATGTGAGCCGAGCAATCGTTCTTCAGCTTGTCGCAGCGGGACTGCAAGCGATTCACAGCATCCACTTCGGTGCCCAGGTCACGGGCTTCCGACTGCAGTTGCTCCAACTCGCTGCCCTTCTGCTTGAGCTCGTTGGAGAGCGTCTTGTAGCGCTCCAGCAAGGTTTTCATTTCGCTCAGTTCACCCTTAGTATCCGGAGCCACCTTGATGGTCTTTTCCGTCTCGTTCAGCCAGTTCTCGAGCTTATCCTTGTTGGCGGCAAAGTCGTTCCAACGATTCTGGGCCTGCTTCAGGTCGCTCAACTTCTGCTTGACTGCCAGACCCAAGGCATCCCAGTCCTCGCGCACCTTGGTCATCAGCTCGCGCAGCTTCTCCTGCTTGTCCTCGGGCGTGATGTTCGAGGCCTTCGAGTAGGCATCCTGGACCAAGGCCAGAAGGTGCTGACCCTCGGGCAGACGGGAGGCCAATGACTGTAAAGTAATTAATTCATGAGGGGAATATATTTCTACACAGAGAGAATTATGGCATCCGGAAATTGAGAATCCGCGTTCTCAAATCCGCATTATTCTCATTTTGAGAACGGTTTTTTTTAAATTCTTAGTTTAAGTATTTTTTCCTCACTTTGAGAACAAAAAAACTCGAAATGAATACAAAAGTATGTGATGACATAAATAAGAGGCATGGACTTACATTGACTGTGTCCAGTTTCTGGGCAATTACAGCGGCATCGCCATCGGTGGAGCACTCGTTGAGCACCTGCTGGGCCTTCTCTATCCAGGCGTCCATTTCCTTCTTGTAGTTAAGGAACTCGGTGTGATCGGACAGGTTCTTCTCGATCTTGGCCACCAGTCCCTGGGCTGAAGTCAGGAGCTTGGTGTAGTTGGCCTGAGTCTCGATGGTCTGATCCCGAATGCGAGTGCAGGCACTCTGCTCCATGAGCAGCTCGCAGTTGTCGTTCAGATCCTCCACATTATCCTTCTCGGCCAGCACCTCCTCCAAGAGTTTCTGCGGGAAGAAAAGGACTTTAGTCTAGATCTAACATGGGGTTATTGGAAGCACATAAAGCAATTAGGCAATTAGGAGTCTGTGTGTACATGATTAGCTGCAAAGTATACAAGTGATTAGCTGAAAAGTTAGCAGTGGTGATTAGTGAGGTGTTTTAGTACATGATTAATTTCTCACGCAGAACGAGGTTCAGATACAAATTTTGTTGCCGGTGAGTTCTACTTATACGTGCGCGCTGTGGCTATAATATATATATACTCGATTACATTTTTAGTACTTTATTTTTTAGTTAGAGGTGCGTGCGACAGTTGCGAGATCTCGACTCGAGGGTTCTTACCTTGGCATTGACCAAATCTTCGGGATTCTTGTTCTCGCCTTCCTGGGATTTGGCAACGCGCTTGCTCATCGTCTCGATCCACAGGTTGATCTTATTGAACTTCTGCAGGAACGTTTGCCAGGCGGCCAGGCAGGACTCTAGGCCGCTGCGGGCATCGCGAGACAGCGCCTGGAGGGACTCCCACTCCGAGGTGAGATGCTTGATCTCCTGGGCCACATTGTCCTGGCCCTCGCTGCCGCTGGTGGCAATCACCGCCTGGCTGAGCTCCTCGCAGGCTTCCAGCAGGGCCTTGCCCTCCAGCGACGAGGCCTGTATGTCGCCCAGGCGGTTCAGGCGGCTCTCCACCTGGTCCTTCTCGCCATGGCAGTCGGAGCACTGCTCCACCTCAATGCGGGTGCGACGCAGCCAGTCCTGCAAATCGTTGTAGGCCTGCTTGTACTTCTCGTGGCTGTTCACCTGGTTCTCCAGCGACTCAATGATCTTGTTCACCTGCGTCTGCAGCTCGTCGAACTTGCCCAGACCCGGCTGGAAGTCGTTCAGATCCAAGCTGTTATCCTCCTTCAGGCGCTGATTGATCTTCTCAACGATGTCGCTGTGCCCGTTGATGTCGCGCTGAATAACGCGGAACTTCTCCAGCGCAGCGCGCTTCTCGCTCAGGTCGTTGAGGAACTCATCGCTGGCCTTCACACTCGGCTCCACATCCTCCAGCCACTCGACGAGGATCTTGTACAGTTTGAAGATCTCCTCCAGTTGGGCCAGGCGGTTGGCCAGCTTCTGGCGCACATCGTTGAGGTCCACGAGGAGCTTGTCAAAGTCCTGCTTGAGAGTCTCGGTATCCTCCTGGATCTTGGCTGCTCCATTCTGTTCGGTGTTCATGATCACCTTCTCCTTGAGTTCCAGGAGGTAACGAAGCTTGTTCTGACCAGTCTCGAAGCCTTGACGGAGGTTCTTCACGGTATTCAGCTTAATCTGAACTTCGTTGAGGGTTCCGGGTATCTGTTCGCACTCCGCGAGCTTCTCGCGAGTCTTTTCGATCCACGACTGGCACTCCTCGTACAGGCTGTGATGCTGCTGGTGCTCCTGGTAGTGCATCTCCAGGCGACGCATCACCTCCTTGGCCAGAGTCAGAAGGGCATTGTACTTGGTGGTGAGCTGCATGATGGCATTGCTGATTCTTGTGTCGGAACAGGTCTCCAGGAGCACCTGAGCCTTCATGTTCAAATCGTCCAGAGTCTTCTGCCAGTCGAAGAGGGTCTGCAGGTGTCCCTGGAACTGCTCGAGGACCACCTTCTTCTGCGACAAGCTGTCCTGCAACTTGTTGTAGGACTGAACCAGGGCTTCGGTCTTGCTCAGCCATTCCAGAGCCTCGGTATACTGATCCTGGTAGTCCGACCACTTGACAATGCCCACATCCAGGTAGTCCTTGGCCTTGTTTAGAGCCTCCCTGTAGGCATCGAATTCCTCCTGAAGCAGGGCCACCTCCTGCTCAATAATCTCACAATCCTCGGGCTCGGCACTTCGGCAAGCGATCTCGCCCTGCTCCAGGGCATTCTTCAACTTCTCGGCTCCCTCGGGCAGTTCACCTTGCAGGATCTTCAGTTGGTGCGTCTTCTCGGCCAGAGCCTGCTTGTCTCCCGTGGGCTCGGAGCACTTGCTCAGCCGTTCCTTGGCATTCCGCAGCCAGGTGGCGAACTCGTTGCCCGCATCTATGAGCGATTGGTAGCTCTCGATGGTGTTCTTCTGCTTCTCGTACAGATCCTTGGCCTGCTTGGTGAGGTTATCGTATTTGTCCGAGATCTCAGTGGCCGGAGCACCCTGCTGCAGGTCAGATGCCTTGGAGGTAACCGACTGAATCATGGGCTCAAAGGACACAATGTCCTGGACAATGTTGTTGGTCTGACGGAGATTGGCCTTGCGCTCGCTGAGACCACTGCTGAGACCCGGTTGACCGCGCTTGGACTTGATGATCTTCTGCTCGCAGGCCTGCTGCAGCTTGGCCTCCCTGTCGGTGATCCATTGCTGCAGCTGGTCGTAGCTGGAGCTGTAATCCGCCCATTGGAGGAGATTGGTCTCCAGTTGCACCTTGGCAGTGGACATTTTCTTTACCAGGCGATCCCACTCGGTCTGCAGCTCCTTCATTTCGTTGTTGATGGCATCGCGGCCATCGGAGCGAGTGTTCCGGATTATCTTCTCGCCGTTGTTGATGGCCGTGGACCAGATTCTGGCCAAACTCACGGTTTCGAATCAGATCCTGAATCTGCTCCAGGCGGCGTTGGAGGCCTCCTTGGAGCCAGCTCCTTCGCCTGCCGCCTGAATCGTGGCCTTGGCATTGGCTATCCAGTCCTTGGCCGACTTCATGTTGGCATCGTACTCACGGTGCTGGTCGCGGTTGGTTTCCACCTTCTTGAGGACATCCTTGGCCAGGTTAACTTGTACCTGGTAGACCGAACCCAAGTGCCTGAGCTGATTGTTCACATAGGTGTCGAGGTGAGACTTCAGGAGACTGGCAGCGGAGGCATTGAACTTATCAATGTCGTCCTTGCCCTTCTCCAGTCGCGACATCACCTCCTTCATGTCCGCCACCTGCTTCTCCTTGTCGGGCAGATTGGGACACAAGTTGAGCTTGTGGTTCTTCACCAAGATGTCAATCTGCTGCAGCCACTCCATGAGGCGTTCGTACTCCTCCTTGTAGGCCCGCCACTGGACCATGGTGACCTCGAGGTTCTCCTTCTGCTGGTTGATTTCGCGGAACAAACTCTCGAAGCTGTCGCGCAGGGCACGGATATCGTTCCGGATGATCTCCTGGCCTGGAGAGGAGGTGCTGGCCAGCACAACCTCGCCAGTGTGCACCAGGTGCTCAACCAGGAGCTCACCCTGAGCCTGCTTGTTCAGCAGAGCCTCAGTGGCCTGAACTGCGTTCTCAATGGCCAACTTGTCGCTCAAGCTGCTCTGCTTCAAGGTTGGGAACTTCTCGCGGGCACGTCCAATCCAGCTGCCCAGATCGTCGTAGGCCTCCTTGAACAAGCGATGGTCCCTGTACTGATCCTGGCGATCCGAGAGCAGTTTCTGGGACTTGGCGAAAAGTTCATCGAACGTGTCGAGCACCTTCTGGGCCTGGAAGGCAGCCTGGCTCTGTTGGCCACTGGCTATCATTTCCTTGGCCTGGATCTTGAGCGCATCCACATCGATCTTCTCCACGCGCACCTTCTCCTCCGTGGACTTGACACGATCCAGCTGAGCTCGCTTCTCCGTCATTGTGGTTTGGTGTTCGCTCAACTCCTTGAGCAAGCCATCCAGCCACTCATTGAACTTGCGAACGGTTTGCACCTGGTCCAGGAATCCGGACCACTGGGTGATGGAGTCATCCAGGTTCGATTTGACGTCCATGATGCGCAGGGCAATGCTCGACCAGAGGTCCTGGAGATCTGACAGTTCCTTGTTGATGGCCTCGTGTCCGGCGGGTGCTGTGTTGGCCAGCACATGCTGGGCCTGCTCGAGGATCTTCAGGACACGAGCAGAACCCTCGTCCTTCAGCAAGATAACATCCTGAATGGTGGCCAGCTTCTTCTCCAGTTCCTTCGGACTCATCGAGGACATGTCCGAGCAGTAATCCAGCTTCTCCTTGATATCATTGATCCACGAGGAGCAATCCGAAATGGAATTGTCGAAATCCTCATGGGAGGTTACGTACTGTTGCCAGCGGTTGTTGAGCTCCTTGACCTTGTGGAAGATCTGCTGGTACTTGGTCACCAATTCGGGACCCGAGGCTCGATTACTGCTAGGACCCTTCAGGAGGGTCTGGGCCTTCTCCGTGACATTGTCAACCTCCAGTTCCTTGGCTCGCACATCTCCCTGCAGAGCCTTCAGCGCATCCAGCTGGGCACGCTTCTTGGGCAAGTCCTCTTTGAGATCGATGGCATGCAAGTTGTTGTCCGTATCACGAATCCAGGCCAGGCACTGGTCACGCAACTGCTCGTACTCCGACCAGTGCTGCAGGCGCGCCTCAATGGCTTCGATGGTGGAGGTGATGGCGGCGAGGAGACCCTCCCACTCCTGCTGGGTGGTGTCAATCTGGGACTTGATGTTGACCTGACCCACATCCACTGTACCCGGAATCACCTTCTCGCCCAAAGCCCTCACTTGATCCACGCGAGGGAACTCGTCGGCCAGGCTGGCCTTCAGATTCTTCAGGCGATCGAGGTTCGTGTGCAGTGAGATCTGTTCCAGGTCCAAGTCGCCCCAGTAGTGGACCGTGTTCTGAGTGGCATCGATAAACTCTTGGGCATCCATCACGGCCTTGGAGTACTGCTGATGGGCACTGACAATGCCCTCGTAGCGCTCCACGTAGTTCTGGCATCGCTTCTGCAGCTTTCCAAAGCGATCGGCAATGTCCTTGAGGATTTGATCCACGAGGTCGGTCTTCTCTGGCAGATTAGCTGCAATCTCCTGAAGGTTGCCCACCTCCACCTGGTGGTTATTGATGTCGTTGAGGATGTCACGATAGGCTTGTAGCTTCGTGCGCTTCTCGTCCAGCGTGGTCTTCAGTTCGATTTCGACTGGAAGAGCATTTTCCGTGTCATCCAACCAGCTCTTCAGGCTGTCTGCGATCTCATCGAAGCCAGACCACTTGGCAATCTTGTCCTGGATCTTCCTGGCGGTGCTGGCGATGTTGTCGAACAACTGATCGAAGGTCAGATCATCCAGCTGACTGCGAATGGCTTCGCGTCCCTCGGTGGCCGTGGATCCGTAGCACTTCTCGCCCAACTCAACGGTGCTGTTGAGCAGCTGAGTAGCCGTGGGCTGCTGGGCCAGAAGCTCCTGGATGACCATTTGTTTCCTCAGGAGATCGTCGCGAGATCCCACCGATGACAGGTCGCTGCAGTCGTCGAAACGGGCCTGGGCATTGGCCAACCAGTCTGCGCACTGCTTGTATTTGTCATTAAAGTGAGCATGATCCTGGACAGCCTGCTCGCACTTCTTGAGGATCTCCTTGGCCGTGGCCTGGATCGATTGGAAGCGGGAGGAGACCTGCTGCACATTAACTGCAATCCTAGTTTCACCAGAGCTCTGTACTAGCTCCGTGGTGTCGTCCTTCATTTTGTCGAAGTCAGCTTCGTTCTGACGCAGGCTCTGAGCCAAGGACTGGAAGCGATTCAATTGATCTTCCTTCTCCTCGAACGACGATTTCAGGTTGTAGTTCTTGAGGGCATTCTCCGCCTCGCCCAGCCAGTTGATCAGGCGATCCAGGTTGACTTCGTAGTCATTCCATTGCTGCAGGCGATTCTCCAAGCCGCTCTTGACGTCGCTCAAAGAGCCACCGAACTTCTCGAAGTCAGCATGCAGGTTGGCCAAGTCACGGGCCATCGCCTCCTTGGATCGAGCGGGTATGCTGGTGGCGTGCTGCTCAATATGGTCTTCCAGGGACTTCAGTTTGGCCACACCTTCCGGCAGGGCATCCTGAATCTCGTTGATCTTCTGGAGACGGGCCTGCAAGGCTGCCTTGTTGCCGGAGTAGTCAGAGTAACCGGTGAGACGATCCCAGAGATTTTTCTGGTAATCCTGCTGCGCCTTCTGCAGCTCAGAGAACTGTTGGTACACGTCGAAGGCGCCGTCCAGATCAGCCACCAGCTTGGCACAGTCCTGACCCACCTGCTCGTAGCGCTTGTTCACCTCAGCCACAGCCTTGGCGATTTCGTCGGCGTTGGCAGGAGCGGTGCTACCAAGAAGAGCTGCTGCCTTCTCGTTCACAGCCTCCACAATGCGCTTGTGCGAATTGATGTCCTGGTTTGTGGCCTTGTACTTGTACAGCTTGGAGCGGATCTCCTGGGCACTGGTCCAGCTGGCGGGGTTCTCGTTGTGCAACAGTTTCTCCACTTGGTCTAGCCAGTTGACGGTTTGGTTGAGGATGTCCTGGTAGCTGGTCAGCTGAACACCTTGGGCTTCCTGGCGTTTCTCCAGGTTGCGAATGCCCTCGTCCAGCTTGTCCCAGCGATCACGGATATCACGCAGGTCCTTGCGGATCTTCTCCCTTCCCTGAGTGGAGGTTTCTGGCAGGGCCTTTTCTCCAGCCGCATTCAAGGCCGCAAATAGGCTCTCAGCCTGCTCTTTTCAGAGAGGAGGACCTGCAGGATGTTCGAGCTCTGGGTGGGCTCATCCTTAATGACCTTCTCCAGCTGGGTCTCAATGGGTTGCAGCCACAAAGTCCACCTCGTTGTACTTGTCCTGGTAGAACTGGTGATCGTCAACCAGGTTGGACCAGCGGTTGACCACTTCCTTGCTGAGCACCTGAAGCAGCTGGTAGCGATTTGTGATCTGAGTGGTCAGCGTCTTCAGGCGATCGGCTCCGCAGTTGTTGAGCAGGGCATGGGCAGCATCCCCGAAGGCATCGATTTCCTTCTCCTTTTGCTGTATCAGCTCCCGCTGGATCTTGTACTTTTCCAGCTGCTCCACCTTCTCGTGGAGCGTGGACTGGAGCTGCTGCTCGCGGAACACGGCCTCGGCATTGCGACACCACTTGGTGAGATCCTCGAGGGCCTTTTCGAATTTGTCCCACTGTGCGAGCACGTCCTTCTGCTTGCCCTCAATGCCCTCGATGTCATCGAAGTGGCTCTTCATGGTGGTCTCCAGTTCGTCGATCTCCTTGTCGAGCACTTCGTTACCCTTCTCGGAAGTGGTGGGCTTCACCTTCTCAAACTGATAGCGTATGTCGCCGAGCAACTTCATGGCCTGAGGCTTGTTTTGTGCCAACTGACCCAGGGTTTCGATCTTGCGCTTAATATCCGCCTTCTCGCCGTAAGCATCATCGCACTCCAGCAGCTTGGCCTTCTCGTTCGAGATCCATGTCTTGGCCGAGGTCAAAGCATTGTTTAGTTCGTTATGCTTTTGCACGCAGTCCTCCAGGTTGTGCAGAATCACGTCGGACTTCTGAACAATGC
Organism: Drosophila triauraria; assembly: GCA_014170255.2. Classification (NCBI taxonomy): domain Eukaryota; kingdom Metazoa; phylum Arthropoda; class Insecta; order Diptera; family Drosophilidae; genus Drosophila; species Drosophila triauraria. The sequence goes on along the minus strand of CM024334.1, from coordinate 6,166,115 downwards.
CCTGGAAAATTTGCTTGATCGACGCCAGGTAGACGTTCAACGAATTGTCCTTGATCTGATCCACCAGTATCTGAGCCTTGTCGCACACATTATCCACCAGCACGTTGTGCGTGGTGATCTCCTGGTGGAGCAGCTTGTGGTTCTGCAACTGAGCCCGCTTCTCCTGCAGCGTCGTCTTCGGTTCGGTGTTGCTCAGCATGGCCTTGTCCACGTCCTTCAGCCACTTGGTGAGCTGATCCTGGGCAATGCTGAACTCGTTGAACTGCAGCAGGCACTGGTCGATCTTCTGGGTGGCCGAATTCAAGTCATCCGTGTAGTTGTCCCACAGAGTGCGCAGAGAGCGCAACTGCTGGCGGATGATCTCGCGGCCATCGGGGCTGGTGTGGCCATAGAGCTTCTCTCCGCGATCGATGAGACCCTCGAAGAGAGTGGAGTCCGAGATGCGTTTGTCGGACATCTCACGGAGCTTGTTCTGCTGATCCTGCAGCACACTCTGATCGCCCACAATCTCGTTGGCCTTGGCCAGGTCCTCAACGGAAACCTGAAGACTCTGCTTGAAGGCATCAAAGTCCTGATCGAAGCTCTCATGGTCCTTCACATAGTTCACGTACTTGGCAATCGACTCCTTGCACAGATTCTTGAGCGTCTGGTAGCGGGTATTCAGGCGGGAAAGCTTGAGGTTCAGATCAGTTTCTCCCTCAATCTCACGGCCTTGGTCCATCAGCTCATTGATGGCCGAGCCACGACGATCAATATCCTTGGCAATGTCTTGGAGCTGCTTCAAGTGGGCCTTCTTGGCGTCAGCCGTGCTCTTGAGGTTCTGGTTCTTAACCACCGCCTCGACGTTCTTCATCCAGTTGTCCAGCTCCTCAATGATCGAGTCGAACTCATCCCACTTGGAGCACAGTTGCTTCAGCTTCACCGCTGAGTCCTGGCACAGCGTCATGAAGTCCTCCCAAGCCTGCTTCGGCTCCTCGAAGCCCTTGAGCAGGGCTGGATGGCCACTGGGATGGGTTTGGGAGAGCACCGTTTCCAATAACTTGTGGCAGGTATCGAAAATGGAGTCGCCCTCGGGCTTGTGCTGCAACAGGTTTTCCACAACGAGCAGCTTCTCCTCGGCGCCCTCCTTCTCGAAGGTGGTTTCGTTGAGTATGTCAATGGCCTCAGACTTGATGGTGTTCAGCCAGTCCTGGGCCTTCTCCAGCACCTGGTCGTAGGCCTCATGCTTGACCACATGGTTGCCCACAGTTGTGATCCTGTCCGAAATCTTCTTCGACAGTGTGTTGTACTCCTGGATGGACTCATCGGTCTTCCTCTCGGACTCATCATCGCACAGGGTAACCGCCTTGTCGTGCAACTGCTTGAGGGCATTCTTGTGAAGAGTGATCTCCTGCAGCTGCGTCTTGTAGTTCTGGAGGGCAGCCTTCTTGGTGGCCAGTGTTGGGTACAATTCATCGCCAGTGGGAACCTTGGCCTTGGATTCGTTGAGGTAGTGAGACACCTGCGTGTAGCTTTCTTCGATGGAGGTCTTTTGGATTAGCACACCCTCCACCTGCTGCATGAAGGCATTGGCTTCGTCTCGCAGGTAATCGAATTTCTCACGCATCTGGCGAAGATCGGCCCGAATGCGTTCTCTATTCTCGGGCGAAACCACCGGGTACAGGGCCTCACCAATGTCCACAGCATTGTTCAGCAGCAGCTGACCATTGTCGAAGGTCTTGATGTAGTTCTTGACGGTCTGCAACTGCTGAGCCGTGGCCGAGGAAGATCCCGGGGATCCCATGCGGGCTAGTTCCTGGAACTCGATCTTGGCGTCGCCGAACCACTCATTGAAGTCCTTGGCCGCCTTGGCAAAGTTGGCATTCGACAGCTGGGCACTACGGGTCTTGTCGATGTAGTTGGCCAGGGCCTTGGCCACTGCCTGGTACCGCTGCACCAAGTGGGTGACAAACTGTCCAATGCGCGCCTCCGGATTCTTCTCAATCAGCTGCTGCGATGTCTGCTCCAGGTTGTTGATTATGGGCTCATGGGCCAGCACATCCTGTTGGAGGATGGCCAGCTCTTGGAGCTTCTGTGGCACCTCAGGCAGGTTAACCTGGCTGCTCGTCTCGGCCTTGACGCGACCTTCGACGTCACGCAACCAGTTGGAAATCTGCTCGTTCGACTGCTCGTACTGCGACCACAAGTCCACGTTCTCGTCGAGGATGCTCTTGATTTTATCGAAGCTGTCCTGCAGCGCCTTCATGTCGTTGTGCAGCAACTCGGCATCGCTGGTGAGTTCGGCCAGATTCTGTGGCGATTCCACAGCCTTCAGCATCTCCAGGGATTTCAAGGTCTCGGCATGACGCGCCTTGCAATCGTCAATGCTCTTGCTGACCTCCGCCAACGAGGACTTCTTCACGTCCAGGTTGTATTTGTCGCTCGAGGATTCTGGCTGGCACCAGGCCACCTTTTCGCGCTGAGTGGCAATAATGCGCTTCAAGCATGCCCACCTTATCGGCATGGAACTTCTTGAGGAATTGCAGCAGGGAACTCTCGATCTTCTTGGCATAGAGATCCACGTTTTCATAGCGTTTCTGCACGTTGTTTCAGCTCCTTGGGTATGATGGACTCACTGAAGGTGGGATACAGATTGCGCAGCTCGTCGACCTTCTGCTTTATATTGTCAATCTCGTTGCCGCTGTTGTCCAGTTGGCCACGCAGGGCGCGGCATTGCAGAAGACGCTCCATGATCTTGTTGTTGTCACCGGACATGTCGTCGCACTTGATGAGCTGCTCGCGGAGCTTGCTCACCTGCTCGCCGGCTTCCTTGGAGCGTCTGCGCAACTCCTGTTCCTGGTCATTGAACGAAGTGGTCACGGCACTCAAGCGATCAGCATTATTCTGAACCTCGGCAAACTGTTCATTCAGGAGCTTGTTAAAGCAGACAGAGCCGGGATATCGGCTCCCTTGTTGATCTTTACCAGGTCATTCGTTTTCTCCACAATCGAGTCCTTGAGAGCCTGGTAAGAAGGCAGCTCGGTGCGGTATTTGCTCAATCGCATGGGTCCAAATTCAATCTCAATGGAGTTATCCGCGGCATCGCAGAGTCCCTGATTCGTCTCGGACAGCCAGGGGAGCAAGTCCTTCTTGGCATCTTCGATCTGCGACCAAATGACTGCCTCGGTCTCGTAGACATGGGCATTCTTGGCCGTCTTGTCGTGCAGATCCTGCCAATGCTGCTTGGAAGCTGCCACCTCCTGTGCCACTTCCTGGGAATCGGCTCTCCAATGGCACTGAATAGTTTTCCCACATTGCTGCCCCGCCGTTCGAGTTCGTCCAAATTGAGCTTGGACTTGCGCAGCTGCTCCATGGTCTTCCGGGTCTTTTCGGAGGCCTGCTGGAGCTCCGTTTCGTCGCGTGGCTGTTGGGGTATGGCATTGAACAGGTCCTCCGCCTTCTTCAGCTCCTTGGAGAACCTGTCCTTGGAGTCGGCGTACTCCTTCAGAGCCTGGCTTATCAAGTTGTACTTCTGGATGCGATCGGCAATCTCATTCTGCAGGGAATCGTAGTTCTTGTCCATGACGAGCAGGCTCTCCTGAATCGCGGGCATGCTGGCAATATCCTCACGCATCAGCAAGGAGCCTTCGTCATGGATGCGATTCTTCAGATCGGCCTGGTACTTCAGGGCATCGTTCAGAGCCACCAGATCGGCAATGATCTGATCGATGTTGTTCAGCGTCGGGTGCTGCCTGAGAATCTCGTCCAGCTTGGCGCGATTCTCCTGCAGCGCCTGGCCAAAGTTGTGCTCCAGGGCATGGAACTTGTCCTTGCGCACGGTCATCTGCTGGAGCTGCTGCTGCTGATTCTGCGAGCGCAGCTTCAGGTTCTCCAGCTTGTTCTCCACATCATTGACAATCTGGGTGGCAATTAACGGGCGTCGGGACAGAGCATCCCTCAGCTGGATGGCTGGATTCTCGTCAATCTCCTTGGCCTGACCCTTCCAGTAGCCCAGACCCTGGCCCAAGTTATCGATCTCGGCGATGACCTTGGACAGCTCCTCAGCCGGCGGTCCTTCGGGCTTGTCCAGCTGGTGTTTCAGGTAATTCAAGTGTGACTCCGTGTCGTTCTTCCAGCCCAAGAGCTCGGTCCACTTCTCCAGAGCCGCCTTCTTCTGCAGCATGTTCGTCTCCAGATTCTGATAGTTCACCACCAGGGCGGTGTAGGCATCATTCAGGGCGTTGGACTCTTCGGGAGTGGCCCCAGAGCTAGCTGCTTCACCTCATCGTAGATGGCATTGAAGCTGGGCTTCTTGTCGGCATGCTCCTGCAGCAGGGCGTGGATCACATGCAGACTGGTCTCCGACGCGCTCCGGATTGATTTCCTCCACCTGGGTCACCTGGTTACGCAGCTGTTCCATCCAGTTGGAGAAGTTGACCAGCTTGGCATTGAAGTCCTGGCGGGAAATGATGGCATCCGACACTTCGTTGATGTGGCCGCGCGTGGTCTCCGAGAGCTTCTGCAGCTTGCCCTTCATTTGGTTGACGCGATCCTTGAGCGCCGCCGCGCCCTCGGGCGCCAGATGCAAGCTAATCTGGTCGGCATTCTGGCCCAGGGTCACGAGCTTGGCCTGCTGCTGCGAGATCTCGTTGTTGAAGGACTTGAGCTTGACCAGCTCCTTCTCGAGCTTGTCAATGTGCGGGGTATTGAGGACGGCTGGACGCCGGGCCATCAGCTGCTCGCCCTGGCCCACCCAGTCCTCGAGCTTGGCGGCATCGGCGTCGAACGACTTCCAATTGGCCACCAACTTCTCGAGCTTGGCGCTCGCCTGCTTGGCATTCTCGTGGACGGCCGTCCAGCGCGAGTGCATGGCGTCCAGCTCGTCGGGGGCATTGGTCTTGCACAACATTTTATGACTGATGTTTGATATGCCATGGAGCTTGTCCAGCTGCTCCTGGCACTGTGTCTCGAATTGGTGGGCGTTGTGTTGCATGGCAACGGCTTCTTCGAGGGAGATGGGCTTAGAAACTACATTATTTACCTTGACTTCGCTCTGCTCCACGGCTGGCTTGATCTGCTGCAGCCCGGCCTGGAACTGCTGCCAGTTGACGAGGTCCTCCTGCACGGCCTGTGCCTGGTGGTCCACGTTCCGGTTGATGGCGCTGAGCACCTCCTGCAGCTTGGTGATCTCGCCCTTCAGTCGCTTGGCCTCGGCAATGTTGCCCTCCTTGGGCGCCAGCTCGGAGGCGTCGGCGGCCAGTAGGTCCAGTTGCTTCATGCGGTCCCCGAGGAGACGCTTGAAGGCCTGCACCTTGACCACTCGCTCCTCCGGTGTCAGATCCTCGGACTGCAGGGCCTCGATGTTCTTGGGCGCCACCTTGTTGGCCCATTCCTGGAGCTCCGCCAGGCGGGTCTTGTAGTTGTTCCACTTGGCGCTGTAGTCCTCCAGGTAGCCGACACGGTCCTTGACATGCTCCATGGTGTTGAAGAACATCTTCTCCACCTCGGTCACCTCCTTCTCCAGGATGGGGCGCTTGTCGGCGGCAGCCAGCGGCGCCAGCTCGGACTTGAGGGCATGAAGCTTGGGCAGCAGCTGGTGCGAGGCCTGCTGCAGCTGCACATTGAGGTCCCTCTTGGACTTCAGGTCCTGGCTGACGTTCTTGGGATCGGTTTGCAGGGGCGTTAGGGCGCGCAGTTCGGTCTCGGCCGTTTGCAACATGGAGAAGATGTCGTTCTTCTGGTCCACGAACTCGCTCCACACGGCCTGGGTGCCCTTGAGGGCCTGCAGCTTGTCCGAGGTCTCGGTGTAGGCCTGATTCCATCCGCTCTCCAGGTTCTTCACCTCCGTGTTCACGAAGGCCGGGGCGTGGACGTCCTTGCTGAGATCACGTCCTCGCTGCAGCATGGACATGATGTGCGGACGCTGGTGATCCAGCTGGTTGATGGCATACTGCTGCTCTTCAATCATACGATTCACACGCTCCAGGCTGTCGGGCGCTGGGATGTTGGCCGTCTGGTCCTTGACCTTGGTCAGCAGGCACACCACCTCGTGGACTTCTCGCCGGTAGGTGTAGCACTTGGAGAAGACCTCCGTCTTGACCATGGTGATCTCAATGGTGGGGATGAGGTTCTTGTAGCGAGCGATCAGATCCTCCAGCTTCTTCTGCTCCAGATTGGCCTCGTCTTCGGTGGCATAGCTGAGCAGCGAGTCCAGCGTCTTGACGAGCCACTTCATGTCTTCGCGTTTGTTGTCCGCATCCTGGCAGATTTTCTGTTTAAAATAGAGATACATTTATTTAATAGGAGGTTTTTGCACAGAGCAGGGATGCCACTTTTTTTTATTTATTCATTTAAAACCGGGAAGGGGCAAGCCTTTGCTCTAGGAGCAGCCTAGTGCTCTTTCCGTTATAATTTTCGGAAGGCGCCAGACGGTCGACGGTGCTCAGTTCCTCTTTCCGTTAGGTTTCGTGGCAAACTCTGATTTAGAATCCTGTCTTTGCTAAATTTTTCAAGAATATTCATGGCATCCCTGCAGATCTTTATAATGTCTTAATACATAAAAGCAGATTAGTTACCACTAGCTCCCTCAGCTTATAGGCATGCGTGTGATGGTTAATGAGAAGATTATGTTTCACAATGATTGAAATGGAAGGGTTAAGGATAATTAAGTTAAAAAAAACTCACCTGGAAGACCACCTTCTCCTTCTCGAACTCCTCCATGGTGTTCACTTCGTTGACGATATTCTTGAGACTCTGGTCCACGCTGTTCATCCACTGGACCATATCGGCGAACTTCACATGATAGCCCTGCCATTGGGCTGGGATCTGCTGGAGGGTCTGACGCATGTCGCCCAGCTTGTTGGACAGCAGCTCCCACTGGGCCTTGGCGTTGTCGTAGGCCTGATCCAGGCTAATGTCGCCGGGCTGCTGTTGGCGATGGGCCTGGGCCAAGCGCTGCATGTTTTGCAGGCAGCGCTCCGAGTCGAGGCACGGCATCTTGTTGGAGGAGGAACTGCTGGTTGCGCTGCAGTATGGAGTCCACGTCCTCGTTGCGGTTGAGGGCCTGCTGCTCCAGCTGCAACTCCTTCTCCACGTCCTTGAAGGACTGATAGAAGGCGTTCTCGTCGAGCCTGAACTCCAGCTTCAGCAGGTGCAAGGGGGCCTGGGACAGCACGTTCTTCCAGCGGGACTGCAAGTCCTCCACGCTGCGCACCACCGCCGGTTGCTCCTGGGCGGGCAGGGTGGTGAGCAGCTGCTGGGCCGACTGCACCAGGTCGTTCATCCAGCGGTCGTTAACCTGCTCGAAGAAGTACTTCTGCGTCTCGATGGTGGTCTTCGACTCGATGTGCTTCTCCACCAGCATGGACTCCGCCTGGGTCAGCCACTCGCTGACCACGCGCTCATTGTCCTTGAAGTTGCTCCAGCCCCGGCTGCCGCATCCAAGCGCTGCTCCCACTGCTGGGCATTCTGGATCACATAGTTGAAGCGTTCGTTCAGCTGCTGCATCTGCTGGGAGGCGGGCGCCGTGTCGATCTTGTCGTCGGCGGCGACGGCCTTTAGGAGGTTCTGGAACACCTTGTTCTTGCTCTCCAGCATGGAGCGGTAGTAGACGGTGCGCGAGAAGTAGGTCTTGTGCCTGTGCAGCTGCTCGTTGATGGCATCGCGGCCTCCCGAGAGATTGTGCGTTCCCAGGAGCTGTTCGGCCTCGCTCAGCCACTGGTGGATCTCCTTTGGCCCGCCTCCAGAGGACTCCTGTTGGATCTGCAGCTGGTGGAAGAGATGCAGCTTGGCGGGCAGCTGGGCGCGTATGCGCACCAGCGACTCCTTCTCCTGCTTCAGCAGCTTCATCATCTTGTCCACCTCGTCGCGCGAAAGGTCCTGGATCAGGGCCTGGAAGTTCCTGCTGATGGTCTTGAACAGCTCCTCGTTGTCGTCGATCTCGCTGGCCAGCTGCTGGAGCTGCTGGCCGTATTGCCTAATCTGCTCCGAGTTGCCCAGCACTTGTCGTTGGTCCAGCACGCTCTCCGCTCCACGCAGCCACCTGGAGAGCTGCTCGATGCCGGACTTGTACTCCTGGCGGGAGCGGATGATGTCGCCGGCATGCATGTACTGCTTGGTGTTGGCAAATAGACGCTCGAACCGCTCCGAGCGCTCCGTGGCGCTGGCGCAGCTGCTGGGCAATGGGCTCCTCGCAGGAGGCAATCAGGTAGTTGGCGGAGTTGGCCAGGGCATCGAACTTGTCCTTCCACACGGGAATGTCCTGGAAGAAGTCCAGGCGCTCGTCCTCGCTCTGGTTGACCTTCTGCTCGGCCAGCAGCAGCCACTCCTCGCAGGTGGGGGCCAACTGGTTCCAGCCACGCCAGCAGTTGACCACCTCCTCCAGCGAGTTCTGGCAGCACTTGAGCTCCATGGAGACCCGCTTCCAGCGCTCCTCGGTCTCGTACATAAACCGATCAATGTCTTGATGTCCTTGCGGGGGACATTGCCCTCGCGCTTGTACTCGTCCACCACCTGCTGCATGTCGACGAAGGCCTTCTGGAACTCCTGGAAGATCTTGTTGCGCGACACAAAGTTCTTGTACTGCTCCAGCTGCTGGGCCACCTTCTCCTCGTGCCCGTACTTGCCGGTCCAGCCGCGCATCTTGTTCTCCACGAGATTCAGGAAGGCGATCAGGCAGCACTTGTGCTCGAGGAACTTCAGTCGGATCCTACGCTCCGCTGCCTTGGGTCCAACTTCCTGAAGACGGCGCTCCATGTTGCGCAGCTGCTCCAGAGGAATCTGCTGCGCCAAGCGGCGATCGCTTAGCATTCTCGAACATGGCCACAATCCGTGGCAGGTCGGCAAAGAAGAGCTTGTGCTCCTCCAGCTTCCTGGCTGATCACGGCGGCCGTCTCCTCGTTCATGGCATTGGGTATCTCGTTGTCCATCAATAGTTTCTCCGCTTCGGCTAGCCATTTGCCAACGGTGCCGAAGTCGCCGGGCAGCTCCGAGTCCAGCAGCCAGAGCCAGTACATCATCTGGTACTGGAGGCGCTGCCACAGCTCGTTGATTTCGTCCCAGGATTGCCGTGAAACCTGCAGGAAGCCGCTCTGGCTCTCAATCAGCTGCTTCAGGCGGTTGTAGGCCGGCAAATGGGCATCGACTTCCGAACGTGCCAGAAGGTATTCTCCGAAATCGCGCGGGAACGAGCTCATCATGACCATGGGCTCGTACTCGGTGGTCTTCTCCACCAAGAAGCGACGCAGCTCGTCCGCCTCCTGCTGCGCATGCGACTGGTCGCGTGAAGCACCCTTTTAAAGGAGAAAAAATTAAATAAATTTATTAATTAAATAAATAAATAAATAAATTATTAAAAGCTGAACCCACCTTTGGTTCGGGATACTTGTGCAAAAATTGCGCCACATATGTCATGATACTCTTCTCGTCCGGCTTGGGTACGTCCACATCCTCGGCGTCCAGGAGCTTGGCAATGCCCAGCTTGCTTTCGGCCACATCGAAAGCAGTCTCCAAACGCTGGCGATTGCTGGTCTTCTTCAGCTCAGCCAAGTTGACCAGATTCGCCTTGATGGCATCAATAAGGGCCAGGAAGGCGACGCCATCTCTCCAGCTGGCGCCGAAATCCTTCACCTCCACACCACTGTCTCTGTGGAGGAATAAATTAATTAACCTAGTAAAAAATTGGGTATTTTCCCTACTCACTTTGGCAAGGCATTGGTCACCCAGTTGAGCAGGGTCTTCCTGGCGCCCTGCTTCCACTTCTCAGCCTTAAGATCGCCATGCTTCTGGTTGCCAACGCTGTCGAGGGAACTCACCGAACCGCCAATACCATGACCCAAATATTCTAGGTTGCGGCTATTCTCCTCGATCTATTAATAAGTAAGTTTAATTAGTAAAATACTTAAAATGGTTTCTGTCTTGGAAATGTAGGATGGTCAAACTTAAGATATGAAAGTGCCTTTAAACCTTGGCTACCAACTTAAAAAACAAATTCTACCCAAACATACATGAGGTACTACACAAGACAACACTTGGACCCACCTGTGGCGCATAATTTATAACTACTACTAAGTTTTTCCGCCTCTTTTTACGAAGCTTGTGTACGTTTAACATTATGGTATCAATAGAGTATATAGAAAAAGAAGGTTTCAGAGGGTTAATTACGTTCAAAGGTTTTTTGTGGGTTTGTACATCTCTACATGGTGGTAGCCTCGTGAGAAGGTGTACAACTAGCAACCAATTGCTTGGATAGTGCGCTCAACTCGTGAACTGGTGCACTCTTTTTGGGTGAGTTAATTATTTAACAGGTATTTAATTAATAATAATTACCTGGAAGTACAAGATGATCGTCCATATCAAGCCCAGCACAACTGGTGGTCTCCCATCCACCAGATCTGCGGGATTAATATTGACCAACTTGATCCGTTTGCTGGCCAAAAACTGCAGGGCCGTGTTGGCATTGCTGAGGAAATGTGGACGTCTCAGGACGCGGCCCTTCTCCACGGGCAGGCGTTCGCCGGACAGAACTTCGAGCAATGCGATTAGTTTCGTTCCATCGCGTAAGTCATTGATTAAATCATCGATACGAAGCGGTGGAACTCGCTGAAAATAGGGAAATAAATTTATTATTACCTATACTTAAAGGTGATTTATTTTTTTTATAATTTTTAAGGGCCTGTTTCTAGCCTCCCTTTAAAAAGTTCCTGGCCAGATATGGTTCCGGCTAGGAAAATTTGGTTCTCTATCGTGTAAATGTGAGAGCTAACTTTATCTTTTCTGGCCTGCTAAAAAAAAATCAGTTTTCCGATTGCCAATTGAATAAGAAGATGAGATTTACTGCACTTTTGAGTGGTTTCGATAACCAAACCAACCGTGTTTTTGCGCCTTACAGCACCTTTCGGTGATTTACAGCAATTGTCGATAGTTAGCAGAGTAGCAGCAATATGTTATGCTTTTACGTTCATATAAATTTTAGGAGGGCAGAAAACCGATTATGTTTATGATAAGTTTATTTTGTGATTTTCTATTTCGGACAGATAGCTGTCTGACACTTTGACAGTGAGGGTAGAAAACCGACCCTAGGTATTAAAACTATTCTTAGGCTTCCCTATTTTCTCTAAAGTTTTAATTAAAGATTTCTTCCCCGCTTTAGTTTCTTATTAACACACTTTTAACAAGCACTTATTTGAAAGAGGCCAAAAGTACCCAACAAGTGCCTTCTTGTGTACTCTTTTTAATAGCAATTTTTATGGCTACATTATGTGCACTATGCCACTATGCGCTATGCACTCATAGCCACAGCCAAACCTAATAAACAAACTTAATGGGACGCAGTGAGCAGATTTAATGGTTCCCCACTTTGGCCAATTTCGGATGCTCGGTTGGGATTTGCATAAGTTTCGGTTTCGGTTAATCAATCAAATGCAGCTCGCGAACCACAACCGCTCAGCATTAAGGCGCATTAAATCAATTAAAATAGTTTAAATTGCTGTTTGCCATAGCGATAATTTGCGGTGATACTCCAGTGCGAGCCAAGACAAATTGGCCGCTGGCACGAGCAGGCATTTAACTTGAATCCACCGCAAGAGATTACAATATTTAAGGTAATGCCATTAGGGGCCGCCGCAACGGAAGTGCCACCGCGCAAAACTAGCAAACAAACTGCAAACAGTGGCGGTGAAAATACATTGTAATTGAGTGTAGCATTTAATTGAGCTTTCTTGTGGATATAAATAGTTTGGGCAAAACTTTACTCAACTGTTGCGAGCAACATGCAAAAGACAATGACATCGTCGTCGCTTGCTAAAAGTTTTTCCAAGCAGAAAAACTTCAGAACAGACATAGCGAAATCAATTTCAATGCTTCCGTTTCCTGTTCCACTAAGCCCGCCCTTTTCCTCCATTTAAGTTCTAGAATTTATGGTGTCATAGTGTTTTATATAAAAGTTTCTTCTTTGCCTTTTGGTTGTTTGTTTCGGAGGCAGACTCATATGTGTCATTACACCGGTTGCCTGGGCGTCCCAGAGGCCCTTAATACCCCCCAAACATGACATCGAAAAAAGTCTGAGCTGCGCTAATCGTAAAATAGACACCTTGCCCTGTGATCAGGCCGCTGAGCATTTATAATTGCCGGCAGTTCGGCACTTAAGATGGTAAGTACAAAAGTTGGGTCTGTGTTAAGGGACTTTACAATGTTCTTACTAAATACTTAAAGCGTCGAATAGTTTTAACTTATTATGTCAGCTTTACATTTCTTTTGAAATTCGTTTAGTTGCCGGTTTTGTAACCTGAAGTCTAAACTCTTTTAGGATCCTTATTTTCTTAAAAAACAAACTTTCCCACTCTCAACTAGATTCTGTCAGCCGAGGTGCTTTACTGGTTAATTGCTTGTAAATCATTTCTTATCTCCTCACTTGTCATCTGTCCAACACAATAGGATGAGCACCTGACAAATGATCTTCACCTCTTGTAACCTACTTTCCCACAACAAAATCCTTTCTAATTTAAGCACCTCTAGACGCTAGATCCTTTCACTTTGGATTTATGGGTCTACGATATGGATTCCCATGCGGGAACAGCGACTGATCAAAGCTCGCAGCAGCTCGTGCCGGGGCGTTGTCATCAATTATGTCATAAAGAAATCAAAAGCGAATGGAAATGGGAATGGGGTGTGGAGAGCCGAGAATGTGGGGCCTGGCCACTCAAAAATTGAGCATCCAACGTGCCATGACGTCTTTGTCATTGCGGCAACGGGCGACCACCATGCTGGTGCTGGTTCAAGCGTGTAAATTAATTCATAAATTTTAATCAAATTCTATGAAAAAAGCGAGTGTCCAGAGCGGGTTTTTGGGTCGCCGGTGGTGGTGAATCCGAAACCGAAACCAACCTTGTTCACCTTGAACTGAGCTTGAAACGAAAACGAATGCCAATCCAACATTTTTTCTGGGCTCTGCCACTTCAAACACTGTCTGTATCTGCTGGATACACTAGTAGAAGGAAGGGAAGAAGATACTTGCTAATTGACAACACTAACGAAAGGTCTAATAGGTAAACACAAATCAAATAAATCACTTTTTATTAGCAATATGTGTACTTTTTGCCAGTCGCATTTATTGCCTCGCTGGAACGTGTTAACCAATCGTTGTGCAATTCGCGACAGCAATTTGCCATGTCACTATGCACATTAAGTGACTCATTTGCATGTTGCATAACGTCCCCGATCTCCGGCTCCTTGGGACCCCTGCTAAAATATATGACTTCCATCAGGTAAGTCGAGCCCACGCACTCTGCAAACTTAATTCGGAGACCCTTGCCTTGCATGCAAGCCTGCTGCTGCTGCTCCTTTCATGTGGTCTTATCGAGCTGCAGTGTCTGCTGGAGTTGAGGTTGAGTCGTGGAACTGGTTTTCAATGGCTGCCTGGATTGGATTGTATTGGAATAATTGCCGGCCGGCCGGCAACAGCTTTCCTACTTGCATTTAGTATACAGTCGGGGTTAAAAATCCAGATCTATTTCTAGTTAAAAATATTAAAAAAGAAAAAGAAATAAAGATAAATTAAAATTTGAAATACAGAAAGCCTAAGGGATTGTGCTACGGTGACTCTTCGTGTTTTTCCTCATCTCTCATTATATTATCTTGGATTTTATGGTTAAAATTATTGTCTCCTAATATTTTACCCTCCGCTACGTGAGCAGGGAAAAAATGTTGCCGGCTCATGTCTGCAGATTGTCGTTGGTATTAAAAGATAACGCATTAGAGACACCAAAACGAAGCATGCCTCACTCAATCTCCGCCTGAAAAGTGCATTAAATCAGCTTGGGTTCGCGGCTGTAAGAAAGTAAGTCAGTAGGCGTCGCGTGGGTTTCTTTGCGGGTTAATGGCAATGCAATTGAAGCCAACCGATCCCCGATCCCCGGCTGAAGCGGAACTATGTATGTATCTCAGCGATACGTTCGGCATTAATGCAACTCTCTTGTATGTTTGCTTTCAGGCCACCAGCAACTTGGGTTAGACAGCCGTCAACTTCTGGCTCTCTTTGGATTTTCCTACCATTTTCTGTGCTTGCAATCTTTTTTGCATTGCTAAAAGGCTGAAGAGCAGCAGCAGCACCTAGACCAAACCGTTGAGGAATTTCTCGCTTGGTCAGGCACTGCGTGCGTGCCGAGTGCTGACAAGATATTCTTGGAAGTTATCCAGCGAGGAAGAGTGACTGGAATATTCCTTCCTAGACACATGACAAATGTTTGTCCAGAACATGAAGGTATTTGCGCACACATATGCTAATGAACCAGCTTGTAGACTCTGGAAATCTCTGCGAGGTTATAAAAAAGCTCATAAAAATCGGAAAGGTAGAGATTGAAATACTAACGCATTTTTTTCTTAGACAATAAAGTGCAATTAAGAGAAATTTCGCATAGAAACTAAGCTTAACTCCTTCATTAACAACTTAAAAATATAAACTCATTGAAATTTAAACGGGATACTACCCATAAAGTCACAAAAACACAATGACAATGGAAAAATCACAACAACCTTCAAAATTCACGCATTTCATATCACAATTACCTAACAAAAAAAAAAAACTTTTGCTTATTATTTCCATCATAATTACTCGACAAATAATAGCTTAAATACGCTTATCACGCTTAATTTCTGATTTTGTATTCCAAGTGACGGACATGTCACGCCCCTCAACCCATTTTGTTAGTTTCGTTGAATTTTTTCGGCAGAGACAGAGAAACCTCTCACGCTTGGCTTATCTAATGCAAATCAATATGCAAATTTCAATGCCACATAGTGTAGACACAATTTATTTGCACCTTCCAAGACGCTCGCCAGATCGATTGAGAGGTTCCGCGGAGAGACTCACCTTCAGTAGGTATGAATTAATCCAATTAGTGAATGTCTTCTTCTGCACACGTTCTTGCTCCTCTGGAAAGGTAAAGAAAACGAAAAGGAAAAACGTCAGTAAATGAGAAATACAATTCGTACATTTGCAATTAATTGTTGGACAAGCGAGAGACATAAAAGGCAAAACCGGAGACATGACGATACTACCAAAAGATACTAAAGACAGCCGATAAGATATATGTCTTAGTATGCACAATGCCGACACGGTGTACCTGTTTCTCGAATTCATTTGTTGCCTTGCTTGCCCCTGCAACTTATGTTTGCTTTAATTGAATTATCAGTTAGGTTGGTGTATATAAAACGAAATTAGCACGATGATATCATGTTTGCTTTTTGAGATATTATCGCCGAGAGTTTATTGGGTCAATTTACTAGAGAAAATAAGTTGTAAACTTAAAATTAATTCCTGGAATATTGTCTAAAATATATGTAGAATTTATGAATCAAACAGAAACCATTAAACCGCAAAATTCTTTACAATTCCGTTGACCCTTTGCGTGCGTCAAAAGGCTGTCCAGAAATTATAAACACAAACTCACACAGATTGGCCCAAAAGCAAATATTTACTCATTTCTCTCATTTTTTATGTGGTTTAATTACCTCAATTTAATTTCAGAGCCGACAAATTGAAATAATAAACAAAGCGTTAAAAACGCCAATTTGTAAACAATTATCAAAATATACACCAAAAAGAACCCCAAAAGAAAAACGCATTGAGTCAAGTCATTAATAGAAAAGTGCAGTCAGTATGGAAACGCTAGAAGCTAGCAGCTGTCTGGCCATAATCCCAACCCCTTTAAGAATAGAGCCATGTACAAGACGTGGCCCAGTGCGTGGTCTATTCGCGCCGCCTGGCAGTGGGCCAAACGCATGCCAGCCATATGAAACGAAAATAGATTTCCCGTAATAAATAATAAATCCCTCGAAAATGGAAAATTTCTACAGTTAGACACGAAGAATGCTTGGAATAAGAATCATTGCATGAAATAAATCGAGCAGGCCATGAAAGCGTCAAACGCTTAGCTTACCCAATTATCAAAACAATTTACAAAGTAAGAACACGAACAGAGATTGTAATAATTAATTAATTTGAAATATTCCTGCCAACTTATCTCAAATTTTCATTCATTCTGTGCGGGTCGAGCCGAGCTGAGGCGCTGCGAGGGAGTGACGCAATTTTCTCTGTCCCCCAAATGTATTTGAAATGTTGACAAAAGATTATTTAAATAGAAATTAGTTCAAGGTTGCGCAATTTGCAAAGCAACTGAAAGTCATGTATACATATTAATCTTTATAAAATAAAATAAATTATTCTGGCTGCAATGCCTAGCTGGCAATATTCGGCCACAAAAAAATAGTATGCAATTTTGTGAACTTGAGGCAAGGTAAAATAACAACAAATCAACCCTAATGACCATTTTTATGCGGCCTCTCAGACACTTTAAAATGTTTTAATGGCTTGTAAAGATTTGATGTAGCAGGTCCCATAATAAATTAACACAAGCCGCTTTTGAATTTGGCAGCTAGCAAATCATTTGGGTGCAAGGAAAATTATAGATTAATTATTAGTTTAATTATTCTGACTATAATCGCAGTAAAAAGATACTTATAGTGTTAAATAATATTTTTGGCGGGTACCCAAGGTGGACTATAACCTGATTTTCTTTATAATTAGACAGGGGAATAAACCAGTTTTATTTGTTCATAAAAATCCTATACGAATCTTAATTATTTTAATAAAAATTAAATTTTTTTTGCAGACCTCAGAGATATTTGGGTTTTTTTAAGAGAATTTTTCTTTTCAATCCTAAAAATCAATTTCCTTTGCAAACTATATAAGTATAGTTCGTATTCCCAAAGAATTAAGTTGTTTTGCCCAAAATCTTTAGACGCCTCTTTAGAGACCCGTTTAAACGAAAACCTGATATTTTTGGCTAACAAATCTATGTGTGTTGCTTTAGGAATAAATTAAATTAAGTTGACCAACTACCGCATTTGGAATACTGCATAAATATGCGAACGAAAACGAGTTGACAATAATAATATTTTGTGAATATATTTTTGGTCTTGCCCTGGCCAAAAATAAATGTTTATAGTTGACACATGAGCTCCGGTGATTAGTTAACGTTTTACCATGCCATAAATCATGTGAGTTTTTCTATACTTTTTTTTGCACCGAATCTCTTATCAACAAATACATTTGGCAATTATTTTGGCAAGATAGGAGAAATGCACTTGAGTTTGTGGAATTTGATAATAGATAAAGTAACAACGTTGTAGTGGGAATGAGAGACAAACTAAGAAAACTTAGCAGAGCATATATTTTCTAAATATTAAATAAATTTGGCGAAAAATTAAAAGGTTGCAGGAACGTGCCAAACGAGGCTTTATAAAAACTAACCCTTTTTATTAATACTGCGGTTTGTTTCTCTCGGTAATACTTTCAATAAAAGTGACAAATTTGTTATTTTAATTTATATTTTCTACTCCTAGAAATATTTTCAATTAAAGGCTACAAAACTTTGAGTGAGAAAAAAACTCCAGCTATCTATAAATCAAACCTGGCAATATCAAAAGTAAAAGCTCTAAAAACGGGTTTTATTTTTACAAATATATTGAGTATATTGAGTCCAATGCCAAGAACAATTAACAAGGGGCAAAATCAGGCCAGGGAATAACGTTCAAGTTGAATGACTTTTTATGTTTTTTCTGCCTTTTTCTGCTTCAATTTCCATTTCAATAATGATGTATGAAATGATTACAAGATCCCTCGGGCGGCAAACGGACATTATAAATTCTTCAGAAATGAAAACAAAGAATTTCAGAAGCGGTAAATGGTTTTCTTCTCTTTTAGCTCGTTTTGGCTGTCGGTACTTTTTTGCTTCTTATGATCTTATGAATGGTTCAGTCAGTCAGTGAGTTAATGATGGTGATTATGATGATAAGTCCGGTTGATTGTTATTTATGTTTATTTCGCTATTTTTGAGTTTAATGAGCGCACCTAACAGTGGTAAAAATATGCAAAGACTTGCTTAGGCAAAGGAAACTTTTCCTATTTATTAAGCGTAAATAATTATAACAATTACAGAAAGTCTTAACAAAAAGGAAGTCGAGCACTGAAAGGGCAGTCAGACGCAGTCAGTTTCAGTTAGTTTCTTATATACATATATTCAGCTTCAGTCGCCCATTTGTCTGAGGTTGGCCTAGTTACAGAGAACGAAGCTTGGACACAGAAGAGAAGTGTTCGGTAAAAATAGTTTATTTACTTTCACGCATAGCTAATTGTTTGGGTTTCCCTCCCAAAACGAAAATAAAACACCAAATACGAGAAAATGTTCCTCTACATTTGCATAAACAAAAGGCAATCGAATTGAAGTTTTTGGGGGCTAGGGAAAAAAGGGGGAGTGCGTTGTGTTGTTTTGTGTTTGAATGCAGACACGATATAGAGCATATGCTGGGCTCGGATCTATTCAACGGAAATGCGTCGAGTCCAAAAATGTTCGCGGTTGGAGAGGGGCAGTGGCTGTGGATTTCCGTAATACAAAAACTAATGTTTATTTGGTTAATTATTTGGAAGCCGAACACATTGCGTAATGGGGCATATAGAAATTGAACTGAAAAATTAAATTAACAAACAGAAACAATTTAAATTTAAATAAAAACCACCTATTCACTACCTTTATCGTCTCGAAAATGCCATTACTATCTAAAGAACGTTCCTAAAACCCCCTAAATCTAAAAATGAAAACTTTATCTAGCCTTAGGCTGCTCAGACTAGTTAAGATTACATTCCAAAGTTCAGCGATAAAGTTTTTACAATATATTAACCTTCCACCTGAACTCACTGAGATGATTAATTATTGTATCAACTGTTTAAATTCAGTTTAAATTTAAATTTCCACATCAACAGACGAGACCCAGCGAGGCGTGTCCCGAGTTGCACTTGCTGTTGTCACCTGCGGCGACAGAATGCGTCAGAAAAGCCGCATAAATTGCCAACAACATGTTGAAGCGTCTTATAAATGGCATTACTTAACTTTACGCTCCATTGCCTTCAACATCCCCGCCCCATCCTTAACTCAAACATGTCAGAAAGAGTGTATTTCGCAGCTACTCGAAAATATTAGATGCAAATACGATATGTTCATACATATTTATTCAGTCAAGTGGCAGCGGATTGCGTCATAACTAAGTATATGTTCACTGTGGCTTTGCTTGTTGTTTACCGAAATCAAAAGGCGTTCGTCCGAATGTTTATTTATTTTTGTCATTAATACCGTTCACTAAAACCAGCAAAGAGATACCGATAGTCCAAACTCAAAACTAAGTGATTGAGCACCTAAAAATCTAAAGAAAATAAATAAGGCAACAAAAAACTACAAAAAAGATAATTTGTTTGTCCAACCGAAACCGCAAAAATGGGCAATGGAAGAAGCACCATAAGAGAACTTCTAAAGATCTGCCCACGAGCAAGAAAACTGAGGAGGAGGAAGCCACGATATTAAAATTTTTTAATTTCTTAGCCACATGACCAACATCTGGAGGGGGATCAGCTCCCACATCAGAAGACAGCGTATTTACTTTGTGGGTTAAGAGCAAACTTTGAGTGTATGTACTTGAAGTTCGGCTTGGCGTAAACTTGTTTCGCTTCTTAATTTACAAATCTCAGCTCGAGTTTCGAATTTCAATGCGGCGCCAACTTCTCTGGACCGCATTTTAGGCATCAATTAAAAGCCGCTAAACTACATGCCCTATAAATTATCAGAGCTGACAGCCAGCGACGACAATAGCAGAATCAATAATAAATAACTCGGCGATGATCTCAGTTGTACGGCTGCTGACTGATCAGGCAGATCGCCTCAGATAGCGTTAGATTCGGGGGCTTTGTTTTGCAAAACATTTTCATTTTCATTGAGCCCCAGCATTGAATATCTCTCTCCCGCTGCCACATAAATCATATTCGGTTTTGAAATGTGCCTTGATGAGGCTCAATATCCGATACACCGCAAGCGGCTTTATAAATATTGAAAGAGTTGCAGGTTGTAGTTTTTGTGGCTGCCATTTTTGCAGCCATTAAAATGGCATTAATGATAATTGCTTCGAAAGTGAGGACATGTATGAAAACCAAGTCGAGAGCCACCAATCAATAGTTCACTCTATACTATATACATATATTATATATCCATGTGACTGTCATCAATTAGTGAACACTTGACGTACTTTTGCCGTTTTATAAATTTATCAAGTGAGGCTTCAGCGGCTTCGTGTCGCGTTATGATACTCCATCGACTGGGGCACACATTCAGGCCAAATTCTGGCGTTTTGTCAAACGGATTTATCGAAGGAAGTCGTCGAAAAGTTGGCTGAAACACGCAACATCAAAATATTTGACAGTCGGAAGCCAAGAGCCGTTATGCTGACATTGACGATGATCCCAGAAGTGAAAAATAATACTTAAACTCACGCAAACTTGATTTATGCTCACTAATTGTCATATGAAGACATGTCTAATGGCTTACGATAAGTTATTTGACTACTACAAATACATTATATAAAACTTTAATGGAAAATCAATTTATATACAAGCCCTAATGGATTTGAAGTACTTGTTAAAATTGCATGGCAAACCGCTTATAATCTCATCCATCACCTGTCTGGCCTCATCGCAACCTTTTAATCTCATCTATTAATAAAATAACCCACAAAACTCGACCAGCCGGGCAGCTACCCAAATGGCAAACATGAAAAATCAATTTCCATAAAATATTCTTCGTGCCAAGAGAACTTTTGCCCGATAATCAACATCATATATTCCAGATAATGCACACAAAACGACGAATGTGTCAGTCAGTCGGCGTATCTATAGATACAAAAATGTGTCTGAAAATATTTGCATATACTGTATGTGTAAAAAAGCTACCAAATTGCGCCAGTCATACGGAGGACAGACTGTTCGATCCACTCTCAGATCAGAGAGACAGACAGACAGACACTTAATTGGTTGTTGTGCTTAACATAATAACAGCCGAGGAGGTCACATAATAGACACACACCCCGACCGTCCGTCCTGGGGGGTAGTTCTTCGAGTGCCTTTTTGGCTGCCAATAAATATTTGTGGGCCCGACTGAGGAAAGAGGTAACAAACTGCTTGCCAACAGTCAATATGGCAAGCGGAATACATAACAAACGCACCCGAGACAGTATATAAATAATACAACTCGCCAGTTAGAAGTTCAGGGCGCGACCAACCGACCGACTGACTTATAACAACCATAACAGCAACAACAAGCAGCTAAACGGCTAAACTGCTAAACGGCTAAACAAGTTAAAGTTCGAATTGCGTCTAGAAGCGACGGATGATGTCATTTCGGCGGTATATATTTTCTTTTTATTATCGATTGTTTTTGTGTAATAATTAATTAAGCATCTCTGTCGGTCTGTCTGTCTGGATGTAACCACAAAGTACCGCCAACTGACCTTGACATTCCATGGGATCTTCTGTATATTCAAAGGGTATATTAGGGGGAAGTAATATTTGCTTAACGGGTAGAAGGTAGAATATGTAAACATTGCCATTTTCCTTCTTATCTTTGAGTTGGAGGAGGTACCAACTAGGTAAAGATAAGTTCCTAAGCAACCTGGCGCTGACAATGGGCTTAAGAGAGGATTAACTTGAAGAAATTGCCGAAGATAAGGCAAGGAAATAATGCTCTTAGAAAATGAGGTCATCGGGATTGAAGTGTTTCCGAAATTGTAATAGAATATGAAAACATTTTGTGGAGACTTGTTAAACCTAAAAATAATATGGCATTGCAGAATATCTAAGAGACTATATATTTTTCATATTAGAGACTTATTTTAGCCTTTAAAAATTTGCAAATTTTAAGAAGTTTGTCCTGTTATTGTTATTTTTCCAGAATTGTAATTAAAGAACCAGTTAAAGTTTGATCTATAAAGGTTCTAGCTATATTTTTTCTTACAAATTTGAAAAATATATAAGAGATTAATTATTCTTTATATTAGAAACTTGTTTTAGACTTTATTTTTTTTTCAAATGGTAAGAATTTTCTGCTGTTATTATTATATTCCCAATAATATAATTTAAGAACCTACCTATAATTTCTCTAACAAATTTCCCTAATATTTTATTTCAAATATATTCGAAAAACCTTTCCCCCTCCTATTTACCTCTCTTCTCCTTGATATGACAATCGTACTGGGAATTGCTGCGTGCGTAATTGATCGACGCCATGGTGGACTGGAACTCCTGGTATTCCTGGTCGCTGGGTGATTCGTTGCTGCGGCCACTTTGCGCTGCTAGAGTCTGATAATCCTGGCGCAGACTCTTGCTGAAAGTGCCGATGCCGCTGAGGGCGTGGGCAGCTGTCGAACAGTGCGGCGTGCTGGGCGATGCGGATGCCGGTGCGGCTGCGGTTGGGGATATGAATGAGGACACGGTTGCCGGTGTATGGGGACGCGAGGGCGTGGACACAATCACTATACTGCTGGCCGGCCTGCCCTCCGTGTCCGAATCGTTGTCAATGTCGTTGTCACTCGCGGTTCTCTTTTCGATACGTATCTGCGAGATATTCCCGACGGCGGACCCGGATCCGGATTCGATTTCGATTAATTTGCGCGACGTGGAAGAGGAGGATGAAGTGGACTTGGTCGTTGTGCTGGTTATCGTTTTGTGGCTTACAATTTTCCGGGGCTCTTCCGTCGAAGAACCGCGCAATTGGCACGCTGCAGCTGGACTAACTTGAGTTTTCGGACCCGCTTGCGGTTGCTCCTTCGTGCCAATTGGCGTGGATGTTAGCATTGTCTTCGTGGTGCCCAGCGCTAGTTCCCTGGGCCGCTGCCTTTGGGTTGGAGGGGTTAGCTCGTCGGCGTTGCTGGTGTTGCCACCCACCTGGACAGTTGTTTGCTGGTATAAACGCCGGCGGGGGTTGCTACCACCGACGGTAATGTCAATGTTGCCGCCGCCGGTTGCCATGGCCACGTCCTGCCGACCAAACGAGTCGGTTTCGTCCCTCAGTTGGCTATCGGCCTCAGCCAGTTCACTTTCCTGCTCCAGTTTGATCAGAATCCTTCGTCCGCCGGCGGTCAAGTCCACGCTCCTGGGTGGCGTCACACTGGAGCGCTCGCTGGAGTAGCTGGAACGCGACCAGGATGGCGAGTCCCTGGGCGACACATAGCCCTCGCCGTGGCGGTAGATCTTCTCCTCGGCATAGCCGCCATCGCTGGTCATCGAGGAGGTGATGATGGTGCGAACTCCATCCGCCGACGGGACCTCCCTCACAGTTCGTTCGCCTTCGAGGAAGCTCTCGAGCTCCTTGACCTCCTTCTTCTTGGTCCTGCGAGTGGTTCTCAGGGTCACATTGAACGGGGACAGCTGCTCCTCAACGTTGCCCTGATCCGCCCCAGGACTCATGCGACTCGTGGTGCGGAGGGTTACGTTGAAAGGACTAGCTGCCTGCTCGCTGCTGGTCACCTCCACTCGCCGCGGCGGCGGAGGAGGAGTCGTGTGCCGGAGCTGGACCTGCTGGAAGGCCAGCTTGGCTGCCTCCGCCTCCGCCAGGCCGCGCTGTCTCTCCTGGCGCAGTCGTCGCTCGATCTCGTGAACGTCTATCTCGAAGGGATTCTCGGCATCGTAGTCATCCGGCTGGTCGTCGGCCAAACGCAGCTCATCCGAGCTCTGCTCGGCGGGCCGCTTGACGGGATTGGAGCCCTCCGACCAGACCTTCTCGTACTGGGCCACCTTCTGACGCAATCTCTGTTGGTTCGGCGACGGGGAAGACTCCTCCAGCACGAACTCCTCTCGGTTGGAGCTGCTCGACGTGGTCAGGGAGGTGGTGATGGTCTTCATGTAGGTGCGCGTCACCGTGGACGTCTCCAGCTGTTGGCTCTCCTGACTCTGCACCCGCTCCTCCTCCTCCACTTGTTCTCTTGAGGACTTTTGCTCATGCGCGCGACGCCGGCGAACAGCTGGGATTGGAGGAGGCACGTCATCGCCTCCGCCGCCGCCCGCTGCCTGTCCTTGTCCCCCGCCGGCATCTACGGTTGTTGTTGGATCCTTGTGCTTGGATCCTGGATCTCCGCTATCAGCCATAATGGCATTGGTTTCGCTAATTGCCCCTTGTCAAGCCAAATTGTCATCGGTTACTGGGTTTTCCTTGAACTTCCTGTCTGCTGTCCTGTTCTCACTTCTCTCTCTCTCTCTTCTCCGAATTTCCACAAATGCAGAATTGATTTTTCTCACGCAACGCGCACTCACACACAAACACACACAATGACTGTGGCTTTTCCTTCAGCCGAATTTTCCTTTGAACAACCCTTGGATGGCCTTCAGTTTTTCTTTTTTTCGGCCCACGTAATTCAACTTTAATTTGCTTTAATTTGTCACACGCTTCTCCTGGTTTTTAACACTTGGAGCTTTCAGCTCCGGGGTTTTATTAGGAGACAATGCCACCGCCTGAGATTATCTCACGCGGTTAGGTAAGAAATTTCGTATTTCGCACAACACAGCTCACTCTCGGAGTTCTCACTGCCCCGAATAAAAGATTCAAATTGGGTTTGGTCTCTGGTATTATTCGTTTGTGGTTTGTGTTTGCCTGGTGGGCAGGCGGCTTTATCACATTTTATGCCCGGCGACGAGTCTGTCGCTCCGCGTTTCCAATCCGCTGTCGCAGAAAGCCGGTTCGATACTGAACCCACCAGCGACGACGTTCAATATGCTACGCCTTGGTCCAAAAAAAAAAAGTTGTGAGAGGAGCAGCAGCAGCAGCAGCAGCTCAGCTCTCGGCGTGTATAGTAATCGTAGTAAAGCTCATGTTCCCAGAGTCTGTGTTGGTATTTTCCCAAACCCAGAGAGAGCCAGAGACCCGGAGAGCAGAGTGCCAAAAAAGCCAAGGAGAGCTCGAGAGCCGGAGAGCGCAAACACACAAGTATTATTTACGCATTTTGATGGATGTTGTTTGCCGCTCCGGCACGTACTCACCGAGTTTGAGCCGACACCGCTTTGTTATTATTTGGGGTCAGTGGCGCAGTAGCCGGCTTTTTATAAGGGGGATGAGAGGGGTTGCAACTTGCAAGGAATATTTGTTTTAATAAAAATATTTCTTTAAATCAGGGGTGCTCAGGCAATAATTGCATTTGGATGTGTAAGAATTTAATATATTTTATATTGCATAAAAAGGGTTATGACTAAAAAAATAGGACTTAACGCTTAAAAAGGCAAGATAAAAAATTTGTCAACACTGCTGCAATGTGAACATTGTGCGTATACTGTCCGTGTGCCGGCAGAGGCTGGGCAGACTCGCGAGTCGGGACTGTGGGCCACCCTGCTTTATTTTATTAAGTAAATTAATTATTTATTTGAAATTTAAGGGAGTCCCTTTAATATCTTCATCTAAAAGAGGAAATTAGAGTCTTTAATATATATTTTCAGTGTCTGGATTTTTCTTGTATAGAGATTATGTCTTTAAAAAAATAAATACAGTAAATTGCACTATGAAGCGAACTAAAATATTATAAAAAATTAAATAACAAGAAAATAAAAGGCGTTAAATTAGGTTCTACTTGTAACATATCAAGGGACATTGTAAAAATTAGTGCCAGAGTTTTGCAATTACTATTTATTATTTTCCCACTTTAAAATACCACTTTAAATTCCCATTAACTTTGTAGTTCATTCAATGACACAAAAAAGCTTCACTTTATAGGGTGGTAAAATGGTGAATGATAAGACGGCGTAGTTTAACAGTTTACTCTCTCTCTCTCTCAAACGGAGAGAGCAAGCTTTTACTTTAACCTATGCTCCTCTCCATCAATAAGTGGCCTTTAAATGCTCCGAAAGTTCTTAACAGCCGCCCCTTGGTCTGAGGTAAGTGTAATTCCTACACCTTTTACGGCGTGACATCATGAAGCGTGAGAAAGTATCAAATATACACAAGTACAGCCCTTGGTCGGTGGTTGTTTATGCCCTTATGGATTAGTATAAGCTGCAACCCTGAGGGATCGGTTACAAATTGAGAGGAGTCACTGTAAGCTGCCATTGAGAGCCACTGTAAAAATATAGGTCAGCGCATGGCAAAGCTCAACTTTCAGCGACAATTAATGAAAGTCATTCATGAATGTAAAGGCGGAGAGAAAACCAAAACAAATGTTTGTTTTTCTTTTGCGTTTGAAGTTTACATAATCACGAAAAAAATGAAACAAAAAAACGAGTTTGTCGCGTATTTATAAACCAGATTAGACAAATGACGTCACGGTTTGGTGATTGCATTGCCACTGAGTTATATCTCTGTACGTATGTTAGTTGAGAGGCTGGCCCTGAAATATAGTAGAGTTGCACTTCGAATGGCCTAAAGCAATTTGTGCCTGCAACGCAATTTAATTTGGTATGCATAGATAAATTAGCAACCGGACAGAGGTCGGCAAGTGAATATTAATTATTTATTTGAAAGTAAGTATCAAGTGCGTTTTGGGAGCTCAAATATAACTTTAAAACGGAGCAAAGTCCAAAACACACAGGGCCCTCAGCAAGCTTTCAACTGGGAATATTTTGCAATCTGATGAATGTTAAGGTTGGTCAGTAATCGTATGCTGATAACAGACATCAACTATTTATAAAAGTAAACAGATTATTTAAAAAGAAATAAAGAGCGCCTTGATAGTTGCAAGTCTAATTTTTTTGTGGGCTTCTACGCCTTTACATTAATTTGGTTAAAACGAATATATATCTTCCATGGTAATGATCTAGACCAATTCCTATATTTTCATAGATTCTGGAGACTATTAACTCACAAGAAAGAGCTTAAGTTTGTCACAATAAAATCCTTTACGGATTTATTTAGCAAATAAATTATTTTGCAAATTACAATTAAAACAGTTTTTCAGATTTTTCCATAATATTGCTTTGTGTATTCATCAGACAATCGTAACTGTTGGTCGAGGTCGGTATCCTAGCCATTCCTTTGAACATTCCCTACAAAGATTTCGATCTGAATCTATAGCAGGCAATAATGAAAGCCAGGGCGAAAATGGCTGTTCCACGATTATCTCAACTCCCCCGGCTGATGATCTTAAATGGTCTATGCCAAATTTCACTAATTGGGTGGCACCCTCCACTGCCAGGGGTATAAGTACTGCTGCAGCAGCTCCTCCTTGAGCTGGAACTCCCTCCACGTAGACGGTCGAAGCCTTTGCCCGGTTGTACCTCCTCAGAAGGTCATCGGCCTGCTGCCGTTCCTGGGGAGTGAAACGAATGCGTTGACGGTTGCGCTGGTAAAAGTTAGCCAGGCGATCCAGATTCCGCTGCTTGGTTGCTCTGCTGACTGAGGGATCGCTGTAAATCCGTATCATCTGTCGGGCCGTGGCCGTGAACTGATCGTCCGCTCGAGTGCTGCCAGCACACGTCAGGAACACTGTCACAGCGACAGCAAGGAAGCTGTAACGTTGAATTTGTGAGAGGCCTCGCCAGGATATTTTGTATTTAACTCATAATTACCACAAACTCATTGAACGGCTCATGGCTGCGATTTACTTGTCACTCGATGGGGAAGGCAAAATTACACTACTTTCCTCCAAGAAGAGGCTTTGCAATTTATACCCTCTGTCCGTCAAGTTCTTATCAGAAAAGAACCAAATAAAGACGCGTTTTTATACCACAATCGATCTGAGCTTCCGAATATATGTAAATAATTATACTCAGTGCTTGAGAAAGTATGCTAGGTCTCTTTAGAGAGATCAGGTCGCTTTAGATAACAAATAAAAGCTTAAGATGATGTTATAAAGAACTTGGAAACCATATGAGTAATGCTTTTAATATAAAAACCTTACATAAATCAAGTATTTTTTTTTGCATTGCGAGGTATTTTATATTCGATTGGTTCTCAACTTGATGCCTTTATTTAAATAAACAATAAACACTGAATTAATGTGTGAATATTTCTTGGAATTTATTTCATAAGGTAATTAACATTTTCAAGTTAGTCTTTTTCATGGAATTGGCTATCAAGGAAGCTCAATACATAACATTCGAGAACTTTGATCTAATACATATATTTAATTTAAATGTGATTATGCTGTGTGGTGCTTATTTCGCCATTAATCATAGAGAAATCTGTGAACCTAGCTAAATTTATTAGCAGGAAAAATAAAAAAACGTTCTAAGGAGCATTGAGAAAGTGCCTTTGTATAAAAAGTACCAATAGTTAAGTCCCTTTTAACCCCCTAAAGAGTGGAAAAAAAACAATAGCACCGCAAAGTGAGAGTTTAAGAGAATTAACATGTTTAATTTTATTTCAAATTCATTTTTAAGAGCCACATTGCCCTACAATGATTTTGATCTGAATATAACGCAGGCGGCAATGAAGGCCAGGCCGAAGATTGCAGTTCCACGATTTATCACAGCTCCGCTAGTAGATGAACTTCCTTTTTTTCTAACTATTAAATTAGTAGCGTCGTCCTCAATAATAATTGTTACATCCCCCCCTTGAGGCGGCACTCCTTCCACAAAGGACTGCTTGTACTTCGTCAGAACTTGATCGGCCTCTTGTCTGTCCTCTGGGTTGAGTTGAATGCGATCTCGGTTTTCCTCATAGAAGTTAGCCAGCCGTTGCAGATTCTGCTGCTTGGTTTGCCTACTGACCGACGGGTCTCCGTAAATGCGAACCATTTCCCGAGCAGTGTCCGTGAATTGGTCATCCGCCCGAGTGCTGCCAGCACATAGCAGGATCATTGCCACAGAGACAGCCAGGAAGCTATAATGTTGAGCTTGTAAAAGGACTTGCCAGTGTATTTATTTAATTTATAATTACCACAAACTCATTGAACGGCTCATGGTTGCGGATTACTTGTCATACGATTGGGAATGCAAAAGTATACTAATTTAGTCAACGAAGAGTGCCCTGAATTTAAACTTTTCCTCCCATATACGAGTACTTAGTGTACTTAGTTTCAAGTTGGTATTGGTTATCAGGAGAGAAGATTCATAGCCATTGACGTTATATAAGTAATAAAATTATTTCAATTTTGTTTTAGATTTCCGGATATTTCTGATGATTTCTTTGAATTATATTGCAAATAATTGTGCAAAATTCATTCTAAAACCAAGTACATTTAAATAATCGGAGAGGCCAACAAAAAGATAACCTTCAATGGCACTATGAAATACTACCAAAAGTCCCCCACTAAGAAGCAATGATGAGTAATTTGGCTCCAATTACACGGACCAAGCACCACACACTCAGCCAGCCGCCTCTTGAAATATCGTGTAAAGTACAAATATGTAAGGAACATCAATAATCCGAAAGTAAACAACGGTGGCAACAACAGCTGGCATCCAAAAATAGGGGCAACAAAAACAACACTAACGACATCGCCACAAAGTGGCGTCTTCTCGAGAGAATTTACATGTTTAAATTGATTTTATAGCATTTTTTGTTTACGAGCCCATTCTGGAAGGGTGTGAGCCACTGTGCGGGCTGTAAAATTTTAAAGTGGAAGCCACTTGTAGGGCCATTAGTAATTTTGTTGTTAGAAAAACAATTAAATCTTATTTAAAAGAGAGTATTTTGGGAGAAATTATGATACATTTGGAACTATGAAGATATGTGATCTAATTATATTTATTTTTTAAATTTAGATAATAAAAATGATCCCTAAGTAAAAAGATTTTATATCTAAAATATAATCAACATTTAAGTCTAATATCTGTTTGAACAACAAAAAATTCCCATCTTATTACAGGCCTTAGAAATTTTTTACCAAGTTCTCTTGCATAGTATATAGTCGTTCGATGCAGAACTCAGATATCCATGCATGTTCATCTCTGCCTAATTATAGACTCTCTAAATATACATATGTATATCCATTTCCAGCACTCTCAATTCGAACAAACACTTTTTTTTTGCATAAACAATTGTATCCGTTCCCAAAAAGTTCGCATCTCACCGCGTTTAATGATATTTCCTTTGCCCACGATATATATTAGATGTTAGATGTCTTCCATTCATTTCACACCTAGCCATAAAGTTGCCCAGTTTAATGGAAAGGCAAACGCTTCTTGGTCTTCAAATATTGACTTCAAGGCATCACAAACGCTTCTCTAAACAGAAATTCATCTAGCCGAAAAAGCCAAATAGATATACGCATATTTTTCAGCCTGAGGCCATTCATTAGCTCAAGAGACCATTAGAGCAATATGAATTCCTTTTAAGATTAGCCAAGAAAGTTTATTTGCAAAAAATAAGCTATGTAAATGATATAAACGATTAGTCATAAATATTTGAATATGCAAGGGGGCCTCGAAAAAGTCGAAAAGCAATTAAAAACCAAGAGAACTGGCCGGCAACTGTCAACAATTTGGATTTATTTGAATTGTGGCGTTTGCATTTGTCTCTGACCATACAGCATTTCAATTTGGACAAAATTATATTAGTTTTCTATAAATTCGAAATTTGCAATAAGTAACAACCAAGCCAGATCTTTGGGGAAGACCTTCTACCGCTGCAGAGTGAATCCCTAAACCTGCGGTATAAGCCCGGGCGTCAGCAACCTCAAGAAGCAACCACCAAAGCAGACGCATTGCGAGAGTTCAGAGTCCTCGCTGATGCAGCAACTTGAGGTCGCTCTATGTAGACCCTGGATTCTAGCCGCTGGGATGTTGTGGTCGCCAAGGTGACGCAGGCTTACAAAGGCACCGAAGCTTTTGGCCAGCATGGACATGGCCCTGTCCATGCTCGGCCAAAATGAAGCCGCCAATGTGATCGTCTCAAAGAACAATAACACCTAAGGGTGTGCAACTTGGAGCTGAGTCCCAACGGTGACACTATCCACATGCGAGACTCGTATGTCCAGTTCTACGACGACAATGGAGTCTTCGACTACAAGTAAGAAATCGAGATTTTGTATAGATTTTGTGAGCACGAATTTGTACGAATTTTGTGAACTGGTCGAATGGGAATTTTAAAATAAAATGAGAGAACTGGGCAACTGTCAGCAATTTTGATTTGTTTGAATTGTGACATTTGCATATGTCTAGATATCATCGCCCATCCAAGTCGCCTTTCTACGTGCGAAAACTGACAAAATTAGTTTATAGAATTACCTATTTATAAAGATTCTACATTCACAAGGTATTTGTTGCTATATATACACCTTAAATATTTCCCATTTGATATAGGCGCGCGTGGGTGTTCGGCAAAACGTTTATTGTAAAAATATATTTGCAACGAAAACGAATAAATTAACTAACGTTTTGGTACAAATTTGAAAATGTGGAATTTCAACAAGATTCTTTTTCCTAACATCTTATTAGCTAGAGATTTGTTGGAATGCCATGGAATCGTTATAATAAAGCTGTCATCTTTCCTTATACATGACAAGGGATTACAACGAAATATAAAATAAATCAAATATAAAGAAAGTCAAGTTTAATTATTTTTCAATTTTAAATTGTTAGAAATCCCTAAGTAATTGAGGCTTTTCTCAATTTTCTTACAAAAATATCTGAATGTTTTTCAACCAAATCCCCCAAAAGCCCTATCCCTTCCTGTACATTTTTCGTCTATTATAAAAACACACTAAGAGAATCCATGTGTTGTACATATAAATCCCAGAACAAACAAGTACGCCAAGCGGGACAAGTAGAAAAACCCAGAAAACTCTAAAAAGAACTCTATTTTTAATCGCATTTCTTCCCGTGACAAGACAAGTTCGAGTAAAGCAAGCCAAAAAAAATAAATAACAAATAAAATAGCTGAAGAGAAAAACGCTGCTAAATTTGAAAATAAACCAGAAAGCAGGGCGAGAAAATTATACGAAAATAGCACAACAGCCAGCCCAGTCTCCCGTCGTCCCTTGAGATATTTCATACCAAACAAGCGTCTAAAAATAAGTTAGCCCAAAACCGAATCAAGGAGGCAACAAGATGCAGCCCAGTTGGATCGGCGGAAAACTGTGGGCTTTAAACAGAGACAATGGAAATAAAACCAGACCGCGCGAATGCAATATATAAATAACACAATGAAGCCATTTCCATTGTGACATCAGCACCGACCGGACCTGGCATCATCACCTATTGGAGCATTTGAAACGCATTCACACTGCGCCGTGCTTTTGCCTATAATCCCAGACTCATTGCGTTTCAGCCATTAAAAAATGATCTCACTGCTCGGCACAGGCTATGGCTACAAATGATAAACACAAAAGGCTTAAAAACCTTGTCTATCAAATCAGCTTCACACAAAGTGAGATCACACGCTTCTCAATTAATTACATTCGACTTGTGCCGGTAATTGTTGCTAAAAGGAAATCCGATTTATGCATTGTCCTAGGTAATTAGAAAGCGATAAAGCAGAACATTCAGTTGATCCTTAGAAATATTGCACAAGTTTACCTACAAAATAAACAAAATAAACTTCAATTATACAAAGTAAGTCCACTATTGACTTTAAATCCATAAACAAATATGTTTTCTTGGCCCACCCTCATACTAGATAGGTGCAAAATATTAAATAACCGATTATCTCATTCCCAGCACTTGCGAATTGTTGGAAAGTACATAAATATAAACCTATATGTACGGATGTGGGCATAACAATTCATCGATTCATTTGGCATTCGATGTGGTTGGCCCCGTATTGGCGATTGCAATTTGCACGATTGCCAAAAAATTTATATTCTGCTTCCATTTTGGCGACAACATTATGTCATTACCTTAGGCGATGCCCACGAAAATAGCCAAAATAATGTTCGAAGTTCGAACCGAAAGGCACTTTAAACAGCGAAAGGTGAAAGAGAGCCAAAGAATCTAGGCCATAGTCTACTTTCGAGCGATGATGTCAGCAGGATGGGATGATGGCCGGCGCTGAAGAAAAAGATGCTGATGCGGATGCGGATGATGGGGGAATGGGAATGGGTATGGGAGATGGGAACGTGGGCCGCTGATGTCTGGGTCAAGTTCGGTTGACATTTACATTCGCTTTCGCCCGCCCCACATGAAAGCAAACGCTGCTGCTCTGCTCTGATTCAACAAAGTTCAATGCTTTGCCAAGAGAAAATCAAATATTTTACACGTTATTTGTGTGTTGCAGGGGAACCACAACTGATGGCTGTCACCTTAAAAAAATTCTAGAATGTCGCTGACTCAGCTGCACTCGGGAAAAAAACAGACGAAGGGTGAACTTAAGAAACGTAAAAAATAAACGGAAAATTTCTAAATCAAAGGGGATTTCAAATTATCTCTGGTTATCACATTACAAAATACTGCTAACGAGCGTTTACGCGCCAAAGTGCATTCATCCCAAATGATGATTTTGTAGGAGAATTATTTAAAAACTAATTTAAATAAAGATCTTTAGATTCTCGATTACTTATTCTTAATTACAAGTCATAATATGTTCTTAGAACTCACCTTGCAACTGCAATATCGTCATCTGATATTCGGCAAGCTTCTCGTCGATGTAGTCCTGCGATTGATTCGCTATAATTTCGGCTGTAGACGGACCGAACTCCTCTTCGTCATCGTAAATCACATAGGATTTAGGTTGCGGAGGCTCCAGCGGTACGCCCACGAAATCGATCTGATCCTGGGCTAGTCCGTGTCCTCCGTGTTGTCTCGGTTGCGGTGGAATCACCGGCGCTCCCTGCTGCTGCTGCTGCTGGTGGTAATATTGTGGCGGCGGCGCCTGTTGTGGATGGTACAAGGGCGTCTGTCGATTGCTGTAGTTAAAGTCCGAGCTGGGTGTCTGGCACACAATGGGCGATGGTGTTGGCGACAGCTGAAACGAGCTGGTCGGCTGGGCACCGTACGAATTCTGGTGCTGCAGCGGCGCCGGACGGAAGGGACGCGGTGCCGGCGAAGCTCCTGCTCCACCATAGTAAGCTGGCTGCTGCTGCTGCTGGAAGGGAGCCGGCGATTGATTCCCGCCCGGCCACTGAGGTCTTGGATGGGGAATATTGGTGCTGCCACGCTGGCCCCTCACCTGGTTGAGAGGTGCCGGTGACATCGCACGCCCAAAGGGCCGAGGACCCGAGATAATTGGCGGCGGACTCGGTGCCGTCGTCCAGGGCGAAGGTGGACGGTAAAGGAAGGTAGACGGCGACGGAGAGGCGGGTTTTGAGCACGTGGATTCCAACCACGT
The DNA here is from genome assembly GCA_014170255.2 of Drosophila triauraria. Taxonomy (NCBI): domain Eukaryota; kingdom Metazoa; phylum Arthropoda; class Insecta; order Diptera; family Drosophilidae; genus Drosophila; species Drosophila triauraria. The sequence goes on along the minus strand of CM024334.1, from coordinate 6,132,081 downwards.
GGCCCATTCCCATACGGCGGCGGTTGCTGCCCGGACATCTTAGAGGCAAACGGGTCAGACGATCGAGATTTTTGGTTGTGCTGGGTTTTATTTCGAATTTATATTGGATTCACAAAAGACTTTTGGACGGGGCTATGGGTTTTTAATTTAACATATTACACTGGCGAAAAAAAAATATAAATATTGGATTAACACTCTATCTAACGTTACTTAAAGGAAGTAAGATTAAGTAAGTTTCTTCCTAAGCAGCAGTTCTAACATAGATAGATTTGAAATACCAAAGTCATGATGAGGTTTACGATATTCTCACAAAGAACTTGACATGAAAACTGTGCAAAAACCATAAATCATAATTTGTTCATTAGCCAAAGACAATCACCTGAACAGAACATCCAACCCAATTATGTCAAGTGGACAGAATAGCTTAAGAAATAGGCAAGGGAAACATAAATAAATCATGACCTATTCTCGAAAATGGTTAGCCAACTTATTTCGCCAGCATACGCAAATATCTGCCTGCATATAGGCGAGATATAGATCCTAACGGAAGTGATATAAACATTTATACAAGGTTTAAAAATGGCGCTGACGTTGGCGGCGCGGTTTTCTTAGTTTCCAAAAAGTGTTTGGCTCGCCACAAACATTTATTTCAGTTAGTTGTCACACATATTAGTGAAAATATATGAAAATATGTGCTCCTCCTGCCAGATAATTTACAATGCTTGAAAATTAACATTATGCTATAGATTGAAAGGAAAAATCGAGTGAGCACTCGGATTAGCTGCTGTCAAAATTGTTTGAAGGCCTCAAAAAGTCGATGATATATTCTTGGCAAAGTGTGGAAAAGACCTTGGGCACACACATCTCAAATCATTGATAATGTTGGATGAGGCGAGAAAGTGAAATTAGCTAAGTTTCTAAGAGTAGAGAAATTGTTTTTTCAAGTGAATTGTTCGTTAAAATGCAAAATAAATTGAAAAAGAATAAATAAACAGAGCAGAGGAAGGAAAAACAAACAATCGACTTGATGGAAAGTTTCTAAATGAGTCTTGAAAAGTACAAGCATACTTTTATTCTAAATATAATCTTCTATTTAATTTTAAAAGAATTAATGCCTTCAAGTGAATTAAATTGAATTTGAAATGGCCAAATCTCTACCCTATATATGATATTAATTCAGTAGATATTGCTCATATCCTGCCAACACTGTCATGATTTATTTTCGTAATTTTCCAGAATTTTTGCACAGTTTTGCACAGCCAAGAAATTTTTATTCGTCATCTGCTTTCAATATTTCAATTCCTTTATGGATATTCCAAAAAAATTCAAAATTGCACAGTGTAGGCGGCAGGCAGCGTGGATCAGTCTACCATCGGCACCACTTAAAAAAGCACACGTCCCGCAACGCACCACCGCGACGTCGAGGGAAAACTCATGCAGACTTTTCACTTTGCGGCGGCGGTTGGTTGTTGTTGGTTGTCGGTTGCTTTCGAATTATTCAAAAATAGAAATGAACTCAGTTCGTTAAACTTTCGGTCGGAAGAAACCATGCCGAGAGCAGCACCGTTCCGAGTGCAGCCTCCTCCTCGCATGCTTCACTTTATTCTCGGACCACTTTTAATTGCCATCCATTTTATGGGCTCCTCTCTTTGATATCCATTCTATTCGATTGTAGTTCACCATTATTTTGGAGAACCTTCTATTTTCTTTTCATTTTCATTTCTTTTTTCTCATATTCTCGCACCGGAAAACGTGGAAACACATTTTTTCCAAGAGCACTTCACTGTCGATTATGTAACCCGTGGAAAATTGGGCATTTATCTGAGCATTTTCGAGGGGCTTTTCACCGATCGTTTGAAACACAAAGCTCTCTTCTCCAATTAACTTGTAACCATTACACACCGTGAATTTGCTTTGATTTTACGCCAGAATTCTTTGCGCGAACAATTCCAATTCAATTTCTTATATATGCGTATATATAGAGGCGTGTATATATATATAGATGAGTGTGGATGGCAGGAAAAAGACTTTTCAATGAAGAACTTTAGATGTTGTAGAGAGGAAGAACCGAGAACAACACTCGACGAGCACGAAACACTAACTGAAACGGCTCCCCAAACGCCAGGAGGCAGAACGCCGATCTTTTGGGGGAAAATTAAAAATTTTCGAATGGGAGAAAATATGTGGTTCGGGAATTGCACACGAAGATCGGCGCACTCGGCCGGCTTTTCTTCGGGCGCATGCCCAAAAGGAAAATGATGCTCTTTCTTTTGTCTTTGTTTACATCTGTCATTCTAAACAAAAGTCAATTGGTAGAAGAACGTGCGAATAAATGGGGCAAGCGAAACAGCTAAACAAAATGTACAATTAGAAACGTGAATAATTTTAAATGTAAGAAACTAAAGACTTATCTTTTTCTTCGCCGTTGGTGGCTTTGACTTCCGCAGCACCCACTTGCGGATGGACTTCCTTTCAATATGATGAACAGAATGTTGGTTCTACACATAAAAACGAATAAAACGTATTGAATTGAATAATTTTGATGCATAAGCACTTACCATGATAGGTTGGTAACAAGCATTGTCCATGCTTCATACACCAGTTGTTAAAATTACAATTAGAGTCCTGAAGCGTAGTTTTTCCTGGCCACCAGTAGCGAGGCAGTTTATCTCGAAAATTGTTGCAACCAGCTTAACTTCATAGCCGCCCCTTCATACTGAGTTACATCCACTTTTAAACACTTAATTATATTCATTTTTCAAAGGATAATAGGATTTCTTTACCTTTTTTGAAAAAGCGAAAAGAAGACGCCATTAAAAAGAAGCGCGAAAGTGTGACCAAGAAAGGAAAACTCTTCTTTAATAGCGCAACTTGAATTCAAGCAGTTCACAGCTTTTGGGCTAAGCAGTTTCATAGAACTTGTACTGACAAAGTGCTGTTGAGCGCACTGTTAAGTAACATCTGGACTGTTAGCCAACGAAAAGTATGACCGCACCAAATTTCAATCGAAAAACGCTAGATCTAGTGGGGAAATAGCTAAATTGGCAGAGTTGGCAGTGTTGTTCGTTAGACAAATTTATTAAACATATAAAAATGGCCAGCAAGCAATTGGTAAACAATTTGGCCAGGCTCGGACGCTCGCACCAGCACTGGACGTCGCCCCTGGCCGCCGTACGCAACACCAGCTCCCGCAGCGACATCGAGAAGGTCACACACACCGGGCAGGTGAGGAACCAGAGGGATTCCGTCGAATCCGTCCTGCTATTACGCAAACATTGTTGATATATGTATGGAAATAACTTATTTTCACTGATTTGTAGGTCTTTGACAAGGACGACTACCGCAATGTGCGATTCACGAACGCCAAGCGGTATGTGAACGAGAACTGGGGCATCAAGATGATCGACGAGGTGCCGCCTAAGGAGTGCACAGAGCGTGTGGTCTTCTGCGACGGCGGCGATGGTCCCCTGGGCCATCCCAAGGTGTACATCAACCTGGTGAGTTTGGCCGGTTAACTGTGCAGCTCTGTGTATATACTCTAGAATTAAATCTTAATTATAGGACAAGCCCGGTAATCACATCTGCGGCTACTGCGGTCTGCGCTTCGTGAAGAAGGATGGCCATCATTGAGCCAAGTAGCTTGCAAACCTGTCTATCCTGTTGCTCTAGTTTAAATCTAACTAAACTGAATAAAATTAATACCATAAAATGGCCACGACTTGGGCTGTTGGATCGTTTTTAACAAGGAAATGTAGGCTTTAAACGGGAGCTCCCAAGTACTGTCTGAATATAACGCAGTTTCTCTTCGAGTTAGCCTTTGGCGGAGAGTGATTCCAAACCCATTAACAACTCAACACCCATCTATCTAGATTGCACAACACTTTATTTTTGCATGATTCTTGAATGTCTTCTAATGCGTATATGCATTGTGTGTCCTATTAGAAAGTTAAATCTGATCCAAATAAACTTAAGTGTTAAAGATTAAACATTAAATGAATAAACACAAAAAACCGAACCGAAATTAAGAATACTGTGAGTTGAACTCGACTGCTTGGGCAGAAACCAGATCAATTCACCACGCGGGTGGTTAAGCATATAAATATATAAAGTATATAAAGTACACAAGTGTATAATTAACAAAACTAACTCAATCGGTGACAGCATGTAAGCTGGCTTTTGTTGCCTGGTAAGCGGTAATATATATTGTATAGTGGTTCCTTTTTTCGCTGCTAAATCACTACGGGCACTTTAGATGCTGAAGATCGCAGCATTGAGACACAGATAGTACCACGAATGAATCAATACAATAAATACAATAATTTCCGCCGTTACGGTTACAGCGATTGATGTTCTTCTTTTTTGGATGCCAGCGCTCTGGGGGATTGCCGTTCAATCCGGCAATCCGGCTGGGCTGGCCTGGCCGGCTCTCAAACTGAAAATCTCACACGTTCACACCGCTCAACAAGAGCCATCTCCGCTCTGGTTCGATTCCTTCTCCATCTCCATCCCGGGAGTTCGAGCTTGGCCTGCAGAGAGCCCTGGATCTGGGAACTGAAAGTGGGGGCGCCGCCGGGTGGTGCGCCTATCTCACAATTAATATATGCCCAGCGGACAATGCTGGACAATAAAATCATGGTCAATAATCGTCGTCATCTGTTGTCTCAAGTGCGTTTCATCTAAAACACCAAACACTAAGGAGAATGTAAACTAAAATGTAGTAGGTTCTAATTTGGATGTTGTGTGGATGCGGGACTATGTTGCCGACGAATCGCCTCAGCTTATCCTCGTACTGTTGTTGTTGTTTCTGTTGCTGCAGCAGAGATCGCTTGTCTTGATTGGGGCAATAGTTGTTCACCACTGGTCACCAGAGGTTCCGTGGCATGGCGTAGCCTTCTTTTGTCACAAATATGTTGCGATCGCTATGGGGCACGCTCACGGGCACCAAATCGCCCTGCTTCTGCTGGATCCTCGGACTGTTCCCCATTCCGGGCGACGCGGGGTTCCCGCCATCGTGGGTGACGGTGGTCTCCTTGCGGCCGTCAATAACCCGGGTAACCGTGGTGGTCTTATGGCCGGACGAGTCCTGGGTAATCTTGGTGGTCTCGTAGCTGCCATCCGGCTTGCGCACGGTCTTCGACATGACGCTCTGGCTAAACATCTTGGGACCCTTGGGAGCAACAATCATTTATTGAGACGGCAAAGCTTTTATTTTTAAGTTTCTCACCTGGTAGTTGCCATCGAAGACCCCACCAAACGGAGTCATTCCACTGCGCGGCAACATCGGAGTCATGGGCGTCATTATGTCCGGCTTGCTCATCGGTGGACGCGACTGGCGAGCACAGGCCTTGTTCTCCCCATTGCCAGCAATAGTGCCATGAATCCGACCCATTATAATCTCCTCATCGGTGAGCTTGGCTCGCAGGCAGCTCTTCCGGAGACCAGGCTGATTCGACGGCAAGATGTTGTTCATTGCTTGGTCGCCTGGCTCTACTTTCTCCTCCGGATTCAGCCGCTGGATGAGCGAGTGCAGCTGGTCGGCATAGATCCTGTCAAAGAGGATGTGTTAGAATCGCCTACTCTAGCTAGAAAGCTCAATTTAGATGTACTTACTCGCCATCCAGATCGGTGTCCAGGGACATGTCCTTCTGCTGCTCAAACTGCTTAAGAATCTTGCTCTCGAAGCCCGGCTTCAGGAAGTCCTCCTTCAAGTCTCGCTCGAAGCCCTCTGGAAACACAAGGAAAATCCAATTATTAAAATCTATGTTAAAGATTGGACACCTTAGCTTACCATCAGTATCATTCAAAGATTCCAGAAGCCTCTGCAGCTGCCGCTCGAAGTGCCGCTGCATCTCCAGCGGGCTGGTGAAGACCTGGAAGGCGAACTTGCGATCGTCGTCGAAGAGTTCGTCGTCGGTCTCCGCCTCTTCAAACCACTGCGGCTTCCGGAACTCATCCTTGTTCGAAGCGGACACAGATGAGCTGGAATGCAAAGTAAGGGAAAAAGGGGAAACAGGGAGGAATGGTGAGATGATGAGAGGCAATTTCCACCCTTTGGGCTCAATACGCAGCCTCCGCTCCCGCACACACACACACACACACAGAATCACACACACACACTCGCAGGAAGGCGCTTTTCCGCGTGCGTGTGTGTATCCTGGTAAAAATGTATCTATCATGGCAGGTGCCTGGTTATCGATCCGTCGGTGGAAAAACGCCGCAGCACCGCCACTTCTTTGCCTGAATTTTACAGACTATTATGCCCGCTGCACATTCCTCGAGCCCCCGAAACTTGCATAATCCCCGCCGTGGTGCCTAACCATTTGATCTACTCACTCCGGCTCCTTCTCCGCCTCCGACTTGAACATTTTCTTCAGTATATCCATCCTAGTCGCCGCTGGCTCGCTGATAATTGCTGGAGCAGAAAATTGAAGTGGCTGACAGAGCGCAAAGCAAAGTTGTTAAAGAAAACTAAAAGAACCAAAACGACGCTAATTGTTCACTGTTTGTGCCCGGTTCCTTTTGCCACACAATTATTATTGTTTATCCGCGAGAGTTTTTGCTCGAAATTTTTACACCCGAACCAGAATTTGCCTGAAAAACTGACAAACAGCTGACGACAGCTTGACGGTAGTGTTGCCAACTTAGCTATTTTCCCGCTAGATCTAGCGTTTATCGATAGGCAAACATGAAGAAACTTTGACTTTACAGATGTCAAAAGAAAAGCCGCTTATGTAAAAATTAAATTAAAAATTATCACTCATACGTAGTGTTGTCCGTATGGTTTGTTTTAGGAAGAACATCAATGTTTGTCCAGTATTATATAAAAAATAAACCCAACGAATCGAGTAAATTGCTGTTAAATTTATTAAATGTAATATCTTTTGAGAGTAGTAGCGGCTTTGATTGGTCCAAGAGTAGAACAAGACGCTTTCTGCCCTACCGATTCATATTTTGGACTCTTCTCCACTCAGACTTAACATAGAAAATACTTTTGATAACTTTTTCAATGATCTCTTATTATTGAATACTTCCGAATTTGACTTAAATTCATTCAGTTTTTTGGCCAAACCACAACCGGTTGGTTTCCTGGTCTTGGTTTCGCTAGTCATCTTATCTGCTTAGCCGCTTATCAACCAGTTATTATGGTGACTGTCTTTGTTTTTTCTGTTTATTTTGAGCACAAATTGGGCGATAAGCAAAGCGTAAGAATTGGCACGCACTGACGGGATGGATGCCACAAAAGCCAGGCGAAGCGTATGCAAATGAAAACACAGACATTATCCAAGTTTTATGGTGGGAAATAGATCTAAGCCGACGATGCCTGATGAAATGTCAGTAGTTCGGGGCGCCCGTAGCTCGTTATCAGCGCTCCCAGCGCTTATCAAAATAGCCGTCTATATAACCGTGACCGATAATAAAACCGCAGCCACGATAAACAAAAGGCTTTGTTATTATATATTTCTGTTTTTCTAATTATTAAAAGTGTAGCAGTTATATGGGTGAGGTGACCACGAAAGCACTTGCATTATATGATTTATACACAGTACACACGCACAAAGCTTATGAATCTCATCGGTAGATCTAGGGGATTGGGATATATAGGGTTCGGGTTCGGGTTTGAGTTTGGGTTTGGATCATAACAATAATTTCGAAATCAACAACAGTCCTCGCCTGCAATCATCTTCTTGGGGGTTCTTGTCAACAAGGGATATTTTGGGATAACAATGGATGCAGTGGGTCCTGGACTAGCTGGGCGCAGCCGGTTCGAACTTGCAGATGACGGCAAACATTGACTCGCCGCCCAGGTACTTCGCCAGCCACATGTTCTTGATCACGGCCAGCTTGAGGGTCTCGCATCCGAAGCGGGCATTCAGGTTCGTGTGCAGAGCCCGGCCCATGCCCTCGATCACGAGCAGATCAGTCTCATTGGCGGCGATGGCTTCGCACAGCTCCTGCGGCAGCGTGCGCATATCCAGGCAGGGTCCCGTCTGTCCATTGGCGTAGACCAGGAGCTGTCCACTCGACCAGGACTGGGACAACACCTCGCACTCCCGGGAGCATTCGTCCAGCAGTGATCTCAACTCCTGGCTGGTGACATCGTTCAGTGCGGGTTCACTGTTGGCGCAGAGTAGCACCTTGGTGCCCCTCTTAAGGAGTCCTCTGACGAAGGGAAGCACACCCAGAACCACATCCACTCCACTGTTATCCACAAACACCACGGCGCACTTGTGCGGCTGGCCCTTGAGGCGCTTCAGCCAGTCGTCCAGGTTGTCCAGCAGCCAAGGACGCTTCTCGATGCGGTCCAACGCAGAATGCAGGCCAAAATTGCTGTCCTTTTCGAGGATATTTGATATGGCCTGGGCGCCCCAGTCGAACATGTTTCCGGCCAGCACCCCGCGCACCAGCTCAGTCCACCTGGCGTCCTCATCCTCCAGGGCATCCAGCTCCTGCAGACGTTGCTTGAGCCGAGCGACAGCCGAGGCGTTCTCTAGTTTCTTTTGGCTGAGCCAGGGGTCCGGGAACCCGAATCGTCGCAACATAGTTTCATTGAGTTGAAGCAGCTCGCTGGTGCCCAGGACCACCTTGCCACTCTTGATAGGTACGTTGCGCCTGTGCTCCTCCAGCTGCTGAAGGTAGGCTGCCTGGAACTGCTCTGCCCGCTGCAGGGCCGTGTGATCCTCTGGCTGCGACTTAGCCGCCACCTTGGCAAACTTCTCCACCATGCCCCGAAAGCAGTTAAACCAGTAGTCAGCCGCTTGAGTGTCCGAGTTAAGGTCCAGGGTGTCCGGCTGGTAGACAGCCGGATCCGGCAGCAGACTGCGGCTGTGCATGGCGACGCGGATTGACGCGAAGCGAGTTAAATAGTTAAATAAATAGTCGCCGTTTTTGTTTTTTGTAATCAATGTGACCGGGGCGCGTCCGTTAAAATATACCATCGTGTCGGAATGATGGACATCGCTGGTCCTACTTGACACCATTTGAATGAAAATACCAAGGAAAGTTAAAGCTGGTTCACTGGTTCTTTTGTTTCACAAAAAGCTAGTCAAGTTAATCAGCGTATTATTTCTCATCATAAAAATTTTATTATATATTAAGTGATGCTATTTTCTCACTTAAAAAGATTCCTGCTTTACTGAAAGCCCGCTCGCTTTTGACTGAAGAGCAGTGTTGCCAACTTAGCTATTTTCTAGCCAGATCTGGCTATTTTGCATGATCAAAAACTGGAAACCACTCAATTTAGCTAGGGACTACATTTTTAGCTATTTTTATAAATAACTTAGCTAGTTTAGCTAGTTAGCAAATTGAACGCATTTTAAATCAATATGCAACAATACACCACATAAAGTGGTCAAATATTGACCACAATGAGAAATTTGGGCGGAAGTGTTTACGTACAAAGATTCTGGAGGGCAAAATCCATTCCATGACCTCGCTTCCTTTGCAATAATGCTGCTTTCCTTCCTTGGTCGAAGGCCGAAGTAAAGAGAGTCTTTAGCCAGGTCAATGTTGTAAAAACAAAGCACCGCAATAAAATGGAAATTCATACCTTAAATTCCATTTTGGACATAAGGTATTTATAGATCAATCTATTAATTTATAATTTACACTTATAATTAATTTTAATTCCAGATACGGATTGCATCAAGCAGAATAATGTTGTTTCAATTACGCAGTACCTGAGAATTGGTTGAGTATGGTTGGCACCAACTTAGTATACAATGAACAAGAAGTTGATGTTGATGATATTTTAGCGACACTTATTGAATAAATACGTTTAATACCCATAATATCTTTAAAAATCATATTATTTTTAATTGATTTAGCCACCGCTATTTTTTCGCTATTTTTTGGTCAAATTTGGCCATTTTTGGCTATTTTTAAGAGTCCACTTAGCTATAACTGACGACTCAGAGCTGGCAACACTGGTCACACTGCTCAACACGGCTCTTTCCGGTTTAGATTTTTGACAAATCAACAACACAACAGAAAAATGGTAAAAATAATTCGTGAATTTCTATGGAATCCGCTGTGGATATGCTCAAATGACCCCGCAGAAACACCTTTTGGAATGTTCACCGCTGGTGGAAGAGACATTTTCTCGTTTACAAGGATACCGGGGAGCATAAACTTCGAGATTAAATGTCAGTGCTAATGAAATTTTTACCCTCTTTGTTGGCAGGCCAAGCGCACCAAGAAGGTTGGAATCGTCGGCAAGTATGGTACCCGTTATGGTGCCTCGCTCCGTAAGATGGTCAAGAAGATGGAAATCACCCAGCACAGCAAGTATACTTGCTCGTTCTGCGGCAAGGTGAGTGCCCAAATGGATTTGCCGCTGGAGAGACGGTTACTAATGAAATGTATGTCTCCTTCTAGGACTCCATGAAGCGCGCCGTGGTGGGCATCTGGTCCTGCAAGCGTTGCAAGCGCACCGTCGCCGGTGGCGCCTGGGTGTACTCCACCACTGCCGCCGCCTCCGTGCGCTCGGCCGTCCGTCGTCTGCGCGAAACCAAGGAGCAGTAAACAATGCAATGGACTGATCTAATCCAATGCTCCGTTATGCTAGTTTCCGTAATTTTAAATTGACAACGCGATTTTCCTGTGGTTTGCGCCATGCCGGTCATGTGAAAATAAAAAAATGGTTTTTACTTTTATCAGTAACCGAAAGTGCTATTTAATTGTGTGTGTTGTCATCTGGTTGGATGTCCAGATCATGGCTTAGCAATGCCAATGAGAATTGCCAATGATATAGAAATTACAGAAACTGTCCAGTTAAATCAAATCCTTATACAGTCAAAACTCCAATCCTTTAACGAACTACAATGTATAACATGAAACGCCCGAATGGATATCTTATTCAAGAGGATTTTATCCTCTTAACATCAGTTGCCTGCAGTTTCCAACTAAGAGATTATCTTAATGTGAAGTTAAAATATTTTAAATCCAGAAATTGACTTGCCATTTTATAATAAAGAATTTTCTTTAATTTACGTGAAGGTTAACTTTAAAAGGACGCTTTAGAGAAAGAGGACCTCTCACAAAGGTTTAAGAAAGGGTCGATTCATCTCTTCCAGATTCAATTTTGGATGATTTCCATGATTCCATAAACCATGATCGAAAACCCGTAGCCTTGCCTGAATGTTGCACATTTTAAGGTTCTAAAAGATAGCCTCCTTATTCATTTAAAATCTTACTCAATCCGGTCTGTTTTCATTTCAAGCCGGTACTACCAGTATCTCCTGTAAATCTGTCTGACCTGTCTTAAGAGTTTAGAAGTCTATTATTTTCAGCCGGAACATTAGTTTGTAACTCAATTCTTACCTCCTTTTGAACCGCACAGAACTCACCCCCAAAATAAAACAATTACCTTTATTATTTTCTCTTAAATTTGTCATCTTTTTATTTATAAAATTTAAAAGTTTCTAAACAAACAAAAATAATATTTAAATGAAAATTCATAGAAAATGTTGGCTTACAATCGGTTTTCTTTTTGTATAATCATTCCTATTATTCTGTCGGTTTGTGTTTGAGAGAGTTTTACAATTGCAAAGGGGGGAAACCTATATTTAGCTAAACATTTAAATCAACAATTTAAAAGGTATGTATAGGCAGCTATAATGTTGTATCTGGTATGCCTTATATAGTGGTTATAGACACACAAAACATGCACACTAGTTATAGGATTGTTATCATCGGAGAGGGCCTTGACCTGCCTGCTTGATTGGATTCATATTTCCTGCTTCTCGCTATGTTTAATGTTAATTAAAATTGCACCGTCACCAGTTAAAAATAGTTGCTATTTTGTTTCCATATGTATATATCGTTTCTCTATAACTATGGGTTTCTTTTAAAAATAAATTTTGCTAAAAACTTTTACTTGGCCTGTGTCTTATCGGTTTGCTTGTAGTCTCCGTCCTCGTCAAGGGCTACGCTTCATTCTTTTGATTGGAATTATTTTCGAAATATTTACACAATAGCTGAGAGAGTAGAGTTCTTCGATTTTGAGCAATATTTAGTCGAGAGCTATTGTTGTCTGTTATTGTTAATGCAAAACCTTGACTAAATCTAAATTTAATTTAGAACTTAATGGTAAACTTAAGGCTAAATGCAATTTATAGTACAGTTTTTGCTTGCTTCACATATATATGTATACCATATACTACACATAAATATTTTATTTAAATGTATATTTTTATAGCTACAATAATCGTATGTACATTTCTCTCGTTATCATACCTTTCTGAATGTATTTTATAAATATTTTTACACTGTATTTATGATATGCGTGCAATTTATAGAGATTTTTCTTGATTTTCTTTACCCATTGTATAATGATTATGGTTTAGAAGCATTTTCGTGTAGTTTTCTTTCGTGATATGAAGAGCGCATCGTTTTGGTACAAAGCAACACAGATTTTCTGATATTTGAGTAGCCTAAAGGGGTGCTGAGAGAGGTGCACGGAAGGAACAACCCATGAAGTGACTTAAATTCGAAACAAAACCAGAGCGACTAAGAATCTAGCTAGGAATGTGGTGTGTGCAGTGCTTAGGTTAGATTACGCTCTGTTCTATGACACACTTGTGGCAATTGCTAGGCCTGCATTTGCTGGGATTTCAAAATTATATTCTGCGAAGCACAAAATGTCAGTTAAATGCCAATTTATTGGTACTTGGTCTCGAAGCTAAATGTAAATTACATTACAAATACGTTATGTATATATGCCTAGATAAATCGTACAACTGTCTGCCTATATAAACACATACGAGTACATGCCTATCATGTACCTAGGATATATCTCACGCACACTCACACGCGCATCACTATTTGTTTCGGGAAGACATCCTGCCGCCGAAGGGGATGGCTCTCCGGCAGCAAACACATTCACACACAGAGGGATAGGTTTTGGGTAGAACTAAAAGGCTAATTAAATGTCAAAACAAGAGCAGACATCGTGGTATAAACACACAAAATTGGAAGTTCTCAGTATATATAGTTAGTAGGATCCGTTTTAGTTGTTTAGTTGTAGTCGGGCGGTGCCGGTGCCATTCAGCTAGTGAGCCTGCCACTTGAACTTGGACTCCATCAGCCACTGCTGGCCCTTGCCGTAGCTGCAGGGACGCAGCAGCGGCGTATTGGCATCGTCCCGCGTGGCTCGCTGTAAGCACTGGCCGGTATTCGTGTGGCGAATCCACTTCTCCTGCAGGAATAAATGAGCGTTAAGGGTTTATCGCTTGCGGTCACAGACTCTGACTCACCTCCGCATCGTAGACCCACTCCTGATTGCCGCCCATGTTGTGGCAACGCACCATGTTGACGGGACCGTTGGAGCTGGATGCGTCCAGGCACAGGTCATCGGACATGATCTGCTGTCTCTTGGTGTAGGCAAACACCTGGTTGCCACCCAGACCATGGCAATAGCTAATGCCGACTTTCTCGTTGTACTTCCTGCCCATCGTGTCCAGGCAGGTTTCCGTTTCCGCATTGCGGATCTATTGGGTACGAGGAAACATAAGATGAGTTAATGATTTTATTATGAAATCTCCAAAGTTACCTCTCCCAGATAGTAATAGTCCAGTGGCATTAAGCTTTCGGGATAAACGTTCTCCAGATACCAGCGGAAACTCTTGCACTTGAGCCGATCCCGCAGAGCCTTACGATCGCTAACGTCGCCAGCCGAAGCTTTGCGAGCACCTAAAGGTTGCGCCAAATAAATAATGCTGGTTACTCGAGGATATTCGGAAATAATTAAATAAAACATTTATGGGCTGGTGAGTGTGTTGTGTATTAAAATCTAGGTGTATGTGTGTTAGAAAGGGAAGTTAGAAATGCTTTTGATGATCAAATATAACTACAAAAGTCGTTGTGCGGTTGATGACAGTAATTGAGATTATTTAAATATAGTTAGTACATTACAAAAGCATGCAACAAACATTTACCCAATAACTACATACATGCTACAAGGTATTACAAACTATTTGATACGAAAAGCAGTGCCAATTATATTATTTACAAGAGATATAAACATAAATACATACATATGTATGCATACAGGGTGCCACAAAATCGCTAGGGACTGTGAATCAATTGAAATAGCGCTGAAAAGTATGCCAAAATATCGATTTCTGTGGGCACCCTGACAGGCAGTTTGACTAAAAGCTAAACACAAAATCCATTACCAAATACAGCAAAAAGTATTAATATTATAAATGTAAGAGCCATTCCCACATAAATTAAAATGTATTTATTTGCAAACCTTATCACGGTTGTCCCTTACAAAAAGACAATACATAGCTCTGGGGCTAATGGGAAAACGGGGACGCTACGAGGACAACGACATGGGTCGGTGGGTGCATTTATGGGGCGGGGCGGGGCGCGGGAGAAACAAGACCGAAATGGAACTGAGAGATATTACAAATAAAAACACAGAGAGAAAAACGAATGGAATGGGTCAGTCGGGGAAACCAAAACTTTTGCAAATAAAATATATATAAAAGGTGAAGAAATCAAATATTTCGTGGTTGGATTCAGTTGATTGATCGGTGGATTATTTTTGCTGTTGTTGTGGAGTGGATTTTTTCGGTCACGGCCATGCCATAAATCATAAATATTGATAAAATATTTATACGTGGTGTATATAGACATTGCATATTGCAGGGCGTGCTGCTGCTTGCTCGAGATAAATGCTGTAGTTATTATTACTATTGTAGAGTATGCAGAGAGAGATACGGAACGAAACACACTATTTAAGAGACAGAGACAATAGAAATTAGAGAGTAGAGAACGTGAGAGATATGAGAGAAGAAAGTGAGGGAAGCATTCTGTTGTTTGTTTTGTTTTGTTGGTTTTGCATTTTGGGATTTTTGGTTGTTTGTTTTGGTTTTTTGTTTTTGTTTGTAGTTTGTTAACCTGGGTAAAAGCTGTAGTAGAACTCTTTCCAGTCGTCCAGCCAAACCTCGACCAGGCGGGCATTATTGTGATTGACAATCTCCGTGGTGCCGCCGGGGAACGTGTACGGCGTAGACTTGCGAAACACGTGACCCACGCGGGAGCAGGGCGCGATCTCGAGCACACCGCCGCACATCCACACCTGGGATTCGCATATAATTCATATTTGTTTCGGGTTTTCAGTGGGGATTTTTTATGTGTGGTTTGGTTGTTATATTCGACAATCAAGTGGAATGGAGAAGGCAAAAATTGGACGAGAAAGATATACACAAGATATATAATATTCATATATAGAGAGCTGTTGATATAGAGAGTAGTTTTAAGACAAGCTTAGCTTCTGTCCTGAACCCTTTAGGACCTAGATGGGCGAGTAGTGGCTTTACAGGCTCCGAATATGCAGTTCTGTGCCCAACCATGCTTTGAGGAATTAAAACCACGACTAGGGATGAAGGAAAAGGGTCTTTAAAACGAAGAAATAGCGGCTCCTAAAATCTGTTACTAATATTTAAGGGATTTCAAGCCTTTCGTTTGAAAGCTAGGTTAGAAAAATCATTTAGAAAAGCTTAAGAAAGGTTGCAACACCTCTAAAAATGATTTTTTGAATTTGCTGTCACTCCAATTGTGTCAGAAAAGAAGGTGGAGAAACGAATTTGAATATACTAACAATGATTTAATTTAGAAACGCTTGAAACTGATTTTCTGGGAAGAAACTGGCACATATAAATATTAATATCGAGTGAAGCCTTTTATTATATTCAGAGTGAAATATTAAACGATTATATTGGGAAGTGACAGTTCCTGTTATCTGCAAAAGTGCCTATCAAAACCACACCCAACCCTCAAGACAACCAGAACGCAGAACGTTGTTCAAGAACCCATAAAAATTCAACAGAAAATATAAAGTATTAGTTACAACTTAGGATTAAAATAAACTAAATATAATAATTAGTTACCAATTGGTCAGAGATACTTAAATCATAATTAATAAGCAAGAAGTTAAATGTATGTAAGTAATGTTTAGCTTAGGGTTTCAACTGGATTATAACTGGATATGTTAATACCTAGGCATAAGTTTAGTGTTTAGTAATATTTAGTATTCCGAATAAGTTCGTAGTCAGCTGATTGATTGATTGATTCGAGGTCATGAGCGAGAGCATGATCGTGAGCACAAAAAGAACTGAGAGAAACTGAGGAGAATTCGAAGAGACACTGAGAAGAATTTCGATCAGAGAAATCATAAAAGGAAACGTACTAATATAAGGTAATGCCAGTGCGTGTGAGTTATAAGAAAGGAAGTCGATGTGTTCCGTCATCATCGTGGATTTCAGAGGCGCTCTCTGAGTTAGGGATAGCTAGTTATTTATAGATAGTAATTTCGGGTATGTTATATAGTAGTAGTAGTACACAAAATCTTTAGCTATAGTTTAGTTAGTTGTATGCTCAAAAACATATCAGCTGTAAGGTTAGGTGTTAGTGTTCTTTCTTTTCGAGTGTGTCTGTTAGCGAATTAAAGCCAATTACGAATAGAGGTAACGAGTAATTCTTAAAGTTAGAAGTTAGATGCACGCAATTTAAAATCGACTTGTGGTTGGAATTATGTTATTTGACTGTTTGGTTTGTTGATTGATTTGATTGTTGTTTGGTTTGATTGTTTTGTATTTTGCGAACCTGTGCTCATCGAATAATAGAAATCACGCCACTCGTCCAGCCAAACTTCGGCCACTCGGGCCGCATTGTGCAGCACAATTTTGGCCACGCCGCCGGGGAAGGTGTACGGCGACTTGTCACGGAACACGTGGCCCACGTGGGAGCAGGGTATTATTTCTAAAATGCCGCCGCACTGCCAAATCTGCGGTGATTGCGTTTGTTGTAATGTTTAGGTGTTTCGGTTTTAGGTGTGATTAGAAATAAATTGTTTAAGTTTAAACTCTTAAAATAAATAAATAAATCTTAAATTTAAGCAGCATTTGAATTTGATTTGCGGCTATAAAATTAACAAAGAATTCGAACGTAACAAAGGAGAAGAAGAAAACGGAAAGAAAAACGATTGGGAATATGCTTTGACATTGCCTTACACGGAACGACATCTCCAGGTTCTCGCCGCCCCAGATGTCCATGCCCTCGTCGTAAGAGCCAATCTCATAGAAGTAATCCTTGTCGATGGAGAACAGGCCACCAGCCATGGTGGGTGTGCGCAGCGGAGCAGTTCTATCGTTGTTCCTGCGCGCCATCTCGCGCGATGGCACTCGGTACCTGGATATTAAATAAATAATACCAGTTAAGACTACCCCGGCTGGAGCACTCACTCTCCTTCATGCCTTACCATCTGAAGTTGAGCTTCCAGTTGAAGCCACCCACGTAGAGTCCGAGGCCGTGATATACTCGAATGTCTCATCCGAAATCACATCAATAATGGGACACACAACCGTTCGACGATTCTGTACAATTCGCGCCAACAGAGGCTCCAGCCAGCCCTCCGTGCACTCACAATGGGCGTCCAGGAAGGTGATTACCTCGCCGCTGACATGCTCGGCACCCAGGAGGCGGGCCCGAATCAAGCCCGAACGTTTCTCTGTGCGCAGCACAAACGTCTTGACTGGCAGCTTGGCCACATACTCCTCCAGCTGTTTGCCCAGGAAATCTGCAGGATAAAATATTCAATTGATACCAAAATTAATAGAGAACAATGCCTAAAGCCTCCTCATCTTAGCTAGCCACAACTCACCCCTCTCGCTGGCATCATCCACAAGGATAATCTCCTTTAGCAGAGCACGCGGCGAACGATTGATGACACTCCACACGGTTCGCAGCAGCGTCGTCCAGGCTTCGTTATGGAAAACTATCACAATTGAAGTGGTGGGCAGCTTTGAGGGATAGTGCTTGCGGCGGCATCTACAGTGGGATTAAAAGGGAAACCAGTTTTTCAGTACGGAACCACATTGTTCCTGTTGTTGACCAACTACTCACCCTTCGTGCCGCACATCAGTCAGCGAGCGATTCAACGAGATCATGTCACTGGCCAACAGATTGAACTGGTTCTCCTTGAACTTGTCCTTCATGAGATCCTTCATGTCCGCGGGTATCTTCACCGGCTTGCCCATCTCGCCGGGCTTGCCCTTCGCCTCCTGCACGGAGGGGCCAGGAACCACTTTTAAGCACAACACTGGGATAGGTCATGGAAATGCCACCCGCAGCAAAGCCCTGTCCCATAATGAGAGCGCCCGAATCACCGTCCAGGGATTTCTCTGTATTGATCTCATTGTCATCCACCAGTTGGTTGTCATCCACCAGGCGCTCGGCGTTGGGTAACTGGGGTAGAAAAAAAGGAAATATATAAAGAAAGCTCTTTATTCGAGAACTACAGCTATCTATGCTTTATAGCTCAGTTAGGAAACTTGAACTCACCTCCACGTCGTACTCCCCCGATCGCTTGCAGCGCCATCCGTCCTTGCCGATGCAGTCCGAGTAGCGGGCGATGAGCACAAAGTCGAATATCACCCAGACGAGGGAGGTGAGCAGGACGATCCTGCAGGTGTTGGAGCGCATGCCGGTCATGTGAAAATAAAAAAATGGTTTTTACTTTTATCAGTAACCGAAAGTGCTATTTAATTGTGTGTGTTGTCATCTGGTTGGATGTCCAGATCATGGCTTAGCAATGCCAATGAGAATTGCCAATGATATAGAAATTACAGAAACTGTCCAGTTAAATCAAATCCTTATACAGTCAAAACTCCAATCCTTTAACGAACTACAATGTATAACATGAAACGCCCGAATGGATATCTTATTCAAGAGGATTTTATCCTCTTAACATCAGTTGCCTGCAGTTTCCAACTAAGAGATTATCTTAATGTGAAGTTAAAATATTTTAAATCCAGAAATTGACTTGCCATTTTATAATAAAAGAATTTTCTTTAATTTACGTGAAGGTTAACTTTAAAAGGACGCTTTAGAGAAAGAGGACCTCTCACAAAGGTTTAAGAAAGGGTCGATTCATCTCTTCCAGATTCAATTTTGGATGATTTCCATGATTCCATAAACCATGATCGAAAACCCGTAGCCTTGCCTGAATGTTGCACATTTTAAGGTTCTAAAAGATAGCCTCCTTATTCATTTAAAATCTTACTCAATCCGGTCTGTTTTCATTTCAAGCCGGTACTACCAGTATCTCCTGTAAATCTGTCTGACCTGTCTTAAGAGTTTAGAAGTCTATTATTTTCAGCCGGAACATTAGTTTGTAACTCAATTCTTACCTCCTTTTTGAACCGCACAGAACTCACCCCAAAAATAAAACAATTACCTTTATTATTTTCTCTTAAATTTGTCATCTTTTTATTTATAAAATTTAAAAGTTTCTAAACAAACAAAAATAATATTTAAATGAAAAATTCATAGAAAATGTTGGCTTACAATCGGTTTTCTTTTTGTATAATCATTCCTATTATTCTGTCGGTTTGTGTTTGAGAGAGTTTTACAATTGCAAAGGGGGAAACCTATATTTAGCTAAACATTTAAATCAACAATTTAAAAGGTATGTATAGGCAGCTATAATGTTGTATCTGGTATGCCTTATATAGTGGTTATAGACACACAAAACATGCACACTAGTTATAGGATTGTTATCATCGGAGAGGGCCTTGACCTGCCTGCTTGATTGATTCATATTTCCTGCTTCTCGCTATGTTTAATGTTAATTAAAATTGCACCGTCACCAGTTAAAAATAGTTGCTATTTTGTTTCCATATGTATATATCGTTTCTCTATAACTATGGGTTTCTTTTTAAAAATAAATTTTGCTAAAACTTTTACTTGGCCTGTGTCTTATCGGTTTGCTTGTAGTCTCCGTCCTCGTCAAGGGCTACGCTTCATTCTTTTGATTGGAATTATTTTCGAAATATTTACACAATAGCTGAGAGAGTAGAGTTCTTCGATTTTGAGCAATATTTAGTCGAGAGCTATTGTTGTCTGTTATTGTTAATGCAAAACCTTGACTAAATCTAAATTTAATTTAGAACTTAATGGTAAACTTAAGGCTAAATGCAATTTATAGTACAGTTTTGCTTGCTTCGCACATATATATGTATACCATATACTACACATAAATATTTTATTTAAATGTATATTTTTATAGCTACAATAATCGTATGTACATTTCTCTCGTTATCATACCTTTCTGAATGTATTTTATAAATATTTTTACACTGTATTTATGATATGCGTGCAATTTATAGAGATTTTTCTTGATTTTCTTTACCCATTGTATAATGATTATGGTTTAGAAGCATTTTCGTGTAGTTTTCTTTCGTGATATGAAGAGCGCATCGTTTTGGTACAAAGCAACACAGATTTTCTGATATTTGAGTAGCCTAAAGGGGTGCTGAGAGGTGCACGGAAGGAACAACCCATGAAGTGACTTAAATTCGAAACAAAACCAGAGCGACTAAGAATCTAGCTAGGAATGTGGTGTGTGCAGTGCTTAGGTTAGATTACGCTCTGTTCTATGACACACTTGTGGCAATTGCTAGGCCTGCATTTGCTGGGATTTCAAAATTATATTCTGCGAAGCACAAAATGTCAGTTAAATGCCAATTTATTGGTACTTGGTCTCGAAGCTAAATGTAAATTACATTACAAATACGTTATGTATATATGCCTAGATAAATCGTACAACTGTCTGCCTATATAAACACATACGAGTACATGCCTATCATGTACCTAGGATATATCTCACGCACACTCACACGCGCATCACTATTTGTTTCGGGAAGACATCCTGCCGCCGAAGGGATGGCTCTCCGGCAGCAAACACATTCACACACACAGAGGGATAGGTTTTGGGTAGAACTAAAAGGCTAATTAAATGTCAAAACAAGAGCAGACATCGTGGTATAAACACACAAAAATTGGAAGTTCTCAGTATATATAGTTAGTAGGATCCGTTTTAGTTGTTTAGTTGTAGTCGGGCGGTGCCGGTGCCATTCAGCTAGTGAGCCTGCCACTTGAACTTGGACTCCATCAGCCACTGCTGGCCCTTGCCGTAGCTGCAGGGACGCAGCAGCGGCGTATTGGCATCGTCCCGCGTGGCTCGCTGTAAGCACTGGCCGGTATTCGTGTGGCGAATCCACTTCTCCTGCAGGAATAAATGAGCGTTAAGGGTTTATCGCTTGCGGTCACAGACTCTGACTCACCTCCGCATCGTAGACCCACTCCTGATTGCCGCCCATGTTGTGGCAACGCACCATGTTGACGGGACCGTTGGAGCTGGATGCGTCCAGGCACAGGTCATCGGACATGATCTGCTGTCTCTTGGTGTAGGCAAACACCTGGTTGCCACCCAGACCATGGCAATAGCTAATGCCGACTTTCTCGTTGTACTTCCTGCCCATCGTGTCCAGGCAGGTTTCCGTTTCCGCATTGCGGATCTATTGGGTACGAGGAAACATAAGATGAGTTAATGATTTTATTATGAAATCTCCAAAGTTACCTCTCCCAGATAGTAATAGTCCAGTGGCATTAAGCTTTCGGGATAAACGTTCTCCAGATACCAGCGGAAACTCTTGCACTTGAGCCGATCCCGCAGAGCCTTACGATCGCTAACGTCGCCAGCCGAAGCTTTGCGAGCACCTAAAGGTTGCGCCAAATAAATAATGCTGGTTACTCGAGGATATTCGGAAATAATTAAATAAAACATTTATGGGCTGGTGAGTGTGTTGTGTATTAAAATCTAGGTGTATGTGTGTGTTAGAAAGGGAAGTTAGAAATGCTTTTGATGATCAAATATAACTACAAAAGTCGTTGTGCGGTTGATGACAGTAATTGAGATTATTTAAATATAGTTAGTACATTACAAAAGCATGCAACAAACATTTACCCAATAACTACATACATGCTACAAGGTATTACAAACTATTTGATACGAAAAGCAGTGCCAATTATATTATTTACAAGAGATATAAACATAAATACACATACATATGTATGCATACAGGGGTGCCACAAAAATCGCTAGGGACTGTGAATCAATTGAAATAGCGCTGAAAAGTATGCCAAAAATATCGATTTCTGTGGGCACCCCTGACAGGCAGTTTGACTAAAAGCTAAACACAAAAATCCATTACCAAATACAGCAAAAAAGTATTAATATTATAAATGTAAGAGCCATTCCCACATAAATTAAAATGTATTTATTTGCAAACCTTATCACGGTTGTCCCTTACAAAAAAAGACAATACATAGCTCTGGGGCTAATGGGAAAACGGGGACGCTACGAGGACAACGACATGGGTCGGTGGGTGCATTTATGGGGCGGGGCGGGGCGCGGGAGAAACAAGACCGAAATGGAACTGAGAGATATTACAAATAAAAACACAGAGAGAAAAACGAATGGAATGGGTCAGTCGGGGAAACCAAAACTTTTGCAAATAAAATATATATAAAAGGTGAAGAAATCAAATATTTCGTGGTTGGATTCAGTTGATTGATCGGTGGATTATTTTTGCTGTTGTTGTGGAGTGGATTTTTCGGTCACGGCCATGCCATAAATCATAAATATTGATAAAATATTTATACGTGGTGTATATAGACATTGCATATTGCAGGGCGTGCTGCTGCTTGCTCGAGATAAATGCTGTAGTTATTATTACTATTGTAGAGTATGCAGAGAGAGATACGGAACGAAACACACTATTTAAGAGACAGAGACAATAGAAATTAGAGAGTAGAGAACGTGAGAGATATGAGAGAAGAAAGTGAGGGAAGCATTCTGTTGTTTGTTTTGTTTTGTTGGTTTTGCATTTTGGGATTTTTGGTTGTTTGTTTTGGTTTTTGTTTTTGTTTGTAGTTTGTTAACCTGGGTAAAAGCTGTAGTAGAACTCTTTCCAGTCGTCCAGCCAAACCTCGACCAGGCGGGCATTATTGTGATTGACAATCTCCGTGGTGCCGCCGGGGAACGTGTACGGCGTAGACTTGCGAAACACGTGACCCACGCGGGAGCAGGGCGCGATCTCGAGCACACCGCCGCACATCCACACCTGGGATTCGCATATAATTCATATTTGTTTCGGGTTTTCAGTGGGGATTTTTATGTGTGTGGTTTGGTTGTTATATTCGACAATCAAGTGGAATGGAGAAGGCAAAAATTGGACGAGAAAGATATACACAAGATATATAATATTCATATATAGAGAGCTGTTGATATAGAGAGTAGTTTTAAGACAAGCTTAGCTTCTGTCCTGAACCCTTTAGGACCTAGATGGGCGAGTAGTGGCTTTACAGGCTCCGAATATGCAGTTCTGTGCCCAACCATGCTTTGAGGAATTAAAACCACGACTAGGGATGAAGGAAAAGGGTCTTTAAAACGAAGAAATAGCGGCTCCTAAAATCTGTTACTAATATTTAAGGGATTTCAAGCCTTTCGTTTGAAAGCTAGGTTAGAAAAATCATTTAGAAAAGCTTAAGAAAGGTTGCAACACCTCTAAAATGATTTTTTGAATTTGCTGTCACTCCAATTGTGTCAGAAAAGAAGGTGGAGAAACGAATTTGAATATACTAACAATGATTTAATTTAGAAACGCTTGAAACTGATTTTCTGGGAAGAAACTGGCACATATAAATATTAATATCGAGTGAAGCCTTTTATTATATTCAGAGTGAAATATTAAACGATTATATTGGGAAGTGACAGTTCCTGTTATCTGCAAAAGTGCCTATCAAAACCACACCCAACCCTCAAGACAACCAGAACGCAGAACGTTGTTCAAGAACCCATAAAAAATTCAACAGAAAATATAAAGTATTAGTTACAACTTAGGATTAAAATAAACTAAATATAATAATTAGTTACCAATTGGTCAGAGATACTTAAATCATAATTAATAAGCAAGAAGTTAAATGTATGTAAGTAATGTTTAGCTTAGGGTTTCAACTGGATTATAACTGGATATGTTAATACCTAGGCATAAGTTTAGTGTTTAGTAATATTTAGTATTCCGAATAAGTTCGTAGTCAGCTGATTGATTGATTGATTCGAGGTCATGAGCGAGAGCATGATCGTGAGCACAAAAAGAACTGAGAGAAACTGAGGAGAATTCGAAGAGACACTGAGAAGAATTTCGATCAGAGAAATCATAAAAGGAAACGTACTAATATAAGGTAATGCCAGTGCGTGTGAGTTATAAGAAAGGAAGTCGATGTGTTCCGTCATCATCGTGGATTTCAGAGGCGCTCTCTCTGAGTTAGGGATAGCTAGTTATTTATAGATAGTAATTTCGGGTATGTTATATAGTAGTAGTAGTACACAAAATCTTTAGCTATAGTTTAGTTAGTTGTATGCTCAAAAACATATCAGCTGTAAGGTTAGGTGTTAGTGTTCTTTCTTTTCGAGTGTGTCTGTTAGCGAATTAAAGCCAATTACGAATAGAGGTAACGAGTAATTCTTAAAGTTAGAAGTTAGATGCACGCAATTTAAAATCGACTTGTGGTTGGAATTATGTTATTTGACTGTTTGGTTTGTTGATTGATTTGATTGTTGTTTGGTTTGATTGTTTTGTATTTTGCGAACCTGTGCTCATCGAATAATAGAAATCACGCCACTCGTCCAGCCAAACTTCGGCCACTCGGGCCGCATTGTGCAGCATAATTTTGGCCACGCCGCCGGGGAAGGTGTACGGCGACTTGTCACGGAACACGTGGCCCACGTGGGAGCAGGGTATTATTTCTAAAATGCCGCCGCACTGCCAAATCTGCGGTGATTGCGTTTGTTGTAATGTTTAGGTGTTTCGGTTTTAGGTGTGATTAGAAATAAATTGTTTAAGTTTAAACTCTTAAAATAAATAAATAAATCTTAAATTTAAGCAGCATTTGAATTTGATTTGCGGCTATAAAATTAACAAAGAATTCGAACGTAACAAAGGAGAAGAAGAAAACGGAAAGAAAAACGATTGGGAATATGCTTTGACATTGCCTTACACGGAACGACATCTCCAGGTTCTCGCCGCCCCAGATGTCCATGCCCTCGTCGTAAGAGCCAATCTCATAGAAGTAATCCTTGTCGATGGAGAACAGGCCACCAGCCATGGTGGGTGTGCGCAGCGGAGCAGTTCTATCGTTGTTCCTGCGCGCCATCTCGCGCGATGGCACTCGGTACCTGGATATTAAATAAATAATACCAGTTAAGACTACCCCGGCTGGAGCACTCACTCTCCTTCATGCCTTACCATCTGAAGTTGAGCTTCCAGTTGAAGCCACCCCACGTAGAGTCCGAGGCCGTGATATACTCGAATGTCTCATCCGAAATCACATCAATAATGGGACACACAACCGTTCGACGATTCTGTACAATTCGCGCCAACAGAGGCTCCAGCCAGCCCTCCGTGCACTCACAATGGGCGTCCAGGAAGGTGATTACCTCGCCGCTGACATGCTCGGCACCCAGGAGGCGGGCCCGAATCAAGCCCGAACGTTTCTCTGTGCGCAGCACAAACGTCTTGACTGGCAGCTTGGCCACATACTCCTCCAGCTGTTTGCCCAGGAAATCTGCAGGATAAAATATTCAATTGATACCAAAATTAATAGAGAACAATGCCTAAAGCCTCCTCATCTTAGCTAGCCACAACTCACCCCTCTCGCTGGCATCATCCACAAGGATAATCTCCTTTAGCAGAGCACGCGGCGAACGATTGATGACACTCCACACGGTTCGCAGCAGCGTCGTCCAGGCTTCGTTATGGAAAACTATCACAATTGAAGTGGTGGGCAGCTTTGAGGGATAGTGCTTGCGGCGGCATCTGCAGTGGGATTAAAAGGGAAACCAGTTTTCGAGTACGGAACCACATTGTTCCTGTTGTTGACCAACTACTCACCCTTCGTGCCGCACATCAGTCAGCGAGCGATTCAACGAGATCATGTCACTGGCCAACAGATTGAACTGGTTCTCCTTGAACTTGTCCTTCATGAGATCCTTCATGTCCGCGGGTATCTTCACCGGCTTGCCCATCTCGCCGGGCTTGCCCTTCGCCTCCTGCACGGAGGGGCCAGGAACCACTTTTAAGCACAACACTGGGATAGGTCATGGAAATGCCACCCGCAGCAAAGCCCTGTCCCATAATGAGAGCGCCCGAATCACCGTCCAGGGATTTCTCTGTATTGATCTCATTGTCATCCACCAGTTGGTTGTCATCCACCAGGCGCTCGGCGTTGGGTAACTGGGGTAGAAAAAAATAAATAATATAAAGAAAGCTCTTTATTCGAGAACTACAGCTATCTATGCTTTATAGCTCAGTTAGGAAACTTGAACTCACCTCCACGTCGTACTCCCCCGATCGCTTGCAGCGCCATCCGTCCTTGCCAATGCAGTCCGAGTAGCGGGCGATGAGCACAAAGTCGAATATCACCCAGACGAGGGAGGTGAGCAGGACGATCCTGCAGGTGTTGGAGCGCATGCGTCCGCGCATTTTGCGTGTAAGGTGGAGAAGGTCATGATTGTGGCTACGTCTCGCTGTTAACTATCGTTGGTGGTGGCTAGGCCCGGCTGTGGCTTAACTGCTGATTTTCTGATAAAGTCTGATGATGTGGAACTCTAATATCTTGGTTTCGGTTTTAGTGAGGGGCGATCATTGCTAGTACCCTGTTTTTTTTCGCTCCTAGTTTCTCGACGATATGTTGATGTGGTTTTGTTGCCTTATTTTTGTAATGTTGATGTTGCTCTTGTGGATGTTGTTGGTTATCTTTCGTTATCAGACTTTTATCGCTCCCTCAAGCGTGAAATGTTATTAAAGTTGTGGTTCTTGTTGTGGTTGTTGTTGGCACATATGGGAGTAGGAGCTCTTTACGTCGCGTCTCGTCTCTCTCTCTAGCTGTCTGTCGTCTTCCAGTCTCCCTTCCACTCTCTCTCATGCTAGCCTTCGATTTGACCTTGCTTCTTGCCGCCTTTGTTGTTGTTATTTTGATGTTCCTTTTGGTATGGAAGTATCCGCATCCTCTCAACAGCGATCAGTATTCCATGGAGACGAGTTCCAGGTCCGGTTTCGCCTTGGAAAACTCATTCCCGGACCACTTCCAGTTGGTTGTCTATCGATTCCCGCTCTCTATTTATCGAGAGACCTTCGGATATATTATTCAACAGCTGCAAAGAAAGCAAAAAAGAAAACAAAACAAGCTATGATAAATCACATTGAGATAATAGTGAATAGCGGGGGCCAAAAAAATGAAAGTTATGATTTCATATCGCTCCGCCGCGGACTCGGTTTTTTGTAAGCCCAATAATCAAATAATTACGCTCAATTTATTATCGTTTTTTCTGCAGTTTTTTGGGCTGTGGTTTGTGCGCAATTTAGTTAAGCGCAAATATTCGCAATTACTTCCAAAAATACCTCAGGTAATAATGTGTTATCCCACACGCAGTTATTGTTCCGTAAAATAATATTGTTCCTATTTATCACTTGGTCAACAAGCGAGATTACATTAAATTTATAATTACAGGATGTAAGCTAACAGAAGCTTTAAGATAAGCCATGTTAATTGACATTTGTCTGGGCAAATGTTAGCATTAACTTGTAAATTGCCGTGAGTACCCTGTAGTGTTAATTGTTGGGTAATTAAGGAAAGAAAAATATTATTTGCAATATTAAGTAAAGAAGCCATAAGAATACAAAACTAATGATGAGTTATCCCACGCGCAGTTACTGTTCCATAAAATAAAATTATTCCCATTTATCACTTGGTCAACAAGCGAGTTTACATTGAATTTATAATTACAGGATGTAAGCTAACAGAAACTTTAAGATAAGCCATGTTAATTGACACTTGTCTGGGGAAATGCATTAACCTGCAAATTGCCGTGAGTACCCTGTAGTGTTAATTGACAGGTAATTAAAGAAAGGAAAATGTTATTTGCAATATTAAGTAAAGAAGCCATAAGAATATAAAATTAAACTAAAAATTAAGTGAAAAAGCAACAATACAAAATCAAGATCAAGATAATCAATATCACACCTCTATAAGATTCATGTAATACCACTTCTTAAACTAATATGATTTCAATTAAAAATAAAGAGATTCAGATGGAGATTTGAATTTACCTTTCAGGTAAGATTTTGCATTGAATATTTGCTTCAGAAAACATATATTAAAACAAATATAAAGGCAATATCCCAGAAAATAGAATAAGAAATGAAACAAAAATATTTATTTGATTATCTTTTATTCCCTTGAATCCTCTCTGCCCTTTTTGTATTCTGCCTTGCATATGGCGCAAACCCCGAATGCCACACAACATCTGCATCAATAAATCGAATCAAGGCTTAGCTTTCAATACCTTTTTCCGGCTTGGATCTCTGCTGTTTCTTGGTTTTTTATTTTTCTTATTTTGAGCCGTTTCCCCACCGCAAAATCTCTTGCGCTTGCTCACCAAATGCCAACGGCAAAGCAGAAGAGGCCAGAGTATAAAAAACAGTTGGTTTTTTTCTCCTTCTCCAAATGCCGTTTGGCCAAAAAATTCCATTGACAAAGGTCATAGTCGCAGACAGCAACAGCGGCAGTAACACCAGCAACAACAACAACAACAAGCAGCGGCAAAGACAAGCAGCATCAGCCGAAACGCCAAACAAGCCAAGAGCTGTCAGTGAGCCAGAGAGTGAGTGAGACCGAGCGCCAAAAGCGCAACAACTCTTAACGGTATTTTTGCCGGGGCTTTTCTACTCTTTGAAGGGGTATTATCCCATTTTGTAGGCTTTGCTTTAGGGGATTTTCAAGCTGTGAAGATCTAGAAGGAAAAGGTGTTGTAAACGGGATTTCCACATAATTCTCTGACTTTCCTTAATGTTCTAGGTTTTCTATATAATTATCTGCGTATTTTTAAAACTCACCCCCTATGTAATCAAATGTTCAAGTTAAAGTGGTCCCCAGGACGCTTTCTCATCAGCAAAAAACAACTACTAAGCTTAAAAAAGGAAGTACCTATTATTAAAATAGGATGTTTGAGGATAGTTTCAGGTTTAAACAGAGTCTTGACTTAATTTCACCTAGAAACTTATGGTTAAATACACTCCCGTTCAACAGGATTAACATTCATTTTGACTCAAATAAAAATAAAGAATTGTAAGGGTATTAAGAGCTCCATACCCCCACACAGTCCTTGTTTGCATCTTTCGTTTTTTTGCGCACATAACGTGCATTTGAATCATTCATAAGGCATGCGACGTCAACCTCGTTGAGCGGCAAACTAGACAAGACTACGGGCCTGGGAGTCGTCGTCGGAGTCGGGAGCCTCTGAAAAAACCAGTTTCCCACCATCCGACGAGCAACTTGGCAGGGCTGCCTGGGGGCCAGATGCAGTGAGTGTGGGTGGTGGGTGGTTTCTCGGAGGGGTTTGGCTTGTTGGAATGAACACACTCTGGTAAAATATGCAGTTGCATGTGCAAGACCCCAGAAGAGGCAAACTTCAGTGGCGCTCGCTGGAGAGCCCTTTTAGCCATGTCAAGCCATCAATAATACATTCGACGATGGCAAGAAAATGTGAAATGTGATATAAATTCCAGTTTTTATAATTATCAATTTTGCAAGAAAGCCAATGAGTCAGAGAGTTTGTGCGAACAAACTAAAGGTAGATTGGAATTCAACGCTCGATAAAAAAAATGCTGGACCACCGAGGGAATTTAAAACAATTAATAATTCAGGAAATATTTCACTGAATATCGAAAGGCAACCGCCTCTTGAAGCTTTGCATGCCCTGAAAACTTTATGGGGGCTTTATCTGATTTCAATTTTGATAAATGGCGAGTATTTTCAGTGAAATATGCTTGCAGTTTGTTACAAAATTTAATAGGTAAGCTGAGCAATTAGAAAAGCTATTACATCATGTTCTGGGCTTTAAAAAAAACTATTGGATAAATTTGTAAAAATGTATAATTTGTAGAAAAATAAGAAGGGTTCTCATGAACCTTAAAGGAACTCCATCAGATTTTAATTTTAATAAATGCTAAAAACAAAAAGAATCCTTGCTTGCAGTTTATAAGGAAACTTAATAGTCAAGCTTAAATATTAGAAGAGCTATTACATCATGCCAGGACATCAAAAAACCATCGAGTGATTTTATAATAATTAATAATTCAGGCAATATTTCAGTAAAAAATTGAAAGGCTCTGAAAACATTGCTGTAATTTAATTGCAATAAATGCAAAGTAAACAAATATGGAAAAACGAAAACATAAACCTAGAAAAGCCATTACATCATCCTAGGGCATTAAAAAACCATCTATAGCTGTCATTTCAAAGGGGCTTCCCATTCGATTCGGTCTCTGTTTGTCGCATTTAAATTAATCAAATTGTAACAGCTCTGTTTCACGGTTGTTTGTGCTCCCGCCATTCATTTGCATGCATATATTCCACTATAGACAATTCAATTACAATTATGTCAAATGAATACATTTTACAATTTGTGTGTGTTCTGCCTGAAAAGCATAATTGGCGTCTGGTAAAATGTTGAAATGCAATTATCAGCACATATGTAACACTGGAGTCGGAATCGGATTCGGAATTGGAATGAAACTGGTAGTGGCAGTGGGAATATGGGTCGAGAAGAGCGGTGCCAGACACGCTTTGTGAACTGCTAATTGACAGGTAATCAGTTTAACCGCTGAAAACAGCAACTGCGAAGGCAAAATACACACATTTTTCATATATGTTACAAAATGTTGTCGGAGGCACTAAAAGCTAATCACTGTTAGCCCCGCACTTCAACAGAATCTTTGCTTGTAAATTAAGTTAGACTCTTATCTGATAGCCATACTTATTGAATCAACATTAGCACTTAATTATAATCCAATTCAAAGCAATTGAAGCTACCAAAGGCAATCCAATCAAGATTGAAGAATATCGATAGAAAGTTACAGCAATAGCTGGAAGCAGTAAATGTGAACCACACAAACACAGTATGTTCTCGGTTTAATAAACAGAGGGAAGTAGTTATTTTATTTATTTAAAATAATATGCAAGCTCATAAAGTATAATATAGCAATTAGAATAATTTGAAACTAATATGTGGGTTCATTCTTAATTAAAATGGTTGGGTTTCTTCCTAATTACTTTACTAGAACCTAGAAATTAAACTTATATTTTCTTTTCCGAATCATATTTAAGCTTAAACCTTCCCTAAACATCATTATTTAAAACCTCCCCGTTAACAACGTAAAAACGTTTTCAAAATATATTCTACCATTTCTAGGTTTTTCTCTGTAGTAAAAAATGTAAATGCTTCTGGAAATGGCTTAACTACTATGACAACTTATCTTGCAACCATTACGCTTTCCTCTAAATACAAAATATCCACTGGTTTTAAAGCCTCGAAGCCTCGCTTGCTGTATGTAAAGCATGTCCACAGCTCTGAAGAGTAATTTGCTGCCAACTTTTGACTCACTGTTCTGTCGGAGCGACGGCGACAGCAATTGATGATTTATGTATGACCATCGACTTCAATTGTAGCCGGCTTCTGTGAACTTGAGCTGTGATTTCAGGCTCTGCCCCTCTCCGTGGGTGGTTCTATGGATAAGGATTGAGTGTTTGTTTGTTTGTTTGTTGTTGTTTCTTCAAGTTTTGCTTTTGGTTTTGCTTTGCTTGCTGCTGCATTGCGCCAGCTGAACATTTTTCGTAATTTAATTTTGCCGGGATTTTAATTAAAATAGAGCGCGCCGCGCTGTGCCGCGCTCAGCAGTGCAGAAAAATTCGCAGCACGTAACATCGAAAAACTGTCAAACTGCCATAAATTGAAATATTCTCGCTCCGTTCCCCCCATTTATTCCCATTCCCTGCCCTTTTGCGCCCCTATCTTGGCCTGGGCCACAAAGCGGAAGCTAACATTTTTTACAAGGGCCCAAAGAGTGGGCGCCTGCCTCTCTGAAAGCTTTCAAGCTGTGCTGTTTATTGCCACTGATAAGGCGGGACGACGTCTATACTATACGTCCCCGTCGCTGTGTACAGTAGTGGCTCGGAAATTTGAAAAACTTTTGCGTTTTGGGGCTTTAATTCGTCAAAAGTTTTCATTTTAAGCTGCTGTCCGAGTAACTTGGTTGTTGCTTTTGGCTAAATGTTCTAAGTAATTTAATACTTTCTATTAAATTTACTCTGGTTTACTGCAAAACTTTGGATATTGCATATTCTTTTCTGGCTTCATTTGTCTTAGAAGGTTTTTATTTATTTGTGTTCTTTGTTGCTGACGAGAAGTCTTTAGTTGGCTGATTTAATCCACATAAATCCAGCTTACTTTCAAGTCTAAATTAAATGTTTTTCTCAGATATTTGCAAGCTATATCTACATAAATGTATATAGAAAGTAAATTAGCAGAAGTTTCTTTTAATTTTCCTTATAAATTTATGTAGACATAGCTTGCAAATATCTTCGAAATATAAGAATAAAATGTAATAAAAGCTTGACAGTAAGCTTCATATTTTTAAACATTTTTATATAACTTTTGTTTTAACCACAGAGCTTGTAAAAAATATTTTTAAAATTGTTGTAGTCCCAAAAAACTTAAGTTTATTATTTTAAAAGAAAAATACATTAAAAGCTCAATAAAATCTTACCACATTTTAAAAACAAACCAAAAACTAAACTTCTAATGCTACCCGAAAATATGAAAAACTCATAATAATGATAATAGCTAAGTGTTATGATAACAACTAGAGGTTTTTTGGGAAAACTACCATTTTGGCAATTTATTAGCGAGCACTGTAGGTGAGCGCGGGAGCGCGTTCCAGGCTGCACTTGTGCCCAAAAACACTTAGCACGCTTGTTGAGTGTCTGGCGCGCACTTAAAAAAGCGCACAGCAATTAATTTGATGGAAATCTGTGTCAGAGCCTGTGCAAGAGCTTCTCAAACACGAGGCGGAAGCGATGCGGAGGCGGAGATAGCTGCATAAATGTTAACTGATCGAAACATATACGTGGTGGCCACCCAGAGCAAAAGCCTGCCGCCGCTACCTGCTGACAATATTCTATTATTAAGCACTCCGGGAAATCTGTGCATGAGGGCAATCAATTCGGAGTAATTTATTAATGAATTGGCGGCTGCGTTGGCGAAGGTCGCGCGGGTCCCAAGCAGCGACAAAACAATAAACGAGGGCAACAATAACGATTGTGACAACGCTTACAAAATGAAATTGTAACACAAATGCAATTAAGAGCGCAAAAAACAGAAACAGGAAAATAAAAAAAAAATAAAAGCAACTAAAACAAAAGGCGGGCGCTCAGTGAGTGAAAACAATTTGGAAAACGTAGGCAATTAAATGCAATTAATGAAATTGTACAATTAAGAGAGTGGTGTGTTTCGCTGACCAGCGGCCGCCGCTGATGACCATTTGGCGAGGGACCGGTTTTACATGAATTAGCGAGATTTTCGTAAATTTGCATACAATCCACATGGGATCCACGACATTTCACACATAAATCTCAATGTAAAGTTGAGCATGAGCCAGCGAAAATTGTATCATGGATGTATGACATGTAAAGACAGTGATATGATTTTTATTTTATGATTATATATTTTGATTTTTTAAGGCTGAGGTGATGGAGCAAAATGGACCTTAGTTTCGTGTTCTGCAATATCGCATTATTATTTTGGTCTTATAAAGTCAGTTTTAGGGCACTAAATGTGCAATAGAAATGATTTATTCTTATTAATTTGCTTCAAAACAATGAACTTAAGTTGATGAAGCTAAACGAACGCCATATTCGTGAGTAGCTTGGTGAAAAATACATAAAAATAAGTTTAAATCATCACAAAATCATTAAGGTCTTATAAACTCACTTGACAAAGTAGAACACTAGTGAAATTTTCCACTAACACGTTCGAGCATAATATGACAGACAACTAATAGAATGACACTTCTTTAGTAGCTTCTGCTTTCACACGTTAATTTGCATAAGCCACCCAAAAACAGGTTCCACTCATAAATTCATCAACTCACTGGCCCCAGCATGCTCCCCATAAATAAATCACTCGACTTTTAGTTGGGCAGGGAAAATATTTTGTATAATTAAGTACACTCGTTGGGCGCACACTTCAACAGCAAGTCGCGCTGAACTGAAATAAAAAATTTCACATAAATTTCAAGTGAGTTTGGTTTGTGTTCTTTCTTATTCTTTCCCTTTTTTCGGGGGTAATGTGCGTATGTAGGTGTTGTGGGGGCCCTGCACTCGGCACTTTAATGATCTGTGGCTGACTGCCAGCAAAAGTCGGGAGTTTTTGGGGCTCTGGAGAGCTCTGGAAGTCTGGAACTCCTCTGGCTGCCTGATGTGAAAGGCGCGTAATTTATATTGCACACAAATAAAATTTATATCAGCTTCATGTTGGCATGCAAAGAGGCGGTAAAGCCGACAAGTGAAGGCGAGTGATACAAATTAGCGCTATAAATACGCCCCGAACTCACACACACATGCGTTCCATACAGTCCACACAGCCGACGGAGGGGGTCTGCTTTTTGGAGTCATAAAAACAAATGCGTCCGTCCGTCCGTCCAGCAGGTTAATGAACTAAGACGACAGCGACAGATACAACGATGACGACGACAACGCCTCGCAATTTCAGCTAATAAAATGCTAATTTCCCCGCTCATCGCTGGCTAATACAGTCGCAGTCCACTAAGTCGAAGAGTAAGAAAGATACAAATACAGCAAGATATTTTCTTGACTCTCAAACTTTATAAAGCTTCAGAAATTACCAGGTTATATCCTATCAAGCCTTGAATTTCTGTACTTTATTTATTTGAATTAATCAAAAATATTTATGGCGCGAACGTGCTCTTCACAAATTGGTTGAGGGTTAAGTGAGTTCCACTGTATAATCTGCTGATAAAACCCAGCCAGGCTTAGATATGGGAATAGCAATTAAAAAGGGTCCCCAAAGGGGCACGATAAAGGGTATTGCGTCTGGGGAAAGGTAACACAGGTTGCTCACAAAGTGGATTGGCATTTTCCCGTTTTAATGACGTGTGACGGTTGGCTGGTAAAAAAATAAAGTAAAGGCTGCAAATATACAGCTGCTTAAATAATGTATTTGTTTGCTTTTGGCACGCACCTTTGTAAATATTTAATACCAAATTTAACCCAGTTAATAACTTAATAAATACCCCAAAAAAACAATAAATACTAATAACAATATGACTGCCGAAAAAACACACAAAAGTAATCCATTTGATTGACCTTTGGTAGCCGGCATCAATCAACTTAAATAGACAAAAAGCCATAAAAATTGCTTTCAAGATGAGATTTTTTCCCGGCGACGAACGCCAAAATAAATGGCCTCAAATTAAATGGGAATTTTCGAGAGGAAAACAAAAGAAGAAGGCGGCGGGAAACCTGTCGCCAAATCTAGAAAAATGTGTCGAAATACGAAAATTGACAGCTGAATAATGTATCTGGATATGGGGACATTATCATCATCATTATCATTTCCAGCCATCAACTATTCCAGGTTCATAAAGCGGATTTTTGCGCTAATTTCGTTCTCTCTTCGTTCTCTCGTCGTCGACGTGGAATCTTTTTGGCCGAGAAACAAAAAAGATTTCATGACACGCATTTTAATTAAAAGTAAATAGAAAGAGAGAAAAAGTGGGGTATATGGAGAGAAAGACAGAGAGTTGGAGCTTAATGCTTGCCATGTGTACACAGAAGAAAAAAGAAAAGAAAGAAGGCTATAATCTGCGAGATTTTATATTTGCAGCAAATATTTAAAGTGTAGCTGAAATTTTATATATTCTTAATTTGCAGTTAACTTTGTTTAAGCGACATTTGTAGAGTATTGTCAAAGACTGATTTAAGGGGTATAGGATGCCGATATTTTTTATATGAATATTTAATATGAAATAATGTTTCTGTGTAAGAAAGGAAAGTAACGAACTGGGGTATCGAAGAGGAGAGGAGACCTTCTTCATGGCCTTCTGCTGATTCTGCAGCAGTGTTAAATGTAGCAGAAGAGAATGAGGAGGATACGCGGAGGAGCGGGAGCGTTTAGAAAGCGGGAATATGCTAAGCGGAGCAGCGTTTGCATAGCAATTGCTCATTTACAGCACTCGAGTTCTTTTATCTGTGCCGTTTTTCTCTCTTTTATTTAAAACAAACTTTGTGTTTTTTTGTTATGCCGCTTCCCTGCAATTTGTAAAACTTTGCACGAAGCTGCGGGGAGACCGAAAAACAGAACCCTGTGCATAAAAGGGAGACAAATAAGTGGAACAAACGGAAAAAGTTTTTTTGAGGTTTGACATTCGGCACAATGGTAATTCTATTTAGACCATCATTGGGTGGCTCTTGGACCCGGAAAACCTCCGGCTTGGGTTTGACCCGCATCATTAATTTGTTTTTGTTTCGCTTTGTTCTGGCCTCTAATTATGCCCAGCAGCTTCGTTTATGCGATTAAGCCAATTATACAATGCCAAAGGTTGACTTAATTAAACGGCATTTATAAAATACTATTTAGTAAATTTGGGACCCCTAATTGAAGTAAATATTTGTTTAGGTTGCACCATAGCTGAACTAAACGGTTTAAATTCATGTAGTAAGCAGAACAGCTGAAAAATGATTATATATTTCAAAATATGTCATTTAAGCTGCACTAAAATCGAGTCAAGTAATTAACCCAACACAAAAAGGGGTTTACGATCACAGAAAACCATAAAATCTACAAGTGGTACACCTTTTGAATGGGCTTAAACCAATTTGTAGAAGTTAAACCAGTGAACAAGTGAATAAGTGAACCAGTTAAGAGGAGAACAGGTGAACAAGATAACAAGAGTAAGAGTGAACAAGTATACATCCGAGATAGTGAACTGTAGGAACTGAATAGGTTAAACAATCCATAAAACCTCTAAACTGCAATTTTTAAATAGGTTAAATGTACATTTGTGAAGAAGTTAAACCAGTGAACAAGTGAATAAGTGAACCAGTTAAGAGGAGAAGAGGTGAACAAGTAAACAAGATAACAGGAGCAAGAGTAAACAAGTAAACATCCGAAAGAGTGAACTGTAGGAACTAAATAAGTTAAACAATCCACAAAACCTATAAGCAGCAATATTTAAATACGTTAAATGTACATTTGTGAAGAAGTTAAACCAGTGAACAAGTGAATAAGTGAACCAGTTAAGAGGAGAACAGGTGAACAAGTAAACAAGATAACAGGAGAATGAGTGAACAAGTTAACATCAGCGATCGTGAACTGTAGGAACCGAATAAGTTAAACAACCCACAAAACCTCTAAAGTGCAATATTTAAATACGTTAAATGCACATTTCACTTGTTTACAAAAATGGTAATCCATCCTGTATCTAATTAATGGAAACGTGTGATAATAATCCGTTGATAATTGCTTATTTTACCCAATCGAATTTGGCAAATTTAAATTCAACTGAACTAGACTATTTACCATATTTACAACTGCATTTTAAATAGCAATAAAAATTCGATTTGGTTTAAATTGCACAACTTCTATTCAATGCCTAAACTAGTTAAGCGAAATTAAATCAAAGCAGGTCAGTGAGTTTCCGAATGAAAAGCCCCAACCCACTCTTATCACAAAAACCAATCACGCATGAACGCACATGGGAGTAGGGAGTAGGAGTAACAGATGCGGCTAGAAGGGCGGAAGGGGGCGTGGACATGATTCGATGGTTTTGCGGTTCTTCTCCCTTTAGTCGCACCCTACTTATCCGCTTTCCTCCATCTGGCGACATATCGCCACCAGTCGAGGATCTCCACACACACAGGCAGGCCAATCTCGCTTTGTGCCATTAAAATGTTATTTCCTTATTATTGCCTTGACTTAATCGTTTTCCTTGCAGCACTGAGCTCCCTCTTCCCTTCAGCTGGTTCTTTCCTCTGCTGTCCCACTTTTATCGCACTCTCTTTTCCACTTACAGACACATATAGGGGACAATTGTGTCCCCACAGCCCCATAATGGAACAGTGGTGCTCAAATAAGTAGCATTAAGTATTACTTCCACAATATGGTAAATTTTTTTTAGGCAAGAAAATATTTTGGGGGTTTCACAGAAATCATAAGGGGTTTGAAATTGGTTAAAAATGTGTATAAAAGTATGCAATAAAATGTTTGAGATACGATATTACATTTTGTAGCCTACTTTTAGACATATTTATAAAGGATTTTATACCATTAGTGATTTCTTTAGAATATTTAATACTTAATTTAAGTAAAACGGTTGAAGTAGATTGGTAAATGTTTTGTTTAATATTTAAATGCACAAAACATATAATTTTAATCTTTAACCATAGGTTATCTTATTTTATTATTATTATTCTTTATTTTTTATTTTTTCTGAGTATCAATATTACTTTGATCTTCACTGTATCCACATATGACAGACTGACGGACTTTATTCCACCATTTCCACTCGGCTCTACTCGTTTTCATGTGATGCGTGTCCATGACAATGGAACACAAATTTCTATGGCACACATTTGCGTATTTCTGCTCCACTCTCCTCTTACTATTTTTTCAGAGAGGGAGCTTACACAACCACATAATCTCCAAGCGGGCGCCGTCGCTACAAACTAATGCAAAGTGCCATCCACATCTATATATCAAAGAATTCCTGAGTCATCGTTGAGCATTGTGATTATAATGAGGCAACATCTGTAGATGGTGGCGCTTGGGGAAGAAAAGGATTTTAAAATTTAATTTAATATTGCGAAATTCCTGCTGGCAATTCCCTAGCTCCTTTTCAGACAGAGTTCCCCATAAAAATCCAGCTTTTTGCTATGAAAATAATCCTGGTTCTTGGATTGTTCCTAGTATTTGCACAACAATTTAATTGTGGGAAGATGAAAACACAAAAAGGTAATTCAAACCCACAAAAGAAGTAAACTTAATTGTGAGATATTTTCATTTGAAATTGTTATTAAAAGAAATAATTCCATTGAAAGTATTTTCAGAGAGAAAGACAAGCTGTATTCTTAAGTGAATTTCAAAAGTGGATTTCCTTTTTAATTTTATTATACGAGGGGGCTTTTGTTGATGCTCCTTTATTTCCCATTGTGCTCACTTCTGTGTTCATTGATTGTTACGACTTTCGGCTTATTGGTTATGCAAATGGTATTGGTTCCAGCCCCGAAATTGATTGGGAATCACCCAAAAGGGAGGAGACTGATAAGGCAGGGAGCTTAGCATGTGGCAAGTGCCATTGAACTAATTAAAATACCTTGCGTAACTGCTGTTCGATGCTGTGTCTTAACAGTGTGGCACAGTAATTAACTAGATTGCGCCCAAACCATCAAAGGTGACACGTGAATTCGAAAAGCTCAAATTGTTGAGTGCGATATTGTGTTTGGAATAATGTTATGTGGCGTGCCCTGTGCTATCTCACCGACGTATGCCTCAGATAACAAATGGAACATTCTTCCTGGCTACTTTTCATGCACTAATAGTTGATCAGAATTTATGGGGCCACCACCCCATGGAACCCACCCACGTTTTGCATTGCGCCCAGCGGAGCTGCGTTGCTAACCTTGGTAAATATGCTGTGCTGGCTGCTGCGCTGTTGTTGCCTCAGCAATTGTTGCTGCTGGGTGCTGCTCACCGCGTTGCCAACTTGGCTGTTTTCTGGACAAATCTGGTTATTTTCAAAGGTTGTATATACTCCAAAACCGTAGCAGTTTGCGGTCTACCGCAGTTCTAACTATTGTTACATGAAACTAATTTATAAATTGCTTCAATATGGAAAGATTACCTTTAAATAATTGTGAATTAAGGAAGCAAAGGCTTAGAAAAGTTATATTTGTTCGAGTTTAATCTTAATATTCCTTCAAACCGCAGGAGGGAAGATTTAATCATATAAAATCACATTTTAATCGCTCTCTGCAAATGATTCCACATAACCAGCGCTATTTTTGGCACCTCTGCAGACGACAAATTAATTATAATGTCATCATTTGACGACTAACCAGTTAGTTGATGAAAGGGAAGCTCGACTTATTTTATTAGCCATTCTTATTTAAAGCCAACATTACTCTCCGGTGCTGCTTCGCTGACTGGCTGGCTGCACAACGGTCTCTGGGCTTGGATTCAGCTGGTCCGGGCCCTGGCTTTGTCAAGTTCGACCCTGGGGGCATGGCTCATAAATTTCCCGCTGCTATTGCAATATGAAATATATGCAACATAATTGAATTGCGACTGTGTAGGAGCGCATGCCTCGGTGTGCGCGGCGTACTGTTAATTTTTAATTTATGCTCATAAATAATCAAGCCATTTTCATTAGACGCACACACGGCTGGGAGAAGAAAATGAAAAGAAAAACCGACACACCGAAAATATGCAGACTCATGCAAATTGTAAAGAAATGGTAAAGTATTATGTTTCATAGTTTTATAGAGATTTCTTCAAGTCATATTATGTGTCATGACTTTTTAAAGATTACATGGAGCACTGAACACGTTCATTCCTCGTTTTATTTTGTTTGTTAAGGCTTTCAAGCTGCATTAAAATTTGCAGAAAAACAAGAACGAGCATCCTGCATTCTTTTATACATTTCTTTATGGCAAATATGTAGCACTAAGATATTTGCTTTTCGCTTGTGTTTTTCATTTTTGTTATACATTTCCAAGAGAGCATAATAACAAAAAGAATTTCTCGACTACCTCCGGCTCAGAAATATTTCTAGCCTCCTTATGCGCCAAAAATAGAAATAAAGAATAAAATGCCTCAATTCCGGATAGATTTCTGTTTCTTTTTTCAAAGTGGGGTAACGGGTGT
Organism: Drosophila triauraria; assembly: GCA_014170255.2. Classification (NCBI taxonomy): domain Eukaryota; kingdom Metazoa; phylum Arthropoda; class Insecta; order Diptera; family Drosophilidae; genus Drosophila; species Drosophila triauraria. The sequence continues at coordinate 6,091,391 of CM024334.1, read as the reverse complement.
AGGTCTTTCGGGGTGCTAAATGCCGCGTAATCATTTTCGGAAGCTCGTAAAAGCGCAACGAGAACGAAAAAAAAACCGAGAAAAAAGCGTGATGAAAAGAGAAAAGCGAGGGAGTCAAGAGTGGAGTGCGAAAGCTGTGCAAATATATATATAGTTAGCTACGTCAGCTGTGCTTTACTGGCGCTGTGTGCGGATCTGTATCTGTGTGACATTCGAAGCAGCACCAACGACGGCATCGAAAGAAAAAAAAAAACCAAATTAAATAAGGCCAATGATGCTTGTAATTGTAGCTCCAGTTGGCTCTGGCACTCTTGTTGGTTTTGCAACTGCTGTTTTTTCCAGATATTTTTTTAGCCCCTTCCCCAGCCAGCAGCTTGACTGTTTTTGGCGGCCAATTGCACTTTCAAGGCTGCAGCAACTTCGGCTCGAACACTTCATCTTCTCTCCATCCATCGCCCACATGGGCAAACAAGTCTTAAAAACTCATTAACGTTTTATGATGTGAAAAGCGAAGCCGCCGGCTAAGCACTGGCCACTGTCACCACTGTCAGTTGCAGCACGTAAAGAAATATTGGAAATTTTTTGAGATCGATTTAAGGATTTTAGTGAAGATTTAAGACCACTAAAAGCACTGAAGAAAGTCAAGGAAAACCCTTTTTATTTAAGAATAACATTTTGGTAAGGCTTGGTCTTTGTTAATATGAAATCTTGAGTGATTTTTATATTTTTTCAAGTAATTCTAAAAAAACTCTCATACAGTGAGGTCGAAAATATATAAACAGATAATCACATTAAGTTTCCTGACTCTGTAGAACGTTTTTAACAAAATTTTACAAATTTGTGTAAGGAAAGGTTTCGAATTAATTTTAAAAAATACAAAAGAAAGATACCCTATAACACCTCCAAAATGAATCCTATTTTTCCCCCTGTACTATAATACCCAGAGACTTGTGTTGACTGCCCCCGTTGCACACTTGCTGCACTCAATCAAGCCTGAAAACCCGGCGAGGGTAGGAGGATATGAGAGGGTGGCGGCGGGTGCTTGGGGACTACAAAACCCGGGATGAGTTGTCTTCATTTTGCTATGAGTGGCAGGCAGGCAGCCGACAACTGCAACAGGCCACCCATAAAAGATGACAACGGGGCCCGAGCATAATTTTTGCTCTGCTGCAAACTTTTTTTGGTCGAGAGAGTGGCTAGATGAAAGAAAAAAGGAATTTAAGAGTGACCTAATGGACTCTGGCATACCCTAAAGGGGATTATGAGACAAACCAAAAGAGGTTTTAGCTAAAATAATAGGACTAAGGCTTTTTAGGGAGGTTCATATGGCTAGAAATGTGACAAAAAGTTTGAAATAGAAAGCATCCAGGAATACACTAAAACCAATGCTAAATCTGAGCTCTAATATCAAAGTTCACGCTAATTTCCTATACCAAAAGATGGCTCAAACCAAAAAGAACCTCAATTAACAACTTCTCGACTTCGATGCGTGTTCAACCCAAATAGATGTTACCTATAAATAAAAATTGTACACAGACATTCCATCACAGAGTGAAGAGATAAAGAAAAACTCGATCATGAACAGGAAACCGTGTTTTTAAGACCACAACATTTTGTCATCTCATCTGTGGGCAACTTTAACGCCGCTGCTTTCTTGCCACGAGAAGAACCTAACAAAAAACCACAGTGACATTGCTATAAAACCCCGGCTACATCCTAGACAATTACGATAGAGTAAAACCCGCTTTACTACGGGGAAATCTTCACTCGCACAACACAGCATCGCACTTGCTCTTCTTCTGCCGCTGCTGCTGCTGCTGCTGCTGCCTTTTCCAGCTATAACTGTACCTGCAGGTGTGTGTCAGTTGTTGTAGTTTTAGTGTTTGCTCCGGGGAATTTACGAAGCGTTGATGGCTTTCTCCTCTAAGACTCAATTTTATCGAGAGGGAGATGAGAGAAAGGGGGAGCGAGGGAAGAAGAAATGGACAACATTGCTACACTGCCCCAGCTTGGGAGATGAGGGGCGGCGGCAAGCAGATGATATCTCGCCCATTAAAAGTGGCCAGCAAAAAAGTTGTCGTTTATTGGTGGCATGGGCCAGTTTTATAGCTTCATTTGCACACAACAACTGCTGCAGAGGCCGAGGTCAGGTCGGCATTAGGCTGGAAAAAAGGGGGAGTGTGGATAGTAACTGGGCGAACAGTGGGCGTGGCAGGTGCAAGGCGATCGCTATTCCTCAGGCGGAACGGTAGCTGGTAAACCTTCAGCGGCTGCTGATTAATCGAAAGCCTTGGATATTAAGACGCAATGTGTTGAAAAACTATTTTGATTAACTTAACTTTGAAGATTTTATATTATTAAAGAGATATTAGTTAAGAGTGTAGAAATATAGACTTGTTGGAGAAAAAACTTTCCATGGAAGTACAGAAGTTCTTATCTCTTGGTTACTTTTACTTTTACTTCCTTTTTTTAAGTGAAATGTATAATGTTATCACAGCTCATTTCCTTATCCATTGAACTACCTTTAGTTGTTGCTTCTGCTAACCGTGCTATCTAGTAATTATGGCAGACTCAAGTGAGTAATGCCGACAAAAATTCCAAAATCACTCTTTGTGCAATCTTTGAAAATTTAAGGCACTGTCGACGACAAGCACACTTCCGAGAAATCTTTCCCACAATCAGTGCTTCGTCTTTTTGTTGTTGCGTCTTCCGAACGAAAGTCACGACCCAAGCGAGCATTATTTCTCCCCGAGCCCGATGGTCACCACTATCATCATCATCAGGCCACAGTGCGGCCAATAAGTACGTGGCCCATTGTCATTAGCCGTGGGCATTAATTGCACCCATGAATAGCACTCTGACCTTAATGCATTCGGTTACACAGAGCGGCTGATAAGAAAAAGAAGAGAAATGCATTCACAATGCCCGACAGCAAACGAGGGGCGGAAAAATGGGAGAAATCAGCAAAAATATGCATTTGTTTATTTCTTATCTGCGGGGTTTTTTTTATTAAGAAGAATTTTAAAATTGGTACCGGGGTTTCCTTGAAATTATTAATGGCCTTACTTTTAAGGTTGTTAATAATGCAATTATTAAAATTTTAGGAATAGAATAAAGAGGAATCTGATAAAGAACCCATGTTTTCAAGTGCATTTCCAAACTCGGAGTGTATAATATTTTTAAAATTATAGCTAACATCAATATGGGGTTATTAAAAGGTTCTTAGGAATTTGAAAAGATTTTATAATTAAGAGTCTTGTGTTTGGAAACTATAAAGTACGACGTACTTCAACCAAATGAAGTTTTATTACTTTTTCTGAGAGGGAATTGTAGCTGATGATTCCTATAAAGTCGAAGAACGGGTTGTCTTCAAATATTATTAGAACGCGATGAATCTTCTGCCCCGAAGATTCAACGGATATTTTGCACGAACCGGTTTAATTGGCTCGACCTCCAATCAGAATCAAGTTCACGAACGCAACTGGAATTACTTGCGCCAGCTTAAGACCCAATAAGTAAATGTGTGTACGAAAAATGTACGGGAAAAATAAATGGAAATGGAAAACTTACCGTGTGGCGAAAAACCTTTTGGAAGCTGCTGCGAGTTGGCCGCGGCTGCTGCTGCTGCAGGAGATAAAGATAAAGAGAAAACAAAAATTGGTTGAAGAAGAGCAGCAGCAGGATTATCGCGAGTCGGTGTGTGTGTATATGTGGCGAATTAAAGTGACCAACAAAAACATTCACACATACATAGGAATGAACGCTAACTAACACACACGCAGGCACGCAGAGAGCGAGAGAGAGGGGAAATATTCGAAAATTGAACACGTTTACCGCGATTCCGGCGGGGGTTGTGGGGTGTGCCGAGCCGTACCCGAACCCGTACCGCCCCTAGAATGTGGGCGACCCGGTTTATTTACACGTCGCACGCCCGGATTTACTTATACTTATTATTATGGACCGCGCCTGCTGCACTTTCTACTACTACCACCTCAGCTCTCTCTTATCCATGTGTGTCCGCGTATCAAGTGCTCACGTATGCATCCGGGTTCGTTTGATTTGTTTTTGTTTTTTTTTTTGTCAACCGAAAAATTTGAGAGATCTCTATTGCCCGTTTACTCACAATTGCACTTGCACCAGCACTGAATCTTCTTTAATGAATAATTAAACATGCGCGACGCGACATTCCTCGGCAGAAAAAAATTTACAACTAAAGGTGTGACCGCATCGGTGTTTCTGATTGGATTTCGGCTTTTCGATTTTTGAATGAGCGTATTTTTTCTTTACGGCAACTGGTCACACCAAGTTGACAAGACGTAATCTAACTACGTAAGTGAACAAAAACATGAAGATTTACGACGTAAGGAAAATACCGAAACGATTAGAAAAATCCACGGCAACTGGTCACACGGAATAAACAGGTCTTAAATCACGAAAAATTATAAATTAAATATTATTTAAATATTATATTATTAAATATTGTCAGTACCATATCGTCCTATAGGCAAATATCATCGAAACCCCGGACATGGAAATCTTGCGGAAAGGTGTAAAACTTTGCTAAAGCATAACGAGACAGCGGTTGGCGCCATAATACATTTTCAAATATTGCTTATGTTGACAACATTAAGTTTTCAAATTATTTCCTCAAAAAATGTAGATAAAGCTTTAAAGAAGATGATGATACATTTTTCATATTTTTTTTTACTTTTCCCCAATAAAACACAAATCTATCGATTACTTTTGCATTTATTTGCCATTAAAACTCCGCTGAAACGACCAAAACTATATGGTGTTTTATTCTCACATTGATTAGCTAAATCTACAAAAACTACGTAGACTTTGTAAAATTGTATTTCTCTTGAAACTTTCAAGGTTTTCATTTCTCGTAAAGGACGTACTAGTATGCCTTAAGCCTTAGACCGAAACTATATACGTCGTAATCGTAATTAAACTTATAGGAAAATTTATACACATTTCGTTGCCAAAAGGAAAGGATATTAAGAAAAAATACGCCTTAATTTAACAAAATTATTCCGGGAACCAAATAAAATTGCAAATCAAATTCGCCATGTAACTCTGAGATAATCTAAGCACTGAACTTTAGCACGAACCAAAATCTTAGACATCGACTTGCCAACTTTCGCGTGCAATCTAAGTGGTAATAATAAGTATACGCAATGGGTAACGATGAACGGACACCTCACTTTGGCGTACGGGCGGCGCTGATCTTCTGCTTCTCGGCATCGGTGAACTCCAGGATGCTCTCGATGGCCTGCAGGTGGCCCTGCGAGTTCTCCTTGTCCGTGAGGAAGTAGAAGATGGCGCTCTTCAGGAATTGCAGCGTCACCTCCGGATCGACGTGGGTGCGATTCTTCTGGGCCTCCATAAGGCGACGATAGATGGTCTAAATACATTTTTACATAATTCGCATGGGTTAGTTCGGAAAGAGAAGAGAGTGCAGAGAAAGTATGAAAGAATTAGTCAGAATCTTCGGTTCGAACTTGAAATCGAGAGAGCGTGGTGGTGGTTAGTCGTAGAAATAAAATGTATTTACAAAAGGTTCGTTTTAATCATTTGGTGGTGCCTTTGCCATATGAACATTTAGGTTATAATGTTATGTATGTAACACTGAATAATTTGGGATATATGGTTATATGGTTTCTGTTGGGCTTAAGTTGGAATTATTGATTACTTGGAGGAGAACTTGAGAGATGAACCACATGCTAAATGGATCTTAGTTAGAGATTAATTAGCTTTTGTGTCTCGTCTAGCCGGGTAAAGTGTGTGGTGGAGATGGAAAAGAATCGAAGCTATGCATCGATATTTAATCGATAATCATCAATGATTTTCCATCTCTAGTGTGTGGTCTTGTGTAATTGATGTTGTTTGAACATACCTCTAGTTGTTTTACCTCTACCAAAAAGTTTTTTTGGAAACAACAAGTACTTACAAAAGAAATAACTCATGGAAAAATGTTAAAATGTTCAGAAGAATAGTCAGTTTTCTTAAAAAGGACCCAAGAACCTCTTACCCTTGCCCATGAGCGCGGATGCAGATGAAAATGCTGGTTAGTCTCGATAGAAGTGAGGTGAGAGTTGTGGGGGTGGGATTTCTGGATGGTAAGACCCAATGTTCGATACAGCCAATGTGCGTGATCAAATCATAAAATGCAACTGAAGATTGCTTCTTTTTTTTTTGGTAATTTTGAAATAATAAATCAAGAGTTAGTTGGGTACATTAGTTGGGGAGTTTTGTTGTTAGGGATATTACAAACCTTACGCGCGCCAAGTACCCACAAAGAAATCGCCTCTTTTGCAGTAAGGAGAGCATTATTACTGCCGCACTCTCTCATTCTGCACTCTGATGCCTACAAAAATAGTTTGGTTTTTGGTTGTTTACGACAGAAATATTTAAATTTAGAAAGATTTGTTTGCTTTTTTAGATAGTAAAGTTTAAGGTAAATGAAAAACATAACCAACGAAAGAGGGCTAAGGTTTAAATCCAGCATGCGATTGGAACGATTCGGTATTGAAATACGAGTATGTGAGTCAACTGTACTTTGTTTACTTCATGCACTGCTTGCTCTCCGCACTACGTGAGACTGTACTTAAAGGCTACTCGAACTCGCAACGCAACTGGAATGAAACGGAACGGAACGAAAATGAAACAAATCGAAATGAATTGAAAGTAAACGTTGCATTTAATGTAAGTTTGAATGGGTGTTCTTGCTAAAAATTAATTATGCAAAATGGTCTTAAGATCTAGGAACGAAATCAAACGAAAATGTTGCTTGCTTGTATGCTTGTGTCGATCGATCAATCGGCGGGCATTTCAATTAACTGCCGCTTTTCCAGCCAGGCAAAGTCAGCCCAATTGAAGTGCCACGCCCACAAGCACATAATGGAGAGAGAAGGTGAAGCGAATGCGTGTCGTATCTCATGTCGAGTTGTGTGTGGTTGTGGCTGTTGCTGTTCTTGTGACGGTGTCGAGCTGAGCTGAGAGAGCTGAGATGATGCCTCACGATGCAACAAAATGCAACACACAAAACAAAACCGAAAATAGGATGAGGAATATATTGAAGAATCTTACGCGTATGTTCTCCAACTCGTCCTGCGTGCTCTGCAGCTGGTGCAGCAGCTCGTTGATCGACACCTTGCTCTCCGGCTGACGCTGGGCCAATTCCAGGGCCTGAAAAACATGAATCCATGACATATTCACTATTCGATTGGTAAGTTGTTGGATAATTACAAAACCCTATAGATAATATCTAGATATTTATGTATTTTAAAGTCCCGACTTTGATTTAATTTCAAAATGTACAGCTGATATCCAAAAAAGTTATACAACCTACAAAAGCTACTGAAAAACTACAGCTTGAGAATAAAATAACCTACAATCGCCTTTAATATTTATATGAAAAATGTAAATAAATAAAATGATAATATTAAAATATTCCCAGATCGTTCCTAAGGAAGTTATATCCTAATTTCGGTAGAAATCTTTCTAGAAGGGACTTAGCCTCTTAAAAACGAAATTCCCCACCTGATCCGCTCTCGAAATGCGCTCTGCCTCCTGTCCCTGCTGGTACATGTGCAGGTACATCTTGTTCTGCTTCTCCTCGTGCTCGATTAGCTTCCGCTGCAGATCCTCCAGCTGCTTCTCCAGCTCCCGGATGCGCTGCTTGGCCTGCTCGTAGTCCGGCACCATGTCCGAGTATCGGGTATTGCACTCCGCCAACTTCTGCAGCAGTGCCTCCACCTTGTCGTTGTGCGAGCGCTTCAGATCGCTGGTGGCGCTGTCCTGGCTGCGAATGAGTTCCTCGATCCGGTGCTCGTACATGCGGATCAGCTCCTGGCGCTGCAGTTCGTAGTTCTCCAGATTGCTGGCGGCATCGGCATCGCCACCGCCGCAGGCCACATCCGGCTCCCCGTCCGGTGTGGCAGAGCCGCAGGCCTCGCTCTGCGTCTGGGAGTCCTTTGAGTGCACCGAGGACATGGTGAGATCCTCGAAGTGGCCGGAGTCCGCGTATGAGCTCTGCATCTCGGCCGACATCTGCATGGCCTGCAGCTGCTGGTGCTGCAGGGAGTTATTATGCGGCTGGCGGATGAGGTGCCGGGGACTGCCCTTGGCATTGCCCTCGTCCACCATGTCCACGATGGGCGAGACATCCTGGGAGGTCTTTAGCTCCGCCTCTCGCACAGTTACCGCATCCGACGAGGCGGACCGCTCCTCCGGCGAGCTCAGCGAGGCCTTGAACAGGCGCAGCTCTACGACTTCCCGCGTTAGTCTCAGAATTTCCGTGTCCTTCTGCTCGAGATCCTGGCGAGCAATGCACAGCAGCTCTTTAAGGCGCCGGATCTGGCGCTGGGCCCGCTGCGTGGGCGTGAGATAGTCGGGTCCCACCTGGCCGGCATAGTTGGAGCAGTGCACCACGTACTTCATCTTGCGTCCACTGAAAGTGGTACCGTTTCTAGAGGAGAATAGGTAAGGAAAGGTTAGCAGAAGCTGATGAAATTTAATTAATTATATTAATCAATACCACCCACCTGGCCACATAGGGGTGCTCGCAGGACATCGTTGAGCGTCCCGAGGTGGTGGTGGCAAAGGAGTACATCGAGTCTAGATCATCGTCCAAATACGTGCTGGGCGAATCTGGGGTGACTGGCGGAGTCCTTGGCGAGACCTTGGACTCGTGCAGCGTGGACAGATGCTTGTTGGCCGCCTTGCCGCAATTTCCCTGACGGATGCAGGTGTGTGGCGGCGCCTCCGGAGTCGAGCCAGGGGGTGCCTTGCTCAGCAACGGTGTCTGATGCGTCTTGGGAGTCCTTGCTGTGGGTGGAGTCTCCTTGCTGGCGGTGCCACTGCTAGCGTTGCCGCTGATGTCACTGCCGCCGCCGTTCAACTTGAGAGACTGGAAGATGGTTGGAAGACTGGGATTAGCCGTGGAACTAACTATCTCTCGCCGATGTGGTGGCTGCCTCTCAATAGCTTAATCTTGTTTCTTGTATTTTCTAATTTCGCTGCGTGGCCGCTGCTCAGTCGTGCATGGATTTTTGTGGATTTTTTCGCAACACAAAACAAAAAAGGCAAAAAGTATCGGCGTGAAATGCAGGGTAAGCCAATTCGAATTTGCAACGCCCCTAGAAAAGCAATTTGTTGCCGTACATTTTTAGCAAAACACTCTGTTCGGCTTGTATTCGCATTCGCATTCATTCGCCTCGCTTACTTTCATTGACCTCTAAATTCCCTCGGATCCCAAGCATTTTTGTGGTCAATTAACTGCTCGTTAGTCTGGCTCTAAGTTGGCATTTAGCATTTCGCATTTAGCCAGTTAGCCGCTGGGCAGCAGTTGGGACTAGCTGAAATCGCGGCTGCCTCGATTAAATCATTAACTTGGGGAAATTATGCGAAAATCTATGGATTTCTCTGACTTATTTTAGAGGAAAAATAAAGCAAACATATGCAGAAAATAAATAAGAGGTAGTTCAATTAGTAAAGGCTTATTAATGGAGCTAATAAAAGTTTCTTGAAGAAGTATCTTAGTTTTTAGGAATCTATTTCTTGCTTTAAAAAATGGTAGAGGTCCTGTAACCTGTTCTGTTTACTCAAAGAATTGATAAGGTTGCCACACTCCGCAGAATACTTAATGTCTATAAAGGCTTTCAGTTTCTAAATTTACTTGCCATTGCCTCTGGAGAATACATGGTATTCCTATGTGTGTTAGAATAGGAAAAGAAACACAAACATTTAACTTGATTGAAAACGAAAAGAGAGCGTTGATAGACAGAACTGCTCAAACAATATTTTTTTAAGCCTTAGGCTTACTATAAATTGACATTTTTAGTCTTAGTGCTTATAATTCTAACTACAAATGGGGTTAATAAGAGAGTTTTGTATCATTATTATTATATAAAAACCCTCTCTTTCAGCAGTAACAACTTTTAAGACATCGTCGTAGGTTTTCCCATCAATTTTATCATCATTGGCGCCAAAGACAAAGCGGAAGTCGCCATTAATAAGTCATCGGAACTATCAAAAGTGACAGTGACACTTTCATTAAGTATAGACTGACCAGAGTTGCATTTATTTTTTCAGAAAAGATACATTCACTTGTAATACAAAAAATTAAGGTTAAGCTAGAGGCTTAAACCAAGCAGGCTGACTTCCCCTAATTAACTAATCAGAATAATCTAGTTAGTCTTTGTTCAAAGATATAATTACTAATTCCCCAAGTAGTCAATCACGCATTTAAGCACCAATCACAGTCAACTAAGTACTAAAACCCATTAAGTAAATATGTGACAACATAGACTGGCAGTTCATTGACTGGCACTACATTGATTCTTTTGTTGTCCCCAAATGTGTAGTGATTTAGGACTGACCACTAACCCATTTTCTTCCCTCTGTTTTTGCCTTCATCAGTAGTTGGTTGACTAGAGCCGAGGCGTTGTCAGCGATTGGTTTCTGACAAATCTGTTTAACTGCCCCTCGCATTCCCATTCCTCAGAAGGGAAGCTTCTGAGCTGCTTGGCATGAATATTTCATAATCTGTAATGAGTTTCTTGCTCTATTTAATTGCCCAAGTTCTGGGGAATAATTCACGGCACAGCAAAGAAACTGTTTACGCACGGCCACACAATGGCTAACAAAACCTGACTTGTAGGGCCCAGACACTATCTCGGGCTATAACAAGCGCTCTTGGCCACGTTACGTTACGCACTCGAGCCCCGGCCCGGGCTGGATGCATTCTACCTAAGTTCAGCGACTTAAAGTCAGGCCACAGTCACGTCCCGAGCATCTAACTGGGCTTATACGGCGCTCAGGTGCCATCAATGAAGCCGCTGACTAAGAAAAATCAATGACTTTGATTCTGCATAGAAGAGCATGGGCGGGCAGGTGAGGGCCAACATTGCAACAAACTCACGTAATGGCCAACTCAGCCCATTTGGCACTCGGGCCAAGCCCACTGTTCTAGTCACGTGTTGACAATCACTTCTCGCTGCAGATACTATATCCGTATAGTATTCCCAACCAAGTTCTTTTTGGCTATAAAAGGACACCAAAAACATTGGCATACTTTTCAGGGTCGCCAAAAAAGGAGGAGAAACAATGGCTTGGTAATGGATTGCCAAATTCAGACAAAGATTGTAAAGTCTTTAAATTTAATTAAGGCTTTTTGAAAGTTAAGGAATTTTAATAAGAGAAAAAGTACATAATTTATTGTATTCACTTTTATAAACTCACAACTCTCTAAGCTTGCCTTTTAATCTTTCTTTATAAACTGTGTAAATCATCCCTAATGGCATTAAGTGAAATTTTATACCACAAAACTTTTTGAAAAGCTTGAAATTCTTGTTATTCAGACAATTTCGGTAAAACTTGTTTCAGAAAAAGCTTGGTTGCTTCCTTTTTTTTATTTCTTTTCTTTTTAAGTAAATTATTCCGAAATAAATCAAGTAATTTCTTGTCAGCATTATGAATGCCGTAACCACACCTGGCTTTGTCCTGTTCCCACTGGAAAACACTCATAATTAGGACAGCCCGTGTTGAAAATCAATAGCGATTATGAATTAATAATACAGAAGGGCCAACGAACTCGGCTTTTAATGATGGCTAAAAATATATGTGGCGAGCAAGCCGCGTAATTACCATTTATGAGCCATGGCCCCAACAGAGTTGTTGTCTTCAATTAAAGGCGCTTACTTAGTACTTAGTAGGTACCCGGGCTTTCTTCGGCAGAACAAGAGCAATAAAAACACAATGCACGCTTCACTCGGTGCTCCCTGGAAATTGTTTAGGGTTTTTTTTTTTCGAGGTTCAAAAGTTTAAACTTTAAGCTATATCAGAGAGCTCAAGCCGCGGATCTTGTGCACGCGGCCAGTATAAAAAATCAACTGAAACGCAAATCACTTGGCCAAGAAGCGAAAAACCCAGGGAAAGAGAAAAAGGAAAAAGAAAAAGACGAAGAAGATACGAAAAAGAAGCGCCAACAACAACCCTGGGAAGCAGCAGCTCAAAAGGGGGAGGGATGAGAGGTGGAGAAAAGCTGCGCACTTGCAGTTCACCTCTTTCTCTCACTCCCCGAGAAAACCAAACAAACCGAGAATCAGCTGTTTCCTAGGTACAATTTGGCAAACGGAACAAGCGGAAGTGGAAACGGAACAGCTGCCCCTGCAGGGCGGAAGGCGGGGGCGGAGGCCGAGAAGGTGAAGCGTGTGTAAGCTGTGTTTGTCCGTTGCCTTTCTTTCTTTCTTTCTGCTCGAGCATTATGCAAACTCAGCTTTGGGTTTATATTTTTGTTCCCTTTGTATGTACAGTGCAGTACATACGTATATGTATATATGTGAGTAGTATATCTGGTTTAATGATCGCTATTAAGCTGCGTGTCATCACGGCAGCGATTAAAGCGCAAGTGACAAGATGACATGACCATCTGAATCATTTATTGGCGGGGTAATTATATTTCCGGAAACCTTAATCGCTAATATCGAAAGCTATACTCTATCTTGAAATTAAAGGTAAAAGGAAATTGAAAATTTAGTTTATATAGCTTAAAATTTCCAACTGAACCTGTCTTTGAACTTAAAGAAAGGCTATTAATATACGGCTACTAAAAAATTTAATAAATTGTGAATTCCGGTAGCCAATTCAAAAATCCGAAGGGTTTTTAACTTATCAGATAACATTAGTTCAAGGAGTATGGAATTATACTCTTCCTTCTTTATTTACTATCTGTTCTTGCCAACTACAACAAAAGGAAGGCTTATGGAACTAATGAAAAGTCTAAAATCAAAGCTTAAGAATCTCCCTCCGTAGTTAAATCAATTATTAATAAATTCATAAACAGCAACCATTGGGATTAAAGCTTGAGTTAACCTTTTATTGTTCTTAGGGTGGTCTTTTCCTTTAACCTTCTCTTGGTAATAATTGAATTAGTTACATCTTCAACCTATGGACTTAAAGGGTTTATTTACGGTACTTTTCGAGCGCTTTTTCAAACTTCGGTTCTTATTAAACGAATTGTAATGAATTAATGAATTTTGTATATGTTAATACAATTCTAATAAACTATTACATCTCAAAATATACGTTTTTCAAATGGTCTTTACTGGCACCCATTCAACACCTAAACAAAACCCTTCAACTACAGGCCGTTCCTATGGGACTATGAGATAAGCACACATATTTTGACAGCACTACGGGAGGTTGAAGGGTGAGGTCAACTCCCGAATTCCTGGAAAACGTTAGCGGATTCCCAAAGCAGTTTCGTAATATATCCCGTGTACATGTTGTACTTTCAACCACGAGTGCGTGTTACGTCCCTCCCAGAAGCCACCATTCCCGCGTCGTAACCTCTCACCCCTGGCAATGCTAGGTGGAGGTGCGGGGGCGGTTCGAGTTACATAGGTCAGCAGCGGCAAGTGAAAATCAATATGGCAAACACCTCAAAAACTTACCAGATTGCGCGGTTTGCTGCTTGCGGCCATGTTGTCGTTGGCCACTTGCTGGTCATCCGTTTTTAGGTCCTCAGCTAGGGACAGACTTTGGGTGGCGGTGCATAGTGCATGGTCCGCCTGCGGATCCGCTTCTGCTTCCGGTTCCTGCTCCGTTTTGTGGCCTAAATTGCTCCAGCTGCGCTTCAATAGAACCGATTTGATTGCCGAGAGCTTTGCGCGCGAACTGAATCCGCCTCCGCCGGCTGGACCTGGCCCAAGCTCCGCTTGATTCCCGCGCAGACGCATTGAGGCGGAACGCTGGAAACGGGCCGGATGTGGAATGCGAGTGGGTGTTGTGGATGTCGTGTGGGTGGTGTCCTCCTCGGGTTCCTTTGCCTGCTCCTTTGCCTGCTCCTTTGGCGGCTCCATTGCCAGCGATGACGTCTCTAGCGGCAGCGACGTCATCATTTCTAGGACAGGGAACAAAAATGAACAACATGAACCCATTTCGAATTTGAAAAATGGGAAATTTGGACAAAATATTTTCATAAATCAAATAGAGAAACAAAATTTTCGATAGTATGTCGCTGTAATTATCGACAATATCAATTATTATCGAAAATATAAATAATTTTCTTTAAAGCATTTAACTTGCAAATTTAAACTGCTTAATATTTTCCTTGTTTAAAAAATTAAAGGAACTTTAAAAATGTAATATATTTTTCTCTGCCTGATTAATCGGAAAGTGAAAAGGCAAAAATATTTACAAGAAAACGAGCTGAATGCAAATTGAGCTGAAATCAATTTCTAATCATTATTGGCTGCACTTTCAAAAGAGTGAGCAATTTTATAATTGAATGCTTCACATAAACGACTTCATTATCTTAAACGCTGGTTGGATAATTAAAACTTTCTTCAGTCTGCCATTAATAATTATTACTAAGTCCCGCTTCCCGCTCCCGCCATTAGCTGCACTGATTTTCTGGGCAAATCCAAAATGAAAAGTGAAATTAAATCAGTTTCCCAGTCATGCAACTCTCAGGTTTTGTTTTTGTTGTTTTTTTGGTTTTTGCTTGCTGCAGCTAATTACGAAATTTGTGTGTTTGAGATCTTTTTTGCTTGCGGTTTTGATGTATCTTGCGTTCTAGTTACACCAACCAGCCGGAGCTTAAAGGTCTTCGGGTTAGATGAGATAAAAGCGAATTCATGTTTGGAAACATTACACGAAGAGCGAGCTGGCGGGGAAGGTTTCTGTTGAAATTTTTGCGGCGATATCAGCAATTAAATACGATATCAGTGGTGGAAATTTTAAAAAGGTTCATAAGATGGGCAGGGCGATGGGAATTGTTAAAGTTAACATAATTGTCTGCTAAACTAATAAGAAAATAAAGACGTAAGTAAATATAAAATAATGTTGGGTGTACTTGTGAACAGTTTTTTATAGTTTTTCCTTATTAAATCTCATATAAAATCGAACTATAACCTTTTAGTATTTTTTATCTTTCGATCATCACGATTTTGTACCTTTTAAAACCATTTAAAACCTTTAAAAAAAAGCTAGCAAATGGGTGAAACTGAAATAATTGTTTAACTCATGACCCTTATTATTTTCTCTCTTTGCTGGCCGCTTCCCTGTGGCAATTAGAGCCACTATCATTGTAAAGTATTTTCGGGGGTTTGGGTTGACTTGCTGCTGCTAGGCCATAAAAGGTCAATTTCACAGCTGAACAAACGTGTTTTCTTCTCCCATTTCGTTCACTTCACTTTAATTTAGTTGAACGCTTTGTATCTTTTTGTTTTGCCACGTTTTTTGTAACCAGATTGAGTGACTGAGTGCATTGACGGCATATCTTCGAACGGGATTGATTTAAGCGATGGCAAGGTCAAGATACTCGTATCATATGTGAAAATATTTAATCAATGGCGAAAATGGAGCGCGTTTCTTAAGTAAATAAATGCCAAGCAGCTGTCCAAGTAATTAAACATGACGTTTATAGCTTAGTACTCGTCGTGCCCGAGAATACTCCCCCCTGTGTAAAAAAAAGCTCTCCAAATTGCCGCCACCGCCGCTCTCTCACTTATCAACAAAAACAATTTCGTTCTTTTGATAAGAGCTAACAAATCGACACCGCAATAGCGAATACAAAAATGAAAAAGGCAGAAAAAAGGCTGTTTCAGCGTAAAATTGAGCAACCTTCCAGCAAAAAATCATTAAACACGCTTGTAATTAGTTTTAATACCTTAAATAATTGCACTATTTGCTGGCAATTTGTATGCAAATATTTGCAGAAAAGACTTTAACAAACTGGTAGAACACTGCACAAATCACGGCGACGTAAAAATATTAAACTTTTAACAACAATTGAGGTGCGCGCGTGCCGAAGGCGAGCAACAAAATGCAACTGAAGCTGAAAAGCCGAGCGGCAAATGGAAAACGCTGCTGGCAGATGGAAAAACTATTGTTCAATTACCAAAGCGAGACGGAAAATGGAGTATATAGCGTGGAGTATGGAGTGTTGCAATCAAAAGCGTCTGCTCCAGCTGGAGCCGGTATCTTAGGATCGTATCCCACCTTTGACTTTGCCGCCCGCCCGGCGATGGCATTTTAAATGAATTTTCGGGGCGCCTGGGAAGGTTCCCTATGCCTAAGCCGAGGTGAAAGGCAACAGGTCTCTGGCAAAAGGTTTTGTGCAATTAATTGGCACAATAAAACCGGCGGTCTGACTATGCATTGTACTTGCCCAAATTGTTTCAGACTTGCTGCCGTCGGCGACCTCATTTTCCCATGGCATTTGATGGGCGGAAAGGTGCATTATAAGTTTTGCGGTGTTCGGTCTTGCGGAAAGTCTTCTACGTTAGCCTCCGCGACTCATTCAACTGGCAACGGCTAATAATTTAAAGGAATGCATTTTTGTCGGCATTTTGCCAGCTGTGATTATACATTCCAGCAAACGTCTCACCCATCAAAGCGACTTTTTGAATTTCTCTTTTTCTAAATAGAATGAATGAGTACAAAAATCCGTTGCGCTATTAAAAAACAACTTTATATTAAAATACAAATTTTTATTTAAATAGAGCGCGCTTATCCATTAGTGTGACCAGGCCGAAAGGCAACAGGTCCTAGGTAGAAGTTTGGCCTGCCTATCCAGTTCTGCCCATGATACATTTATACAAGGTAGTCTCACCAAGAGAGCTGCCCGCTTTTAAGGACAACGTTTTGACAGTGCTTCCCCTTTAGAGCATGCCGCTCTGAGAGCGTGGAGACAGAGGGAGCTTATATATACACAGTTTTTTCAAGAGCTGAATCTTTGAAAGGGGTCTTAGCAGTATTGGTGCTTGCGTTGCAATATAATTCCCAACGACTTCTAGCTGTCACCAAGTGGTAACCAGGCTAAATACTGATGATGAACACCTCTCTCCTCTTCCTCTTTCCTCTTCCTCTCCTCTCTTCTTCAACTCTCCTCTTCAAGGCAAGAGCGCTATGTAGGACAGGTGCACTTACAGCTTGCATTGCACTATAATTCACAACGGGTTCTAGCTGTTAACAAGTAATAAGCACGCTGTATACTAATAAGGGCACATCTTTCTTCTTCTTTCTCTTCTATGTATAATTAACGCAATTAGAAATTGTTTTCTGAATAAATACTACATCCATCAATGATTTATATATTTGTTTACCTACATTTTATTGCGCACAGTTATTTTTAGCTATTTTCAACATGTCACATAGCTACTTTTTGTTAGCAATAGTTGGCATCACTGTTAGTACAATATACTTTTTCTGGTATCTCTTTTGGTATATCTTCTTAGTATTTTACGGCATATTTGATCGGCCGCGCTGCGGTCTCACACTATTACTTGCACTTTGCAAAACTCAAATTTGTCTGGCTTTGTGTTTTTTGTTGCTGCTTTCGACGAAACGACGGAAATTACACGTAAAAGTGTTGAAAATAGGCGATATTAACCTCGAACACAGAGTCTCTACAAAGCCCACAGGTAAGGAAGTCGAATCATCAGAGATTTTGCGTCTGTTTCTCACAAACTTGCCACCTTTGCGCGTGCTTCTTCCTCCGGCAGCCGCATAAAATGGATCGTCTGCTTCGTCTTGGCGGCGCCATGCCTCAGGCCGCTCCACCCACAGATGCTCCCGTCGTGGACACTGCCGAGCAGGTGTATATCTCCTCGCTGGCCCTGCTAAAGATGCTGAAGCACGGGCGCGCGGGCGTGCCCATGGAGGTGATGGGTCTGATGTTGGGCGAGTTCGTGGACGACTACACGGTGCAGGTCATCGACGTGTTCGCCATGCCCCAGACGGGTACTGGAGTTTCCGTGGAAGCTGTGGATCCCGTCTTCCAGGCCAAGATGTTGGACATGCTGAAGCAGACGGGTCGGCCAGAAATGGTCGTGGGATGGTATCACTCGCATCCTGGCTTTGGCTGCTGGCTGTCTGGCGTCGACATCAACACGCAGCAGTCGTTCGAGGCTCTCTCGGAACGTGCCGTGGCCGTGGTCGTCGATCCCATTCAGTCCGTCAAGGGCAAAGTGGTAATCGATGCCTTCCGCCTGATTAACCCCAACATGCTGGTGCTCGGCCAGGAGCCCCGGCAGACCACCTCGAACCTGGGTCACCTGCAAAAGCCCTCCGTGCAGGCGCTGATACACGGCCTCAACCGCCATTACTACTCGATTAGCATCAACTACCGCAAGAACGAGCTGGAGCAGAAGATGCTCCTCAATCTGCACAAAAAGTCGTGGAAGGATGGCCTGACGCTGTCCGACTACAACGAGCACTGTTCCATCAACGAGGACACCGTAGCCGAAATGCTCGACCTGGCCAAGAACTACAACAAGGTGGGTTTTAAGCCACTAAAAATATGAATTGTAATATTAATTAATGTTATATTATTTACCCTTTTCTTTAGTCTCTTGAGGACGAGGAGAAAATGACGCCCGAGCAGCTGGCGATCAAGAACGTTGGCAAACAGGACCCCAAGCGGCATTTGGAGGAGAAGGTGGACAAGGTCATGCAGAACAATATTGTGCAGTGCCTGGGCGCCATGCTGGACACCATAGTGTTTAAATAAATTCTTGCATTTGCTCTCCCCAACAACAGTTTCCCACATCATCCCACAAATCGCTAAGCTAATCGTATTAACAAATAATAAAAACTGCTTTTGTTTTGAGCAAAGTTTTACACAAAGTATAGAATATATTTTATTGACCAAAAAATATGATTCAATTAATCAAAGCTACAGACAGAATTTGCATTTGTGAAAAGAAAAAGGATGTAAATAAGGACACAGATTTAAGAGCAAAGGCTTATGTCTTTTTAAAATCTGGGTAAACTACTCAATTCAATGATATCGTATTTAGTTCCGGGTTGTCTGTTATCTGTGCTGGGCTTTATGACTTTATGGCCATCGGACTTGCCAGATTCTGAGGATTCTCCCCAATTTATGGATGGAGGGCCAGCAGGATAAGTAGTGAACCATTTAGTCAAGGGAGCGGGGCCTGCACTCCACCAAGTTATTTCTTCTCCACACGCACCCCAATGTCCACAAAGCTCAGCAGCAAGGACTGAAGCGTAAATAGCCAGGAACTGAAATGAAAAACTGTGAGTAAATATATTTTTAAGAAGCAGCTTGACTATGCTCACCAGCAATCTCATTGTAATTGAACACTGACTTTTATAAAGCCAGGTTGGTGTTGTGGTTTAATATTTTAATCATTTAAAATGTATATATTATATACACATACATATACAACGAGATAAGTGATTAAAAAAGGAAAAAAGCCATCTGTTCGAGTTTAATCTGTCCATGAGAATTTGATTTTAAGTACAAATTTAAAAAAATGCTTAAGGGTGGCAACTTCAAGTCAAAGATTTTAAAGCTTTATTTCGAAAAATATGCACATACAAAAGCTAAATACATTCAAATAGTTTTATATTCGGCAATTATCTAAATAAGCACTGTTGACAGAGGCTGTAAGCCTTATTACACAACGAAATCCTTCAAACTCAGCTCCCGAACCTCAAGTCTATGATATCGTATTTACCTTCCCCTTCTGGAATTTCTGTTCTGGGCTCTATGATTTCTTGGTCTTTGGACCCTTCTTCACCTTTTTCACCTATATGGTCTGGAGATGGCCGAGGACGTGGGAATGCACCCCACCAGTTTATTAAATTGTTGCTGTGCCCACTAAGCGGTGAGGGTGGAGACTGAGGATATGCATTTCCCCAACCTAGCCTTTGATCAGGAAGTGAATGTCCATGACCATGCCAATGTCCTGGATGCTGCCTGGACAGTTGTTGCCGGAACTCATTCAAAGAAGGACTGGGTCTATGATGCCGATGGTGTCTATGACCAAAACGTGGCCTGCCAACCACCACTAGCCTTGCATCACTGCGATTTCCGTTATCAGCGCTTATAGCAAATCTCTGACCATCAATCGAAATAATTCCATCGGCGGGAACCAGAACGACCATTTTGTTTTCGTCTTCGGGGATCTTTTTGTCCGTAAATGGTCGAATTCCAATGATCACTTGATATAGTTGGCCATCTGGAGGATCGTTAGTTGTTTCATCTTTGTCAGAAACCGGATTTTCACCAAGCACACCAGCAGCTGCCGCTGCTGCGAAAATGGCCATGAACTGAAATAGGAAATTGAGAAAATATATATAATTTCAGAAAGCACTTTGACTTGATCCACGCTCACCAGCAATCTCATTCTGATTGAAGTATAAAATCGTTCTGATTGCGAATTATAAGTGGGATTTCTACCCAAGCCGGAGAGCTAATACTTAAATATGTATGTATTTATAAAGAGATAAGTCCCTATCATCCACCAATTATAACAAAAGCCAATGTGTTATGTTTAAATCGTTCTCTCTTCATTTAATAAACAATATTAGTCACTTTTCACCTATTTAAATTCAGATACAAACAACTCTTGAACTACAGATATATGTATGTACTCTTTTTATGATAGCAGATTATAACACTCAAAGAAAATAAAGGAAGTTAAGTTTCAGGAAAATATGTAACTTTTTCTATGGAAATTCTAGAATTTAAAAACGTCTTAAAGTCTGTTATAAATAATAAAAACAAAGTATTTCCAAAAGCAACTATACAAAAGGTGTTAGTCATGAATTAATATTTAATTAATTTAATGGAGTGTTAAGAAAGCTGAAGCTAATTCTTAAATTTGATTTTTTTTCGAGTGTACCATTTTCTCAAATAATAAATTACACTCTAATGCATAAATTAAATCCCAATGATTTTATTTTTCCAAAAAGAATGAACATTGAGATAGTAAACTCTAAAGAGCGAACTAGGTAGTTAATGATTCATCAAAATATATATATATAATATATGTATGTGTGATTCTAAAATATCTTACGACGTAAATATTTATAATACTGACATTTCATCACAATGGAAAATTTTCCGTTACACCCGAATTACCTCACCGCCTATTTAAATGGTTTGTTTCCTTTTTAAGCTACATCCATTGAAAACAAAATATTGGTAAGTTATACAGAAAAAACACTTTGATTTTATTGAAACAAATGAAAGAAGTTTGATCTTTACTTAGGGTTAAGCATAGAAGAGACCTTAGACACACAAACTTAGAACTAAGCGGCGGCCGCTGCTGCTGCTGCTGTTGCTGCTTCCTCTTTCTCCTTTTCTCTCCCGCCAAACGACAGCTGTGGGTTACAGCAACTTCTCTTTCCATCGCCGCCGCCGCCACCGCCGCCGCTACTTTTCCAATCCAAGATGGCGGCCATGGGCATTTAGGCGCGCTCGCCTCGGATGCGCCTAGCCAGCTGGATGTCCTTGGGCATAATGGTGACGCGCTTGGCATGGATGGCGCACAGATTGGTGTCCTCAAACAGACCCACCAGATACGCCTCGCTGGCCTCCTGGAAAATGCCACGAACAAGCACAATAGATTATTACATGACCACATGAAATGGGGGCACAGATGTTCACTCATACCTGGAGGGCTCCGATGGCCGCCGACTGGAAACGCAGATCCGTCTTGAAGTCCTGGGCAATCTCACGCACTAACCGCTGGAAGGGCAGCTTGCGGATCAGGAGCTCCGTCGACTTCTGGTAGCGACGGATCTCACGGAGCGCCACGGTTCCAGGGCGATAGCGATGTGGCTTCTTCACGCCTCCAGTGGAAGGCGCAGATTTACGGGCCGCCTTGGTGGCCAGCTGCTTGCGGGGCGCCTTGCCTCCGGTGGATTTACGGGCAGTCTGCTTGGTACGGGCCATTTCTCAGTTTAATTATCTCACTCGCACGTTCAAAACAAATACTTTTACTTTTTACTTCTTAGTTTTTGTCAATCACAACCGGACTGTACAAAATTTTCACAATTAATGATTAGAGACAAGGAGAGAGGGCGTGCGGGTGGGAAAAAGTGTGACCGGTTCATTTAATATTTCTTAGACTGGTCACACCATTATCGAATTTGTCAAACGCCAGTACAGTATCGTACCAGTGTTATCGATCGTTGCTCATCTCTAAGCGGAAGTTCAAAAAGTAGCGGGACTTAGGTACCATTTTCACAAGTAAACAAAAACTAAAGCTGCAGCAATTTACTTTTAAAAATGCCTGAAACCGAGTTTGGAATTTGTCCGTACAACCCGAGTCACCGCATCGCGATCTTCCGTATGCCGAAGCACATTGTCAAGTGCGAGCAGAACTACCGTGGACCGCCGCTGAAGATTTGCAAGTACAACGCCACGCACCGCGTTCTCGACATGGAGGAGCACCTTAAGGAGTGCCTCTACTACCACCGCTACATGGACAATCAGCGCTTGGAGATAGCTCTCTCCACGCGCATTGCGCCCACTCAGGAGGATGGCCACGTCGTCACCACTCCGCTTTAAGATATAAGACACGCACTTAGATATAAGACACCAACAAATGTATGACAAGTACATTCATGCCCAATTTAGAAGCTTCTTGAAGAAGCGCGCCGACTTGTGAAGGCCAATTTGTGTTGATTTCCATCACGTTACGATTAAAATAAATGTATATTTGTTTTCGCTGAGAATCTTACAATAGAAAAGCAAAAGTTTTGGTATTTACACGCCTGCCCGTCCCTCTCGCATTGCACAAAGCCTAGAGTCAAGTCGTCTTGCGTTCAGTTCAAAACATTTGCAGGCACTTTTCCACAACTATTTACAGCCTTAAGCTTATGTCTACGACTAGTTACAACTACACCATGTCCATGTCCAGGTCCGAGTCGCCACCCTCGCCGTCCAGCAGCTTCCGTTTGTCCGTGGACTTGGCGGTGGCCTCGCTCAAATTGGACAGCGGACGTACCTTGCCGAGGTTAACGACCGGACTCTGGGTGTACAGATAGATGGCGTAGGAGACCACCGCTATGGCCAGCGCGGTGTTAATGTAGATGGGTATGGAGAACAGGAAGTAGCAAAGGACCGCCGTGAAGAGCAGCTCCAAGGCGCTGGCGAATGTCTTCAGGATGGAGTTCATATACTTGAGGAAGAAGCTCGTCACAATGCCAATGGCTGCGTTGTTTACAATGATAATCAGCACACTAAATCGCATGATACTGCTTAGATTGTGGGGACTAAACGCGTCCAGGAGCTCGCCGCGCAGCAGGAGGATGGCGGCATTGCAGACAATGGAGTCCAGATACATGAAGACATTCTGCACAAAGATGTTCACATCCGCTCCCTTATCTTTCAGCAGATACTCGTTGTAAACGCCCGCCAGGCACGAGCAGATGGTCTGGGCCAGAATGAAGACGGCACTCAGGCTGAAGTCAAAGCCGGACATGTTCTTCCCATGTACCTGCTGATGTTGCTGATTACCGGCGACAATAGTTTGATTAGATGATTGTTTCAGCTGCTGGATGGCAGCAGACTCGCTGTCGTCGTTGGCGTCACTATAGAAGCTCCCGAAATTGATCTGTTTCATCATGCACCCGAGGGTGAGGAGAATGAGGGAGATCCATTGCCGCTGCGACAGGTACTTCTTGAAGATAATTTGGAACAGAATGCCCGTGACAACGACGCGCAGCTGCAGCAGCAGATAGTAGGTGGTTGGGTCAAACGTGGCCAGGTTGACAAAGGCCAGATTGTTGTACAGGCAGTAGAGGAACGCCGGCACCATATACAGGGCCAACACGTTCCTATCCTTGTGCACATCTCGCACCAGGGAGCGTAGATTGTTGCTGCGGAGGAAATATGGAGAATGTGGGTTAGTCGATAAGGCGGACGCTTATCCATATTTCCACACTCACTCTCTGCAATAGAGGCAGGTGGAAACAATTAGCTTGAAGACTTCGGTGAGCAGCACCACCGTGACGGTGTTGTAGCCATAGGAGTTGTTCGATTCCTGGGATGCTGTGACAAAGATTCCTGCAAGTGGAGACTACCAATTAGGGCGTTGGTCCAAAGCGCAATGAAGGGCCTCTTTACCCTGCCCGATGAAGAGGGACATATACAGCAGGAAGATCACAAAGGTGAGCTTGGTGGGGAACAGTTCACGCCAATTAGTCGACATCTTGGGCGTCTTGATCTTGCCAGCGTTGCGTTGCTAATGATATCCAAAACTGAAGGGCTCCAAGCGACGAGCTTCCCACTACGGCTCGACTTCACTCTGGCAACTGAGCACTGCTGCTATCAGTTCCGCTTCTACGCGCCGATTCGTGCCAAGCGGGCTAGTTTTCGTTTTCCTAGGAAATGAATTCTTTTTTTTTAACGTCTGATAAACAATATATTTTGGCTTTTTTTTATCGCTTGGCGACAGCTGATCTGAGCAGTGCTGTAAAGTCCGTGGGCTAGTGCTGGAAAACGCCAGATTGCGCGCCCTGCTGCAGCCAAGTTCACGTTGCTTTGGTCTTTCGGTTTTTTTCACCCGTAAAAATGGCAAACCGCGCTGGCCGTCACGCTCGTACAGAGGATTCAGACAACACCATAAACTACGTCCAATGCGATGGCTTGGTGAGTAGTGCCGGGAGCTAAGAGTTCGGGTCGGAGATCTGGTCGGGAAGGGCACGCAAAGCCGGTGTGGAGGGCCCGAAAGTTGGTGCCACGCGCTGTATTAAAATTTGCCTGCTTCGTGTCTGTGTGTGTGTGGAGACAGGGGCGTAGGTGGAAGGAAAACAAAGCGGAAAACCCCTGCGAAATAATTCTGCCCACGCCCTTGCACGAATGAGTGACAAATGCAAAAAAATTAATGAAAATTCCTCCCGCAGGCCGTGATGAAAATGGTGAAGCACTGCCATGAGGAGTCGAGCAACATGGACCTCGCCCAGGGCGCCCTGCTCGGCCTGGTGGTGGACAAGTGCCTGGAGATCACCAACTGCTTCCCGTTCCCCAAGAGCGGCGATGAGAGCATGGACGAGGAGATGTACCAGCTGACGGTGATGCGTCGCCTCCGCCGTGTCAACGTGGATCACCTGCATGTGGGCTGGTACCAGAGCTCCGATGTGGGCAACAGCCTGTCGCTGGCCCTGCTGGAGTCTCAATACCACTACCAGACCAGCATTGAGGAGTCCGTCGTCGTAGTCTACGACACGCAGAAGTCGTCGCGCGGCTTCCTCTGCCTGAAGGCCTATCGCCTGACGCCGCAGGCCATCCAGATGTACAAGGACGGTGACTTCACGCCCGAGGCATTCCGCACCTTGAAGGTGGGCTACGAGAGCCTGTTCGCCGAGATCCCCATCGTGATCAAGAACTCGCCACTGACCAACATCATGATGAGCGAGCTGAACGAGCTGCTGCCCGAGGATAAGGGCCACAACTTCCTGGATCTGGGCACGGCCTCGGTGCTGGAGAACCAGATGCGCAGCTTGATCGAGCGCGTCGACGAGCTGTACCAGGAGGCGGTGCGCTACAACAAGTACCAGCAGGTGGTCTTCAAGCAGGACACGGTAAGGAAAATCCTTTATTTGTAATTTTAACATTTCCTTAATGGTTTTGTTTAATTTTCCAGGAAAAGCACCGCGCCTTGGCTAAGCTGGCCGCCGAGAATGCCGTGCGCACCTCGAAGGGCGAGCCAACGGTGGCTGAGGAGGAGGTTATCAAGCAGTTCCGCCCTATGCCCGTGCCCGTCCGGCTGACGGCCACGATTACCTCTGGCCAGATCAACACCCACGCTCAGCACATTGCCCAATTCTGCTCTCAGTCGCTGGCCAAACTCTTCATCACCGAATCGCTGCAGAACGCCAAGGAAGCCAAGGAAATCAAGTAGATTAGCTTATGTTAAACGTTTTTTTAAGCTGAGGCCACATCCGTAATTGAGAAAAAAATCCTGCGATTACTCTGCGCACACTGATGACGAAAATAAACCTATACCACATTGGGTGTGCCTGGAAGCGAACTACAAAATAAGTGTTGTCCTTTACCTGTGGTCAGTGGGCAAGTGAAAGTGGTTATTTATCTAAGCTGAAGCTATACAAAAGGCAAACCTACACATCGCTCGTTGAGGAAAACAAAGTGTGGATGGATGTCGTTTTCACCTATTTCAATTATTCGAAAGTGGACTGTTATATTGATGATTTGGAATTCGATTTCGAAAACAGCTAAGAGGGATGATAATAAATTGCATAGAATTAAAGGATCTAACAATTGCACCCCCTTAAATAATTTTCCTGCCCTTGCCTCTGGAAAATGGGGGTGGCTTTTCAGGCACCGGCCTTGCTCGTGCGCAGACCCATTGTTTGGTTTCAGTTTTCCGTGCTCTTTTCTGCTGACGGCATCGCATCACCGCATTTTTCACACACGGCAGGCGCAGGCAGCAGCTTATTCTTTGGTTTGTTATTTTTAGCTTCGCGTTTTGCTCAGAGCCAAGTCGCTTCGAATTAGTTATAAACATATTACTAACGCCCAAATGGCAAAATGCTGTCCTACGACCTCAACGAACGCCTGCTGACTGCTGTGCAAGGTGGCGACTTTGAGCAGGCTCTTGGCTGCATCCTGCAAGGTGCTCAGGCCTCGTATGTATCGCCCAGCTGCGGCAGGACAGCTGTGGGCACTGCCGCCATCCTGGGGGACGCGGAGCTGCTGGAGCTTTTGGTTCAGTCGTGCGAGGAGCCCGAGCTGGATGTCTTCCATCAGTGTGAGTTTCTCAGCTGGCAGTTAGGAACTTAACACTATTCGTTTATTAAGACGTTGAAGTGAAATAAATTAAATTCGATTAGATACTTCCGGTGGAAAAAATAGAAAATTTAGTGCAGATAAAGTGATGATTCTTGGATACATAGAAACATAATGTTGAGAATGAAGAGAAAACGTTTTTAGTTTATTTTAAACAAACTCTGTGCTAGCTAACTTATTTATAGAGTTCAATACAAACTCTTCCCGCCTCTGAAGAGAAATTATCTTCTTTTTTCGGGGGAAAACGGCTCTTTAAAAAAATTTAATAGCTTATTTTCAACTTTAAAAAATTGTTAAAGATATTTTTTTAAGTAGAACATCTACCATGGTCACAACACCTATTTTATAACAAAGAAGTATGATCTTTAAGACTTTATTTTAATTAAATTTGACTTGTTTTTTACCTTATTCCTTAGATTTGTATATTTTTTCAATTTGTTTTCCAGTTAAATTTATATTTTTTAATTTTAGTTAATTATAAATGAATAATAACCCCTTCAAAATTCAAAACTCCCAAGATTTGATCCTAAATTCCTTGGTCTTCGCCCCCGCATTCAAATTTTCTCCATGTGTAGCCATTGGCCCACATCCAAACCCGAACGAACACACCCATGAATATTCGGTTGCCCAACGAAATGCAAGCACAGCAAGCAGAGAGCGAGAAGAGTGAGTGACCGAGACCTGGAAACCGGTTATCTGGTGTTGCTTGGCCACTGATAACATGGGGGAGAGCATAGGTTCGAGTCCCAGCAGCGTCAGTAGGCTGATGGGGTTATATGTGGCATGAATGCGGAACCTAATATCTCTCGTACAAAGTAATCCATTCAAAGATTGTATTTCAACAAAAACGTCTTAAAAATATCATTTGGAATTCTATAATTTTCCTATTGTTCCAGCTCACACGGATAGCTTGGATATCGAGCGAACGCCCGAAGGCATGGAGAAACTGGAGTGGGTAGATGAGTTCGAGAACTGCTCGGAGAATGGAGGAGGCAACGGTGGCGACGGAGAGGATAGCCAGCTATATCAGTATTACGCCAAGACCTTTGAGAACACCGGAGAGTTTTTATCCCAATGCTGTATGTCCTGCCGGGAACAGGATCCGCATCTCTATGATGCCGACTTGGCCACGCCCCTGCACTATGCCGCCTGCTGGGGGCATGAGGAGTGTGTCCGCATCCTCCTGGAACACAATGCGCCCATTAACGTGGTCAATAGCGAGGGCTACGCCCCGCTTCATGCGGGAGCAGGCTTTGCCGGGGTCACCAAGCTGTTGATCAAGCACGGAGCTCTGGTGAACGCCAAGACTTTGAGCGACGGCAAGACGGCGCTCCATGTGGCCATCGAGAGCAAGTCCAGAGAGTCCGCCCGGCTGCTGCTCCAGACGAATATCAATATCAATGACACGGATGACGAGGGCGAGACCCCCTTGATGACGGCCATTGCCTGCAGTCTGGTGGATCTGGCCGAGGAACTGGTGGAGAGAGGAGCCCGCATCAACCTCCAGGATAAGCAGAATCACACGGCCTTGCTGTACGCGGTCAGGGGTCGCCATGGCCAGCTGGCCAAGCTGCTCCTGGAACGCGGAGCCCGCCGATTGGCCTCGCAGCATCTCCTGCATCTTGCGGTGGAGTGCAACGATCGGACGTTGGTGGAGCTCCTCCTGCAATACGGGGAGAGTTTGTCGGTGAGAAACGAGGACAACCACACTCCCATCATGGTGGCCATCCACCTGCAGCGACCTGAGATGTTGGAGTATCTCCTAAATGCAGCGGAGGAGCATCGCCGGCTGGGCCTCTACACAGATGTCCAGGACGAGGGACTGGTTCTGTTCGCCGTGCAGCAGATAGTAGGTGTCGACGAGTTCCGCGGCATCCTGCGAGTCTTGCTGGCCAAGCTAGCCAGAGCTCGCCAGGATTTGTATGGCACCTGTGCGCCCACGATCGTCTGTGGGCTGATCTATTGCCAAACTCCGTTGTCCAGGGCCATTAACTTGCATCGTCTGGACTTGGCCGAGTTCCTGATCCAAGAGGGCTGCAATCTGGCCCAGATCTGCCGGGAACATGTGGTTAACGAGCTGCGTTCCAACTGTTGTGCCAAGAGCTTGGTCTTTGCGCGATTGCTATGTAAGTCTAGTTCAGGAAACTCTGGAATTACGATTTTAAAACCCTATTCTTTCACAGGCAACGCTGGCTTCCAGTTTCCCCACAAGCAGCGTGCTCCGCCACAGGATTGGCCACCTGCTCGCCTGGAGTTTGAGCGTGAGATGTCCCTCTTTGGCACCCAGCCGCGCTCCCTGCAATCCCTCAGTCGTCTGGTGATACGCCAGAGTCTCCTAAAATCCCTCCGAATGCGGCCGGACGTGCAGCAGAAGTATCTGGCGACCCAGGAGCGGTCCTCGCTGGGCAGGATCATAGATGAGTTCGCCATACCCGCCACACTGAAGCTCTACCTCAGCGACTTTGCCGAGCTGCCAATGGTGAAGGGCATGGAACCGGTGCCAGTGCCCGGCATCAGATGCGCCGAGTCATGGGATTAACGTGCGTTTTAGGAATTTATTCAGATTATATAGGTTTTATATGTGTCTGTGTGTGTGTAGCATATAGTTTTGTATCTTGGCGATGAGTGTGTGGGTAAAATATTAATTTCCTTAATTCTGCAACATTTCACAAGTTCGATTAACACCCTTACACGACTCTCTGATGTGATATTAACTAATTTAAAAATGTATTACGACTTTAAGAACAGGGATTATCGGCACAACTCTCTGCTTAACTTTTCTGTCTACATTACTTGCACATGTTTCATGTTTATTAGGCATGTATATAGTCTATATAGGTTATATATGATTCATTATGCACTAGGTTATCTGACTATGCCAATATTAAGATTACTTTTCATATACAATCGATCTCTCACACACGCAATGCAAACTAGAATTTTACAACGATATATCGAGTGCAATTTTATAAAAGAAAAGCTGTTGACAATATAGAAGGTTTTAAAGAAAAAATAGGTGACTTTTAGTGCTTAAACTACAGAAAATACATATATAATGCTCCACTTAAGACTTCAGCAGCAGCTTGAAGTCATCATTGGCGTTCTCCATGATGTATTCAAATGCAATTTTATCCTTCTTGTCCTTGACCAGCTTCAGGGCCGGCTCCTTTTGCAGCAAGTAGCGGCACACCTCCAATTGGCCACGCGCCGCTGCCCGATGCAGGGCCGTCTGTCCGCACTCATCCTGGAGCAGAAGATTTGCCTTGTGTTCCGCCAGCAGCTTGACAATCTCCAAGTGGCCTGTTAAGAGGAAATGGTTATAAATAATTGCTATAGTTTGTGTTAATCAATTGAACCTACCCATCATGGCTGCTCTGTGCAGCGAGGTGGCTCCTGCCTTGGTCACTGCATTCACATCTGCCTTGCCCTCGTCGAGCAGGACCTTGCAGATTTGCTCATTGCCATTGCGGGACGCATAATGCAAAGCCGTATAGTCGCAGTCATCACGGGCCATGGACTGGCCCTTCTTGATGAACTCCCTCACACGTTCCACTTCGTTGTAGATGGCTGAGAAGGCAGAGAGATCGTTTAATTACAGGTCTCTATCGAAAATTAACTAAGAAACTAGTTAGGCTCACCTGCATTCCAGATGCCGCGATCAAAGTCCATATCGCTGAGCGTCTGCTGTGCCGGCTGCGTCTGCTTATGGCACTTGCAGTTGTCCGCGCTGTGCTGATCCATTTTTGCCTGCTGATAATTTCGAGTTTTGCTGCCTTTGCCGAATTCCTTGCCTTGCCTTGTTCGTTCGTTTCCAGATTTCCAAGCGGGGTGTGAAAGAGTGATCGCGGCCAACACGATTTAAACCTCACGCTGCATGGTCCAACAGATCTCGGCCTCGCCACAACTGCAGACAACCTTATAGCTCAACTGGGCCAGTGTATTCAGCATAACCATCGGCGACACTGCCACCATAATACCATTCACGCACGCCTTGACGCCGCTCTCGAAGCGCTTGGACAGGGCCTGAACCTCGGCCTGATTTAG
Source organism: Drosophila triauraria (assembly GCA_014170255.2). Lineage (NCBI taxonomy): Eukaryota > Metazoa > Arthropoda > Insecta > Diptera > Drosophilidae > Drosophila > Drosophila triauraria. Next base: position 6,060,766 of record CM024334.1, on the reverse strand, counting down.
ACCGAAAACGGTACAGGTGTAATCGTGCAGGGATCCCTTGACGGTGATGTAAGCAAAGTTACCCTCCGACTGCAGTATGGGCACGGGAATGGTCACCACATTGGCCTGACAGGTGGTGGCGGTGGCAGCGGCAGCAGTGTTTAAGGAGCCAGTCGATGACGCGGCCACGGCCGGCTGTAGATCGCTGTTGAGATTCAGAGACTCCTTCAGCCCGGTCACGCCCTCACTCATAGTTCGTTTGTCGTCTGGGGACGCGGTCGGTCGCCTCCCTCGCTCAGAGTATATGTTTTGGAACAGTATTCCCTAGGTTGCTATAGTTTTTCTCCTCGGTAAGCACGCACGCACACACAATCAATAACACACACACAAAATTATACAATTAGAGTAGAGTTCGTTGGTTTTTTTTTAAAGTTTTTTCAGGGCTTTTGGCGTTGGCTCTTATTCCGGCAAATCCACCTTGTGATAGTTGCCTAAGCTGGCTGCCTCGCGGCCTATATTGGACAGATTCTCGCGCACTACGGACTCGGTTTCCAAGGGTTCTGGCTCGTCGAACTCCTTGCGCATCGTCCACATGTACTCGTTGTAGTCCTGCTTCACGGCCGTCGATGAGCTGGCCACCACGCGAAATCCCAAAATCTGCAAAGCGAAAGGAAAGGGAAAAATGCATGAGTCATTTTTAAGGCTAAGTGTAGGCAGTTGATGGGAAAACTAAGCCCATTAGTTGATTATCTAGGTGGGGTTTAAGGTTGGGACAACACAGAACTTTCCTTTTCTCTGGAGAGTAAGCTAAAGACGTATCTAAATTGGCCGTTGTTTTAGGAACTCAATAGTACCCCTTTATCTCATTTACTTTTTATCTGAGCTCGCAAATATATTTTTCTCAGAGTTCTCAGTTAATCTTTTCGTGTTACGCCCTTTCAATAACAATATAAAACGATGATTTCATGTATACTTTGTTCAGAAATGTAGTTATTAATATAATTTAGAGAAAGGAAAGTATAATAAGTGGTAAGAGTCATATTTTTCCTGCAAAAATGCTTGAAAATCTAGATACTGTCACTTCCCGAGTATCTGAACAGTCAGATATCAAATAAATAAACCATAAAGTTAGCCAATCGATCATAAATAAAGATTTCCAATACGATATAGATAAGACAAAGTAATAGCTACTGAAAACATATCTCAGGAATGTGTTGAATGCCAGATAAGATTATTATTCTTTCTAATAACTTGCAAAAGCTACTCACTTCTAGCGCCGACAGAATGCGACAGGGATGCACTAGGTAGACGATGGTGGACTCGTCACTGTAGCCGCCGCAAGAGAACTTGTTCAACTGCTCGATGTCGTCAGCTGAAAGTACATGTACGGAACAGGCATTGGTTATCATATTCTGGGAAATGGCTTTCCTTTTCGTTTATGGTGTCGGTTGGTAAATGTTTAAACTGAGCGCAAACAAAAGATAACATGGCTTGGACAACGGCGCCGCCGACGACGATGACGTCAGTGTCGGTCTCAGCCCATTGTGTTGTCGATGTGAGTGTGCTAATTAAGCAAAAAGCCAAAAACATATTGACTGCTCGCTGTGTTTCATAATAAAAAGCAAAAAATGGGGAGTTTTTGCCCCTCTGTGGGTCCACAGACAAAGTGCAATGACTTCTGGGTGCCCAGAACGGATAAAAGTACCATAGATATATGGATGCAGCCGAATCGAGCAAAGATATATAGTATAGTAAAAGTATGTGCGGTGTAACGTACGGGTACGGGTGTGTGTGGATCAACTTCAGACCCGGTCGGCAAAGTGAACTGCACGCAGCGAAAAACAAAACGAAACTGACGACGACATCGGACGACCTCGTCTGTGGGAGCAGCAGAGCTTCGCCACAGTGGCGGTCGGAAAAAACAGGCGGGTGGTGGTGCGGGGCAAATGGCATGCAATTAGGGGGCAGCTGTTGATTTGATGGAGGAAATAAACTCAGGTATAGTGCTAAATGTATTGCGATGTGATATGAAGCTTCTGTTCTGGGGTAATTAGGTAAGAAGTATATTAATTTCTTTAGCTATTTCTAGCAAAAACAGGTTAAGGCACCTTTTATTAATAAATTTCTTAAGAGTTTCAAAGGTTCAAGGCAAATTTCTTTAGGTTTTTAAAGGATTATTAATTAAAATATTTAATTAGAGATATCGGAATTCATGTTGGGTTAAGTTGTTGGGCTTTTAAAGATAATAAAAAGTATTTTAAACAATAATCAATAAAACAACCATTTTAAATCTTAATATAATCATGTTCTTAGGTTTTATATGCAATATACAAGGGACTTTATTAAGGGAAATATAAAATTCATATCCTAATACTTTGGCACTGATTTTAATGAAATTTTTTTGAATATACTGTCATAGCCGAAATAAATTGTAGTCTCTAAAAGTTAATATCATTAAGTTAAGTCTAACTTTTGATTAATAAGTGCTAATTAATTTAAAAACATGCCAAACATGCATGCTCACTGTGCTCGACCTCTACTGTCTTGCCATTCAAAAAATGTTTACAGTGTTAAATTGATGTGAAGCACCAAGCTTCGTACAGTGGAGGTCATAAAAGTGAGAGTATTTCTACGCTTCAGTAAAACTAACATGCAACGAAAGCTCAGCTAAGGTAAAAAGTAAACAAAAATACAGAGAGTTTTCCTACACTCAAAAATCAAAGTAAAAGGTAAAAAAACTGCTAGAAAGTAAGGCCTCCCGGCGAGTTTTCTCTCTCGCCGCCACTGTCTAACCATTCAGCAAGTGTTTTTTTTTTGTGGTGCAAAGTGGAAACGGCCGAAAACTAACGCTTAAAAAAAGCTAGCGTGCTGTGGATGTATCTGTGTGTGTGCTTTGTATCTGCGCTCTCGAAATTAATTGTGTCGCAATAGTAAAGATACGACAGAAAAAATAAAGGCGGAACGAAAACAAAACGGCAAATCTACGAGGGCCAGATAAACCCGGGACAGATGGATGGATGTGGTTGGCATTTACCTTTCAATCCAGACACGAGCACTCGCCATGGATACTTGTGGCTGTAGGAGGCTAAGTTCCCCCGTATGATAATGTACGGCATTTGGCCTGATTTCTGCTGCTGATCTAAAGATTAATTAGCGCGGGCGTGCCAACGAAAACCGTAAAGTAAGTAAGATAAGTAAGTGAAAACAAAAGATACAAATATACGCGCGCAAAACGAAACTGGAAAAGCCCGCTCTCAAACTGGCGGAGCTGCTGAAGGTTGGCTCACGACTGAAAACGAAACCGAAACCGAATTTGGTTTCGAGGTTTTCCCAGCTGCGATGGCTTTTTGGCTTTGGCTTTGGCTGTAGCTCTGGCTCTTGCTGTTGTGCTTATTATTTATAGGCGTCGCGCAGCGTAGTTAGCTCTCTGAAATGGTTAGCAGCTTTTTATTGGATTAGCCTACTACAGTATAAGGTGGCAGATACCCAAATGACAAAAAGTGACGCATTCCGACAGGATAATCATCAATGCGATATATGACATCCATGGAAGTGGACAAATGAAGAGGTGGAAGGGGTCTAAGAATGTGGTATTTTTGGGGCGGTATTTAGGAACAGTTTTAATTGTGTATTGAAACCCCATAGCTCTATTTAACAATTTAAATTCGAACTTAAAATGCTTTGTTGCTCATCCCAGTCTCAGGATTTTTGTTTTTACTAATCATAGTTTTATTTAAGCCATTCTTCGACTAACAAAAAATGTACAAAAAGAAAACAATGCTTTTTTTGAGTGTCCCGACCATAGAAAGTCTGGTGCTCTAAGCGTTGCCTACTTTTTGGGGCAAAATAAAAGGGACATTAAATGTGGCGAAAAATATTTCTCTTTTACAAATGTAAGTAAAATTTAATATAGGAAGTAATTTCGCCAGAAACTCTCTTAAATATTAGCCTTTAAAGCCCCCCTGGGTTTCCATTGATGACACCCAGAGCGCCGTTGCCCCTCAAGCTTCCTTTCTCACTCACTCTCGCGGTTAATAGCAACCCCCGCGACCAGTTGCATGCCAAGCTTTAGTCAGGGGCTATAATTACTGACCGGTCGACTAATGAGCAAGTATATTTGTGGCTCGGCGCCCAGCGAAATAATAATAAAACCCAACCAAGCCGGTCAACAACTCCTACACCCACACACACACACGTAAACTGGGATACCTGGAAATCCACACACACACTGGCGCACATCGCACACCCAAAATACACACAGAGTCATTTGAAGTGTCCTTTGCGTGTTTGGGGCACACAAAATGAACGTTGAATTATGATCAAATTTCTAAATAAATAAACGCGCGGCTCAAACGAGGTTTAGCAAAATGATGTCATTTGAATTTAATCATCTTTTTGGTTTTTTTCTTCTAGATGTTTTCGTTTCTCCGTTCGGTACACCTGCCCAGGTTGCCTGTGATAACTCACCTAAACGGCTGACTTTGGTGTATCTTCCCCGCTCCGATTGCACTTTGTGCACTTGCAACAATTCTGCTAGTAATTGATTTGTTTATTGTTAATTCTCTTTTGTTAAATTTCAACAAATTTTGCAAGCTGTGCGCGGCCGTGTTGGTAAGCTTTGCACTGCCTTTGTCCAGTGTTGGTAAAGTTTAGTTGTGGTATATTCCTCCCGGTGTTTTTTAGTATATTTCTGAGGGAAAATTAGGCATTTTATAGAGGGCTCTCGGGCGGTCATATGGAACGCGTAAATAAATGAATTTTTGTGTAAAATAAAATAATATCAGCAAACAATTAAATTAAATACATATAACGCACATCTCTAACTTGCAGAAATTCATCAATAATAAAAGCTGGTTTGATGGATTTACAGTCGCAGTAAGCAGAGCCAACAGCTGTCTGAGTCTGCTGGGGTGAGTATTCAAATTTCGAAAAAGAGTCTTTCGAATGACATTTGCATATTTCAGCCAGTCTGGCGAAAGGTGAACCGAGTTCATTGGGTTTTCGGCTATTACGTGTGCGACCCCGAACACCGCTCCCTGCCGGCGTTTCCTCCGCCACTCGAGTGCTCGTGTGTGTATGTGAGATCTCAAGAAGAAGCTGTGCTGCTGCCAACAAATAATAAAAACGAGAAAAACAGAAAGCAACCGGAGGGAACGGAAGACGGAACACGCACGCGGCTCGGCATAATCAATTGTAAAAAATGTCTAGGAATCTGCCACTCATCCCGCTGGCGCTGTGCGCCATTGCCTTCCTGGCCGCTGTGGGTCCCATGCCCGCCTTCGGAGCGGTGGCCACGCACAAGCACGAGAAGCACCTGAGCAAGGAGCGGGTTAAGGACGGCATCTATGCCCCCCGGGATGCCCATCATCATGGCGAGGATGGCGAGCACAACGTGGAGTTCGATCACGAGGCCATTATCGGTGAGTCAGTGCTTAGGAAAAAAGAGATAAATATGAAGAGATATAGGGAATTTACATAAAATATCCATTTAATTAATGTATACTGAGAGGAAATCTCTACAGAGCTTGCATTTAAGTAAATTTATTTATTGGCTTATCCTTGTGAGAACCCTTTTTCTAAAACTGAGCTTCATAACACAAGGAATATTTAGCTACTAAAACTTTTCCTTCTAAAAATAAGTTTAATCGTTAAACTTGACCTTAGCATATTATTTTTTATGTTTCACACATTTTTGGCGGTGTATATTGAGGCGATCCATTTGTTTACCTTCCTGCGGTTTATTTTTGTGGGTCTGCACATGGGAAAATCATTGAAACATCAATAGAATATGTTACCAAGAAATGTGCATGCTCGGAAAGCAATATCTTGGTTTTTATTATTTAATTTGTTGTCTATTTTCCACATAAAAACATAGCCAGCTGCTTATAAGATTCCTCTAACTAATTTACGTTTTATTTTTCTAAACAAAAATATAAAAGATTTTTTCGGGAAGCAGCAATAGATAATTTTAGCAAATAAATTAACAAAACCACCTTATTTTATTCTCCCTTTACATTACCTTACGTTTTTCCGCTCAGTGTTCGCACTAAAAACCATAAAATTCGCATTTTGAAAGCAACACGTCAGTGTTTGGCATTGCTTCTGCTTTATGTTCCATTTCCATCTTCACGCTTATGTTCAAGTATTTTCTATATAACGTCACCCTTCAGGCAATACCAAGGAGGCTCAGGAATTCGACACACTAACGCCCGAGGAATCAAAGAGGCGTCTGCTGATCCTGGTCAAGATGATGGACCTGAATAAGGACGAGTTTATCGACCGGCACGAGCTGAAAGCCTGGATATTAAGGTCTTTAAGTGAGTGTTGTCTGTTGATTAATATGTCGATGTTGGCCGAGCTATATAACCCAAGCAACTATTTGGCAAGTTAATGCTTCTGCTGGCAAAACTTACAAACATAAAATTAAAGCCTAGTAAAGCCTACTAAAATAATCAATAACCTTTACAGAAAACTCTCCGAGGAGGAGGCCGCCGATAGGTTTGAGGAGATAGACCAGGATCAGGATGAGAAGATAACGTGGAAGGAGTACCTGCAGGACACCTATGCCATGGAGGATGAGGACTTCAAGAAGGAGACCATCGACTTTGACAGCTACGAGGACGAACAGAAGATGATCCAGCAGGACAAGGAGATGTTCAATGCCGCCGACACGAATAAGGATGGCAGCTTGTCGCTCGAGGAGTACATATTCTTCCAAAATCCCGAGGAGCATCCAGTGATGCTGCCTATTTTGCTGGAGCATACGATGCAGGACAAGGACTTGGATCACGACGGCAAGATTAGCTTCCAGGAGTTCTGCGGCGAGTCAGCTTCGCAGCACGACAAGGAGTGGCTGATCACGGAGAAGGAGCGCTTCGACAAGGATCACGATACCAACGGCGATGGCGTGCTCACCGGCGACGAGGTCTTATCCTGGATTGTGCCAAGTAACACGGCCATTGCTGGCGATGAGGTGGATCATCTGTTTGTCTCCACCGACGAGGATCACGACGATCGGCTGTCCTACCTAGAGATCCTCAACAACTACGACACCTTCGTGGGCAGCGAGGCCACCGACTATGGGGACCACTTGCAAAACATCAACCATCTGTCCGATGAGCTGTAGAGAGAGTCCAGCCAACGCGATTGCCATCCTGCTGCTATAGTGAACCTGTGCTTAGTATTGTATTTCATTTATATATATTTTACGAACGTAGTTAGTAAATTTATGTTTTATTTATGATTAATTTCAAGTGACAAGCTTGCACATCCATATCGCTAAATTGTTTTGAGCGTTTCTCAAGAATCCATCGTACACCGATTACATTATGTGTAGTAATTTATATATAGACACCAAAAATAATCTACAAAATCATAATAATGTAATAAATCATTTTTACTAAATTGCTCTCTTCGGGTTTAATTATATTATTGCAGAATTGTACATTTATACGCTGTGTGTGTGGTTTGCCTGCTATTTATGTAAGAGTTTATACAATTTATGACTAGAAGACGACAAGTCTTATTAAAATAGATTTAAGCTTAGGTTGCTGTCTGCTTGAATTATACAAAAATTAGTTATAGCAGCGAGTTGCCTTTGACTAGATTTCACACTCGTGTCTGTACCGAAAAAATACCATTCCTTAGCTCTAAACTTATTTGGCGGCTATCTGTAGCTATACGAAGCCCTTGAAGCCCCAAAATACGAACTACTCTGCTGCACATCCCACTTATATCACAAATATTGCACCGAATTGGCCTATTCCTCCCCACATTTTCGCTAGAAATTTCAACAAACAAAAGAAGAAGGCTAGAAACAAAACTGAAAGTTGGGACTATCATCACCATCATCATACCCTGTGTGATAGCTCCCGAGGCTTAACGATACTCCCATATAATATATATTCTTTACAAAGGACAGTTTACAACTACTACGAAAGATTTACACGTCCCCAGAGGCATTGCATCATCGTCTACTTGATGGCTGCGCTCCGTGCGATGGCACAACAACAGATTCACGGGCTGCTGGCTATAAATCATAATTGAGTATGCACATCTCCAGTGGATTTACCTGTTGGAGAGGACACACTCTATAGACTAGGGGGTTGGACTACTGCGCCTCCGCATCGTCGCCCGGATGCGGATGCGCCGAGCTTTACAAATCACACAAAATATCGTAGTTGTCTACCTGGCGCAACGGCTCCATCTCGTCGATCACCTCACCGAGGTACTCGCTGATGGGCGTTGGCAGCTTCAGCTTCTCCAGCTGAGCCGCGTTGCGCACCCGCCTCATGATCACCGCCCTACAGCGGTCCTGAAGGTTGACAAACTCACGCATAGTACACTTCAGAGTCATCTCTGTCTTGGCGGCCGTGGAGCACACGATGGGATAGAGGGGCTCGTCAATCTGTAGGAGGATAAAAAAGAGTTTAAATGTGAGTAATATATCTTTAGGGAAATATTTGATAGAGATTAAATATTGGCCGAATTGATCTCTAAATTTCATAGTTCAAATTCCTTAAAAACCTTTTTGAGCTGAACTTTTGTTTAGAAGTAAATATTACAGTGACTGTCATTAAAGTGTCACCTGTTGCAGTGAATTTTCTTATGAAAATGATTGACTTTTGTATAAATTCTGTTTTAATTTAACTGATTTTTGTGTTGATTTTTCAAAATCTTATCGATATCATTTTAGATGTCACTGGCGACAATCCGAATGACATTACCGGTAACTTGTCATAAAAGATGGCGACAATTTGAATGACATTTCCGGTCTCCTGTCATTAGAAGTGTCACACAAACAGTTTAAGTGACACGTGACTAGAGCTAATTATTATAATTATTGTTATTATTATATATAAGCTATTCTCAGATAGGTTTTAGTTAAGGTTATCCTCAAACGGGCATTGAAATTGTGCCTCACAAATAGAGCTGGTAAAACATCAAAGTTAATCGATTTAAAATCGATTTTTGCATACAAAAACATTCAAAACTTCAATACTTTTCCCGCTCTTGTTCTAAATCATTTTAAGGAACATTTGAAATATGAAATTCAAGAATAGATTTTTTAAAATTTCGATGATACATCCAGAACTTGTTTGTAAAAAACAGCAATGTAAGTAATATCAGTGTCATACGAAACATGCAGTAAAACATCAAGTTTAAGAAAGATTTAAAATTGAATTTCTTGGTTAAAAATACCCTTTTCTCTTTAACTTTTGCTGGCCATTAAGTTTTCGGAATCTCAAGCTTAAATAAAGCCCAACTCACCTGATCCAAGCCCCGGAAGGCCACGCCCAGACACTTGCCATCCTTGTAGTAGGTCAGAGTGCCCTCAATCCCATCGAAGAGTATGCCGATCTGGGTGGGATGATTCTCGCGGAAGCGTTTCGTGTACAACAGTGCGACGCCCTTGTGCCAGAGCACGCCCTTGTGGGAGAGCCCCCAGCCGTGCTCGTTCTCGCCCAGCAGGTTCCGGAAGGCGTTCGCGTGGAGGCGGGCGGACTTGGTCCCGATCCCGAACATGATCGAGGTGCCAAAGACGCGCTGTGAGACGTGCAGCTCCCAGTAGTAGCGTCCGTTGTTCAGCGATCGCTTGCCCTGGACGCCGGCGGTGCCCTTGCTCCAGTTGGGATGGAAGTGTACGGTGCGGGCATTGGGCCCACTGAGCACCACCTCCTTGGAGCGATGCCGCTTGCTCCAGGTCCAGTTGTCCTCGACGCCGTCTGATAGGGGACAAAAGCGAGCCGCCGGAGCCGAGACCGAGGGTGCTGGTCCCGGCGGACAGATCTGTTGGACGGCCAGCCAGCCGCCGCTTCCTCCTCCCCGTCTAAAGGTGTAGCGCCGTCGCCTGTGGGTCAGGGTGAGCAACTGATGGACTGGTCCTGCCACTGGTTGAAGCTGCTGCACCTGCTGCTGCTGCACCTGAGGCTGCAGTTGAACCTGGGATCGTTGCACCTGAGGTCGCTGCTGTTGCGGCACCGGAGGCTGCCTTTGAATCTGCACCACAGGCTGCTGCTGTTTCTGGGCCTGCTGCTGCTGCTGTTGTGAATCCTTTTCCATGTCCGACATGTTGTGTGTGTGTGTGTAACTAGGAATTTGTGGCTACTCGAACATAAAGAACTAAGATAAATGAAAAGCGAGCCCCTTTTCGAGCTGGATAACAAAAGGTCCCGGCCTACTGGGTGGGTTCACAAAGGGGGTGGTTGTCCTTCTCAGCAGGAAGCTTCCGTTCCAAAGGGCTCTCCACTAGCTTGAAGAGCGCACAGCTTAGGTCCTCCAACGCCTTGGGGTGGTTAGTTTTTTACGAGCTGCTCCTTTGGTTGCTCAAGGGGTTAAGTTACCCAGCTTGCTGAGAGTGATGAGGTTTTTCCTTAACTGATCCTTCACTGAAGATCCTAATTTCGGTACTCCTGGATTCTTAGAAACCTCTGGACTTACTTCCTGTGGTAGTTGCTCTTACAAGTGCTGGGTAGGACTACATGTCAGTGCTTAGAAGGAGTGAATCGTCAGCCTCTTCCTCCTGTGGCAGTTCCTGCTCTTCCACGTTTTCTTCCTCCGCTAAAACCTGCTCCTCCTGATACTCTGTCTCCTCCTCCTGCTCCTGGTTGCTACTCAAGGAAGCGTAGCCACTGCTCAGGGAACTGCTGCTCCAACTAGCATCCAATCTCAAGGGACGATAGCTCCTCACCGGCTGATGGTGATGCTGCTGCTGCTGCTGCCCGATACTCCTCTTCAGCTCCCTCTTAATCCGTCGCAGTTGCCGGAAATCCTGCTCTCCGCTGGAGGAGAAGCGCTGCTTGTGCAGCTGCAGCTCCTGGAGATGAAAGTGGTGGCGGCAATAGCCCTGCGGACTGTGGGCACAAAAGCGACAGGCCTCCGAGTTGACACCCCCAACGAGGGCAGGATGGGCTCGAGGATGCGACGCTTCTGGCTGCGCTTCTGTTGCTCCAACTGCTGCTCGGCCAGGCGCTGGACGGCCTTACGATCGCCCACCGTTTCGGCCACCTCTTGGAGCAGGCGCACGTTCTTGGGGAAGCATCGGTCGTGGACGTAGAGCACCAGGCGTTGGCAGTAGAGGCACAGCGATTGGAAGAGCAGCAACAACACGATAATCATAAATAGGGGTTGTCTTTGGTCAGTGGGGGGGACGGGTAGGTTTTGGGGGTTGGCTGCTGCTCCTGCTGCTTCACTTCCGGTCTAGAAGTCTAAAAGTTTGTGGTTTCTTCGAATTTCGTGACCCCTGCAACTTCTGCTGTCTCTTCACATTATCCTCCTCCGCGTTAGTTATTCTTTTCACAATTTTCACAGTTCCCCTTGGGGTACACACATTTTTCGCAGCTCCTCTGCCTCTCCGTGAGCTCCCTCGCTTATCTGCCTCTGAAGTTTCAACTCCCACGACGACTCCGCTTCCGTCCAGGGCTTACTGGCTTCTGGCTCTGTTTCGGCTCACTCTTCCAACTCGAAGCCACAAAAGCCTACCCCTATTTTTCGCTGCTCAGCTGGAAGTGAGCCATGGGCTGTGAGCTGCTTCCAACCACCAATTGGATATGTGAATGTGTGTCTGCATATCATTATCATATGGTCGTCTCGCCTGCCAACCCCCTGGCACTGTCCGCGACCCCAATCGCTATCGCCACCCCCTCGCAACCCAACCCAACCCCATTCGGGCTTCGGAGAGGAAGCGAGGCATGCGCACAAGTGCACGTCGTGGTGAGTTGGGTCTCTCGTCTTCTTGCCTTGGCTTTGCCTTGTTAAGGGCTCTCCACAGCCCGATTTCCACCACAATGGCTGGGACTTTCCCTTGTTTGGATTTTTTGTTTGTTAAAAGAAGATCTAACCGTGTTCGGGGGTACCTTTGCCTCTTTGAATCTATTTAATTATTGAAAAGAAATATTACTGTTTTTCAATGATAATCTTAGTCTTTAGCTTATTATATTTTAGAGAATACTGTAACAGCCTTTTGTAAATACCATAATCCTTACCGAACCATTATTATAAGTAGTATCCCTGGGTATTGGGTACGTTCTTGACTGATCCTAAGGTAAACGAACATCAAACCATCGATTTTGTCCGATTTGCCTCTGTGGAGCGTTGGGTAGTGTGCTGGACTTTGAATCTGATGGTCCTGATGGTCCCGAGTTCGAGTTCGAGTCTTAACAATTGTGTGTAGAAATGTTGTGAGTGTTCTTTATAGAACTTATCTATACTTAATACATACATTTAACTAAACAAGCAAGGATGCTAACTTCGGAAAGCCGAAGCTACCATACCCTTGCACTTTGCTAATTTAGAAAGGCATAACTTAGCCAAAATTGCAGATATTTCAATTTGGATAGCTTTTCTGTGCTAGCTTTTATTAGATTAATAAATCTGCATTTTGAGTTTAGATCACTTTCATACTGGCTATAAGAGGCTGCCAAGAAGACCTTAAATTCTCGCATTTTTGGGGTACGAAAATATTTTTAGAAACAGATAACTTTTTTGGACAAACAAGAGAAGAATCTAACTTCGATAAGCCGATTCGAATTTTGTACAATCAGTATAAACATTCTCAAAACGAGAAAAAAGGTAACTTCGGTAAACCGAAGTTTGTATACCCTTGCAGTCTGCAATTAGATCATTGAAAATCAATCCATTTTGGTAATGTTGAAAAAAAAATGTCAAATTACGTAAATTTTGTAAATTTTACATTTTACATATAGAATTTTACATTTTCATATAAATCGACCGATCCCTTCTATGGCAGCTATACGATATAGTTGTCCGATCTTAATGAAATTAAAACCGTAATTCTAGAACTATAAAAGCGACTATTTCTCGAAATTTATAGAAATTTGTTGAAAAACAGAGAAGTTAAAATTTTTTACATTAATTTCGCCATCATTTCTATGGCAGCTATAAGATATAGTGGTCCGATTTTGGCCGTTCCGACATATATACTGCGTGCTAAAGAAATAAGACTATGCTGAAAATTTCAGCCCGATAGCTCAAAACTGAGAGACTAGTTCGCGTAGAAACCGACAGACGGACAGACGGACAGACGGGCAGACAGACGGACATGGCTAGATCGACTCAGCTGGTGATGCTGATCAAGAATATATATACTTTATGGGGTCGGAGATGCCTCCTTCACTGCGTTGCAAACATCATGACAAAATTATTATACCCTCTGCAAGGGTATAAATATCCCAAAATCTTATCAATTTAATATTTTATTTCTTTTAAAATTTATACTCAAATTAAGAAAAAATCTAGCATGGATGTCCTTGTTATTACCCTTTTCATGGGAACCCTTACCACTAGCTCTTGATAAAAGATTGACCCTTTAGGCGGACTGTAGGGATAGTAGCACCGATCAAAACGTTATTAATTTTTTATGAACATAATTTATTTAAAGAAAAGCCGGCCGTCGAGCTTAGTAGTAAGCCACACCGGAGTGGTCGCGGATCCAGTCCAGCTGGTTGGTGACACGGGTGAAGCCGGAGGGCAGGCCAGCGGTGCAACCGTTGCCAGACACCCAGGAGGTGACTCCCACCAGACGACCGCCGTCGTGGAAGCACCAGGGGGCCGCCAGAGTCGCCAGAGCAGGTGGACTTGCCGCCGGAGGTGGACACGCAGAGAATGCCATCGGGCTGGTTGCCGTAGGTGCGAGAGCACTCCGAGTTGCTGATGATCTGCAGGTCGACGCACTCCATCCAGTCGGGCTGGGAGCCTGAGGTGGTCAGTCCCCAGCCGCAGGCCACAGCCCACCAGCCGTCGTACATGTTGTAGCGATCGTTGAAGCTGGGCAGCTCCACCTTGTTGACCAGGTGCCAGAAGTCGACGTGCGGGGTGCGGATCAGGGCGATGTCGTTGCCGTTGTCGTTGGGCCAGCGGCCGTTCTGGATGAAGTTGCCGCTGCTCACGGTGTGGGTGAACTGGGCGTTGGTGCGCCACGAGGCTCCGTAGTAGATGGTCACCTGGCCGGCGCCGTTGGTGCAGTGAGCAGCAGTCAGCACCCAGTCGTGGGCGATGATGGAGCCGCCGCACCACCAGCCTCCGTTGCCGCTGAAGCCCAGGCCGACGGTGTAGGGAGCCTTGCCCTCGTACGCCGGATAGCCGTTCACGATGCGGCCGTTGATCTTGGTATCCCCGGACAGGTCCTTGGGGTGCACCACCTGTTGGACGGTCTCCGCGGAGACGGCGGCCAGAGCCAGAGCCAGTACGACGAACACTTTCATGGTGAGTGAGGTGAGCCAATTGTGCTTCCTCCAGAGCTTTAACCACTTTTATAGCGCCTTCTTATCACCGTCTGGAGTAGCCCCCACTTGGTATGATTCTATCTGCACACATTCATCATGGAAGGCAGACGAAAGACTGCTGATACCAATGGAAATTAATAGATAGCCCGGGAACATCTAGATAGCTTCTAATTATTGGCGGAGTCTACTCTTGCTGGATTATCAGCGGCGATAGCATGGGGAAATCCTACTTTCCTTGAGACCAAGAATGCAAATCGCTGATGAGGATCTATGGTGGCCGGATGGCTGCCTTTGCAGTCAATAGCTGAAGAGGACCGATTGGTTGCTATGAAAAACATATATCTGAGACCCATTTTGGTCCCAGTAATATGGTTTCTTGGACTTAATCTTTCTACGCTTCTGTCCGAGGCACCCATTCAGTTGTGGCTCTCGGCATGAATGGGCAGCTTATCGGGGACTTATCAACGCATCTGCTCCAAGAGGCGCGTACACTCCGATTGTGTCCCACAATCTATTTTTAAGAGTAGCTGGAGGTGGGGGACCGGGAACGGAAACTGTACCCAAGTCGAGTGGCAAGTCATGAGTGGATTGGTTGAGTGGATTCGATAGAAAGGAGTACCCCAGAGTTATAATCGCAGGAAAGCTATCACCGATCGTTGGAGACGTGCAAAATTAGCTGGCTAAGATTGCTGTAAGTGGATTGAACTTTTGAGTGTCGAGGAACTAAAACTTAAATTGAAATAGGGTTTAATGGTTTAAGGACCACAAATTACCATAAACTACAGGCGTAACTCTATTAAGGACTTTATCTAAAGCAGCGATTCGCATGACCCTATTCCGCGGCTCAGCAAATTTCTCTGAAGGGCCTCTGCCGGCACACGATCGAAGTCGCCGAATAAATATATCTTAGAACTGGAGATTGTGTATGCTCTTTAATAATAAGTGATGAGGTATGAGTCATACTAAAGAGTTGTTTTAGTTGTTTACTATTTTGTTTTTGCTTTCTTAAGTACCCAGGGAGACCCTCTCCATGGTAAAGCCCCCAATTAGTCTTATAGTATAAGAATATATAGTATAAGACTTATAATATCAACCTATTAATGCACGCGTTCATCGTTAGCCGCAGACGCAAAAATCCTATTAAAACCAATGGAAATTATAGTATCTCCGGTATTCGGCTTGAGTCCTTGATGTCAATGGCTGGAGGTGATTGTCTTTTTGCCTACCAGGACCTTGATGAACATTTCCTTTCCTTACTTTTACCTCTTAAGAGTTCATACTTAAAGCAGCTTAACTTATATTAAAAATAGTTTTTATTTAAGGATGTTGACAATGTTGCTTAATCGTCCATTTAAAGCTTTCTAAACCATTAAATTTGTAGTATTTAAGACCCAACGTGATCCATAAAATTGTGACCTTGCCCAGGACTTGTACCCAATTCTTTCTACGCTTCTGTTCCTTTCAGTTCTCGTCATTATTGGGTGGCCTATAAGGACTTATCAACCGATCTGCCCCAAGAGGCGTCAGTGCGTTCACAATCTTAAAATGAATGGTTGGCGGTGGGCAGCGGGTACAGCGGGTACTCGAGTACCGAGTCTACTCAAGTTGAGTGGGGCAAGTCATGAGCCGGAAAGTGAGTGGATCGGTTAGATCAGACGCTGAAGGAGTACCCTGACTGCGATAGACAAGCTATCACCGAACTTAGCCGGGGAAGCGTGCGAAATTAGCTGGATAAGATTGCCGGCAAGTGGATTGAACTTTCGAGTATCGGGGAAGATCTCAGATATGCCACTCAGCCGGAGGTATATAAATCACTGTCAAGGCATGGAGTGTCCAGTTGGACTCGTAACCAAGTATCAACAAGATGAAGCTGTTCCTCACTGTCCTGGCCGTGGCCGTGGCCTGTACCTCCGCCCAGTCGGCCAAGCCCATGCCACTGAAGGATGCCATCCTGGGCTCCGGCTCCGACTCGATCGAGGGTCGCATCACCAACGGCTACCCGGCCCATGAGGGCAAGGTGCCCTACATCGTTGGCCTGGGCTTCAGCAGCGGCGGCGGTGGATGGTGGTGCGGTGGCTCCATCATCGGCAACACCTGGGTGGTGACCGCTGCTCACTGCACCCACGGCGCCGACTCCGTGACCATCTACTACGGCGCCCTGTGGCGTCTGCAGGCCCAGTACACGCACACCGTCGGCAGCCACAACTTCCGCCAGCACGCGCACTACAACACCAACAACCTGAACAACGACATCTCGCTGATCAACACCCCGCACGTGGACTTCTGGCACCTGGTCAACAAGGTGGATCTGCCCAGCAGCAACGACCGCTACAACACCTATGCCGGCTGGTGGGCTCTGGCCTCCGGCTGGGGCAGGCCCTGCGACAGCTGCGGCGTCTCTGACTACCTGAACTGCGTGGACTCCCAGATCATCGATCGCTCGGCCTGCTCCAGTGTCTACGGCACCGATGTGGTCACCGACAACGTCATCTGCACCTCCACTCCCGGCGGCAAGTCCACCTGCTCTGGCGACTCTGGCGGCCCCCTGGTGCTCCACGACGGCGGCAAGCTGGTCGGTGTCACCTCCTTTGTGGCCTCCAGCGGATGCACCTCGGGCCTGCCCGATGGCTTCACCCGCGTCACCGGCTACCTGGACTGGATCCGCGACCACACCGGCATCTCCTACTAAGCGTTCGAGTTTCGTTTTTGAAATAAATCTATTTGCATTTATGTGGAGAGTGTTTTTAGTAATTTGAGAAAACCTGAACTTGGAGAATGAATCTCCACTTGAAAGGGTTAAAGGTAGAGTAAATTTTTAAATAATTCATTAACCTTATCATTTCTGGAGATATACTAAGAAACATATTCTTATTGGTAGCTTTCGATTGGACCTCTTTTGGAAGGGATTTGTTTACCTTTGGGGATAGTTCAGTGCTTCGATAAGATTAGGGTTTTGCGCATTAGCTAAAAATATATATTTATTAATTTAGAATCATATCATAGTATATATTTATATATACATATATTTTAAATATATTTTGTAAGACTTTAATTAAATTAAATAGATAGATTATTGTAAATTTATAAGTGCAATTTTGCACCAAGAGAGTTGATAAGAAACAAATCTATAAATATTGTATGGAAGATAACATGGAAACCTTTTTTGCCATATAATCCTTTTATTTATAGATTTTGATCCTTACATATTCTTTTATTATTATAAATTTTTTAAAAATAAATTCTTTTATAATAATATTCTTTTATTATTATGTTTATTATTAAATTTAAGACACTCATAATCTTATCACCCATGACAGTCAACTTTTCTTGCCCATTTCGGTGCATTCTAATTAATTCCGATCACCATGAGTAATCTACCAGCAAATGAAGATCCTGTCATATATTTAAAACATCACTAATTAACCATAAAACTCACAATCTCCGCTTCCAATACTTTACTTACTTGCTTTGATAGCCAACTGAACTGGTTCCCTGTCCCAGTCCCTTATCACGGACATCGTTTATAGGTCCTCTTGAGCGATATTTACAAGCAGCCTCGACCTGCAGATAGGGGAGTCTAAGACATGTCTACTCTGTGTTTATAAGTATTTGCTTATTTATTTGTTAGTCAATAACTATAAACTAAATAAATTAAAATTTATAAATAAATATAACAAATTTAAGATTAGCAACATCATAGAGTAACTTATCTCCCTGGCAACACCAGGGGAGTTGATATAGTCATAGGCCTCCCTATTTACATATATTTCTCCACCATTAAACTAAGTTTGAAAATCTCTCGAGTTAGTCAACTATATTCAGTACTTGCTATAGAAAGAATCTCACTAAGTATATAACACCTTTAGCTTTAGCCAAGTTTGTTTATTTTGTTTTTCCTAAAGTGGCCTCTTGTATCGATATACCTATCTCTACATTTCATACTTAAAGATTGTCATTAGAGTGTACTATAAAGAGGAATCAAGTGTCTACCCTGGTAACTGATATTTATATTTTATAGAATCTAAATGGTAAAATGCAAAATAAAGATATCTTTATTACTGTACCTGAACACGAACACACCAATCAGAATCAGGCACTTTATGAGTACACTTCCATGCTCAAAACAAGTACTAAATAGAGTCTCTTTTCCTCCTTAATTACTTAATTTGTTGTCTTACCATATTAGTGGTTGGTTACTAGTGGAAAATCATTCATGTCGAGAGATCATTATAAATTATTTAAATGTTTAATGTTATGATTAGATAGAAAGGTCTGAGCCCAATCAAGAATGGAAAATCGCTGCTATAAATATTGATAAGACTATTCAAAACAGGCTATAGAAAAACCCAAATATTGTACTTTACATTTCCTGTATAAATAAATGAATTTATATAGAGAATCCTCTCACCATTCCTAGTCATAAATGTTCCTTTAATGGTAAACATTATGAGAAAAAATCTTTTTAATTTAATCCAAACTAAAATATATAGAAAAAATTAAAATTAAAAATTTGAATTGTTCTTCAGACCCCACCGAAAGTCTTTCTGATTTGAAGTTTAGTGGTTAACTTCCGCCTAAGAGAGCCCCGTCAAGTGGCTCCTTTCGGAGCTTATCGCCGGGATTTATGGGAGTCTCGATGAATATTTACGAACCCTATTCACGTCCCAGATATGGATAGTAGGAACAGAGCTCTGGAAAGGCCTATAAAAGGCTACTCCCGGGCCAGCAGAATCCAGTGTCGACATCAACATGAAGGTGTTCATAACTATCCTGGCTCTGGCCGTGGCCTCGGCTGCCGCCTACGATGAGAAGGTCTTCGTGAAGGACCTGCCCAAGACCACCAAGATCGAGGGACGTATCACGAACGGATACGCCGCCCCCGAGGGCAAGGCTCCCTACACCGTGGGTCTGGGCTTCAACAAAGGCTGGTGGTGCGGTGGCTCCATCATCGCCCACGACTGGGTCCTCACCGCCGAGCACTGCATCGGAGATGCCGACTCCGTGACCGTCTACTTCGGAGCTACCTGGAGGACCAATGCCCAGTTCACCCACTGGGTTGGAAACGGCAACTTCATCAAGCACCACAACGCCGACATCGCCCTGATCCGCATCCCCCACGTGGACTTCTGGCACATGGTCAACAAGGTGGAGCTGCCCAGCTACAACGATCGCTACAACAACTACAACGAGTGGTGGGCCGTGGCCTGCGGCTGGGGCGGTACCTATGACGGCAGCCCGCTGCCCGACTGGCTGCAGTGCGCCGACCTGCAGATCGTCCACAACGATGAGTGCGGCTGGACCTATGGCAGCGTTGGCGACAACATCATCTGCACCCGCACCGTTGACGGCAAGTCGATCTGCGGAGGAGACTCCGGCGGTCCCCTGGTCACACACGACGGCAACAAGCTGGTCGGTGTCAGCAACTTCGTCTCCAGCAACGGCTGCCAGTCGGGAGCCCCTGCTGGCTTCCAGCGTGTCACCTACCACTTGGACTGGATCCGTGACCACACTGGCATCTCCTACTAATTTCCCTAAATAAAACGAGTATTTCAAAAATTCAAATTTCGCGCGCACTGAATTTCATCAAATTGCCAAATCCTGCGCAATTGGCTTGAGCTGGTCACACTGCGCTGTGCATTTGTTGTTTGTTTTTAATTCCGCCAAATCTTGTAGCAGCATGTCCACCTGCAGTGCCTCCGAAATAGCGGAGAAAAAGCGCATTGCGCTGTCCAAGCTGCAGGCCAAGAAGTCCCAGCTCCTGGCCAGCACGAATGGCGGCAAACCAAGCCCATCTCCCACAGGCAGTGGCCAGCAACAAGTACGCAATGAAAATACAGGCAATCCCAATCAGCCGCTGGCCAAGTCTCCGCTGAACTTCTACCGCTCTCCGCCGACGGCTCTGCAGAAGAGCAGCAGGACTGCCCCCACCACCTCCACCGAAAATAGGAGCTCCTCCTTTCTGAACGCCTTGAAGGCGATCAAACAAACCTCCAACCGGGAATTGTCCCGCAACGCAGCACATCCCTACCAGCGTCCAAATGAAGAGAAAAATCAAAGCAAGCCCACGCTCTCGCTTGCTCCGGAGAAGGATAAGCCGTCAGTGGCTCCGGTGTTTCGGAACTCGATAACCTGCAACCTCTACATGATCAGCGCGCATCGCTTTGCGGCCCAGACATCCGGATACCACGAGAAGCTCATTGCCGTGTTCAAGAACATGCCCACCAAATCCTACGAGAGCAGCAGTCGCATCTGGAGCTTCGATCTGTCGGACTACCCAGCTCTGCAGACGCATGCAGGGGACCTGAAGCCAAGTGTCCATGTGAACGGCGTTCCCAAAAAGGTGCTGGACCTGTGTCAGAAGCCGCCGGTGGTCTCGGAGAGGAGTGTCTTGGCCTCCATAGAACCCAAGTTGGCGGACAAGCTGATGCCCTTCCAGCAGGATGGAGTGTGGTAAGATTTCTCTTAGAAAACGTGTTAAAAATATTACATTTTTAATCGGATTTCCCAGCTTTGCCATTGGCCAAAAGGGACGCATTATGATCTGTGATGAAATGGGCTTGGGCAAGACCTATCAAGCCCTGGCCGTGGCTGACTACTTCAAGGATGACTGGCCCCTGCTCATCTGCACCACCGCCTCCACAAGGGACAGTTGGGCCAAGCACATTGTGGAACTGCTGCCCAAGGTGCCCATCCACTACGTTCAGGTGCTGAACAACAATCAGCAGTATGTGGGCGAGGCCCAGGTGCTCATCACCAGCTACAACATGATGGAGAGGCACATGGACAAGCTGCTGCAGCGCAAGTACGGCTTCATCATCTTCGACGAGTCGCACACGCTGAAGAACAGCAAAGCCAAGTGCACGGCGGTGGCCAAGAGGCTCACAGATCAGGCCAAGCGTGTGGTCTTGCTCTCCGGAACGCCAGCGCTCTCCCGGCCCCTGGAACTGTTCACCCAACTGCAGCTGGTCGATGGAAAGTTCATGAATTTCATGGAGTTTAGTGAGTATAAAGAGGTTTTCTTATTTAAATTGATTTGTATTAACTTCTTCTTTCTTTAGCCACTCGTTACTGTGATGGCAAACAGTCCACCTTTGGCTGGGATGCCAATGGACAGTCGAATCTGGAGGAGCTCAAGGTGGTGCTTCTTCTCAAGTACATGCTGCGGCGAACCAAGACGGAGGTGCTGCCTCAGCTGGCTGAGAAGAATCGGTATGAGGGACTTAAAGCGGAAATAATCAATATGCATCATTTAATTCTTCATTTTCTTTAGAGAAACTGTTATCCTGGACCCTGCCTTGGTCTGGACCAACGAGGAGACCAAAGACACCTTGGATGCCTTCAACAAGGAGCTGAAAACCAGCAAGGGCAGGGCCACCGAGGAGATTCTCCTCCGTTTCTATGCACGCACTGCTGAAGTCAAGACCAAGGCCGTGTGGTAACTATATTTTCCTTAAAAATAAACCCTTAATTATAGCCTTTACCTTAATTGCAGCGCCTATGTAAAAACCTTGCTAAAGGAGCAGAAGAAATTTATTATTTTCGCCCATCATCGGGTCATGATGGATGCCATTAGCGATTGCCTGGCTCAGATGAAAGTCCACTACATAAGGATTGATGGACAGACGCGCAGTGATCTCAGGGCTGATTTTGTGGATACATTCCAGAAGAAGAGTAGCTGCAAGGTGGCGCTGCTCTCCCTAAAGGCCTGTAATTCTGGGATCACTCTAACTGCCGCCGAGATCATTGTGTTTTGCTGAACTGGACTGGAATCCTAGTGTGGGTTGAGTTATTTACCAACTTAAGAAGCTTTCTTTAAGAGTGTTTTTTAAACCCTTTCAGACCCTTGCCCAGGCCGAGAGCCGTGCCCATCGCATTGGCCAGACCAAAGAGGTCATATGTCGCTACCTAATGGCCAGCAATACAGCCGATGATACCATCTGGAATATGCTGAAAAACAAGCAGGAGGTGCTCAGCAAGGTGGGCATCTTTGCTGAGAATCTGCAAAAGGCCACGCACACAGCGGCGCCCACTATGGTAAGGACTGTTGAGACTCTTTAACGACCTTTAACTAACTTTTAACTACTTTTTAGTCCCAGAAAATCGAAGAATTCTTCTCGCCCTCAAAAGCCTCTATAACCAATCCGGATAGAGGCACCATTAAGCAGTTTCTAACGCCAGCTCCCAGTGAAACCAATAATAATGTGGCAGAGAAACCCAAAGATAAGTCGGATATGGCGGCCTTTTTAGACGATGATGAAGATGAGGCCTTTTTGGATTTAGATATTTAGTTTTAAATGATAGTTTGTGAAATTATTCGAATAAATTGTATAGAAATGTGTGTAGAGTCTCTGCGCATGCTCCACGTCTTAGGAGGAAGTCAGTGTTCCTTGTCCTGGCAACAGTTTAAGCAAGTCAGAAAACCAAACAAACACACAAACACTCAAGCAACCCTTTTCATTTGTTTCAAAAATAAATAAACACACATTTATAGTTGAAGATTTGTAGACTTGAATATATAAATCCAAATGGCCGATTCGCAGGCCGAAACTGAGCCCATGGGCGAGGAGGAGGAGCAGGAATTGGTGTACCACGAGTCCTTCATCCAAGATATCATCACCATAGAGCACTCCTTCGGCTACGATTGCAAGAAGCTCTTCAATCTGGTGCTGGTGGATCCGGACACCTTGGTCTTCGCCTCGGGAAACTTTTTGAAATACTTTAGCATCTCGCGTCAGGAGATTACCTTCCAGGAGACCACCTATGGCTGCGGAATAGGCTTCATTACGGTCTGCAATCCTGCCTTAGCTGATTTATTATCATCTTACCATTTCCTGGCTTCTAGAAAAACGAGCATCCCGCCTACGTGGGCCTGTTTACGGTGGCGGAGAACGGACCAACGCCCACTGTGTTCATCTACGAGTATCCCTCGCTGAATATCCGTGTCAAGCTGCTGAATGCAGCGAAGGCCTGCTTTACGGCGGGCTCCTACAACAAGACGGGGGAGTTGTTCGCCTCGCAGGCTGGGTACCCGGACTTTATCCTCACCATCTGGCGCTGGGAGACGGCGGAGGTGGTGCTGCGCGCCAAGTCCTTCCAGAGCGACATCCTCTTCGTGCACTTCTCGGAGCACAATCCGATCCTGCTCTGCTCCTCGGGCCTGAGCCACATCAAGTTCTGGAAGATGGCCAACACCTTCACCGGCCTCAAGCTGAAGGGCGACCTGGGGCGCTTTGGCAAGACGGACTTCAGTGACATCTCCGCCATGTACATGCTGTCCGACGAGAACGTGATCTCGGGCAGCGACTGGGGCAACATGCTGCTCTGGCAGGCGGGTCTCATCAAGTTCGAGGTGTGCCGCAAGGGTCGCAAGCCCTGCCACACCAAGCCCATCACGCGGATCACCATGAAGAACGGCGAGGTGACCACGGTGGGCATGGATGGCTATGTCCGTGTCTGGTACTGGGAAACGGTGGACCTGGCCGACCCGCCCGAGGACGATCTGTTCGTGGAGATCGATCCCATCTACGAGTTCAAGATCGCCGACGTGGAGCTGCGCTGCATGCAGAAGATCCTGCCCTTCGACGAGACGGACTTCACGCACTACGCCCAGGATGGCAAGGGCGGCATTTGGTTCTGCGACATCAACACCTACGACGTGCCCCAGAAGCCCCGCAAGCTGTACTCCTGCATCGGCGGCAGGGTGATCACCTCCCAGATGTCCCCCGTGTCGCCGCACTTCCTCTGCCTCTCGGAGAGCGGCAAGATCTTCGTGTACGAGTACGAGAAGCAGAAGCTCATCCTGGAGAAGCAGTTCCCGGCACATGGCGTCGATGTCCTGTGGCTGGACACACAGATATCGGCGAAGGGAACCGAGCTGGTGGCCGGCTTCACGGACGGTATCCTGCGGCAACTCTATCTGGACCTCAGCGATCCCAGCCATCCGACCATTACCCGGGTCAGAGCCTTCAAGGCGCACACTTCGCCCATCTCCAGGATCACCGTGAACAGGACGAGCACCCTGCTCCTCACCGGCAGCGTCGACATGAGCATCTTCATCTACCAGCTGAGCCGGGATAGCAGGCAGTTGGTGGACATGCAGCCCCTGGGATTCGTGCAGTTTGCAGCGATCCCCAACTGCTTCTACTGGCACGAGACGGAACCCACCGTGGTCCTCGTGGGCTGCAAGACCGGCGAGGTGTACGAGTACAATGTGCGCACCCAGGTCACCGAGGAGGAGACCTACCTGTCCTACAACATCACCGAGCCGGCGCGTCTGCGCACCGTCAAGTTTGCGTCCGTGAAGAGCCGCATCCGGCGGGAGATCAAGCGGGTGCAGACCAAGAAGCGCAAGGAACGCAAGCGGGAGCGCAAGATGAACGAGATCGAGAAGTTGAAGAAGGCCAATCCGGGTCTGCAGATAGACATGGAGTCGGCCCTGGCCGACTCTGAGCCCGACGAGGAGGAGGAGGCCTTGTTTATCCCCCGTGCCCAATCCCATCATCTGGCTGCGTTACACAGTGCGGGACACCATCTGGGTGTCCATGGCGGGCTACGATGCGGGCTATATCTACGAGCTGGACTTCCAGGCGGCGGAGCCCGTCTGCTCCACCATTATAGCGGATGCGGACGACATCGAGATCCACTCGTACTGCATTATGTGAGTTCTGTGGGCTCTAGTTTCGGGGGAAACTCTTGAACCTTCCTTCCCTTCTCCCACAGCGGGCAGTACCTCATCTTTGGCCTTATCAACGGACGCCTTCGCATCAACCGCATCAATCCGGACGACTTCAGGGACCTGGCCGAGTACCGCATCTATCCCATGCACGATGCCCTCAAGGGCATCATTCCCAGCATTCAGACCAGTTACAATGGCGACCACATCCTCACCGTGGGCTACGATGGCAACGTGTTCCTTCACAAGTGGCACGGCCCGAAGATAGTCAAGAATAGCCGCCGGGATGAACTCCTCCGCTTCCTGCTGGCGTCAAGGAGGCAAAGGATATCGATGATCCCGAGGAACCCTCGCTGGAGCAGGAGAAGATCAATGCAGAGCTGCGACGCCAGCAGGAGGCGGCTGAGGCACACGATCGCGATGTCCTGGCCAAGATCGGAGTGCTGCAGAATGTTTACTTTGATATCATCCGAAGGAACGAGGACCTGCCGCCGGGCCTAAGAGCCAAGGATACGGATTTGCTTCTAGATCCGCGCATCACGCAACAGATTCGGGATGAGCTGCAGGCTGAGCTGGATGATGTACGCGAGGACTGTGCCTATGACCTGGAGTTTGCCCAAGTGGGCCACAAGAAGCTGTACAATCACTTTCTCAAGGAGCTTGTGCAAGTTCCCTTCACAGTGAATCCCTTGCGGTGAGTAACTTAGGGAAGTCCTGTCTGTCATCTTGGAGCTTAACCCTCCCCTGGTTAGTGCCAATATCCCGGGCGTGGCCACCTTTCGGCTGCAGGAGCTGGGCGAGGAGTTTGAGCAAATCAAGCGGGACATCGAGCTGCGCTTGAAGCAGGAGCACGACATGGGGTAAGTCTGGATGCCATGTTATTACACCTAACCACCGCCAGGACAACACTTGACTACACTAAACAAAATACTCTCCAAAACCCCCGACAAGCAGCCTTTACAGAACGGATCGAGTGGAAGAACAGCCGGAAGTGTAAGCCTGAAAAGTCCTTAAAGCACCTATGAATCCCTAAAGCACACCTGATCCTCTCAGATTTTGTAGAAATTCCCTCTCTAAAACCCATTAACTTATATCTTCTTCATTAGCCTCCATGACCTGGTGGTGGCCGAGCCCACAGACGAATCCATTGGAGCACCTCCTCCAGAATCGTTTTTCTTTGGCCGCGATCCTCGCAGCATTGAGCCGCGCTTCAGCAAGAAGATGATGCGCCTCCTGGTGCGCTACCGGAAGCGTCAGCTGTACGAGGTGCGTCGCATCTTTGACTGGGACAAGCTGGAGCGCCAGAAGCCGGACCCCAATCGCAACCATCCCGACGACGATGCCCAGATCGAGGAGGCCAAGCGCAACCTGGGCGACTACAAGCTGAAGATCGGCTCGGACTACGAGCCCAAGTCCTCGGAGACGCTGACCCAGAAGTACATTGAGATCGTCAAGTGCCGCGAGCGATACTATGAGCTGGTGGACACCTTCAATCAGTCTGTGGTGGAGCTTCGGGAGCGCAAGGAGGATCTGATGCAGCTCATAACGGCGAAGCGGAATCGATTGGCCGTGATCCACAGCTACCTGCCCGAGCCGGATCGTGAGCCCCTCGAACCAATACAGGAAATCGATATGGACCTGGAGTTTCCTGAGCTCAATCTCGTCGAGCACTACACTCCGGGCTGTGGGGTGGAGATCGATGACATCCTCACGCTGGAACGCAGTGTGGATGAGGTAAGTGAAGTCCGTCAAGGATCCCAGAAACTGAAACTGAAACCTCCTTGGTCCTCAGGTAATCGCCTACAACGCGAATGTGACCAAAAGGGAG
Source organism: Drosophila triauraria (assembly GCA_014170255.2). Taxonomy (NCBI): domain Eukaryota; kingdom Metazoa; phylum Arthropoda; class Insecta; order Diptera; family Drosophilidae; genus Drosophila; species Drosophila triauraria. The sequence goes on along the minus strand of CM024334.1, from coordinate 6,034,044 downwards.
CCCAGCAGAACTCTCAGCCTGGTCACCAGTCACAACTTGGATAAGCCAGAGCTGCACGAGTACTCGGCCTTCGTAATGCTCCAGATCTCGAAGCTGGATCGATGCCTGCCCAACGAGGAACTGACCGAGGCTCTGATGCAGCTGCCGCCAGTCAGTGACCCAGCCTACTTCGAGGTGAATGCCGAGGATCAGACGCCGTACATGCTGGAGACGCGCCACCGCTGGGTGCGACTGCTGCTCAGGGAGCAATCGGCGATCAAGGCGGAGGTCAAGGAGGAGGTGGAGCAGTTCGACAAGGCGCTGTCCAAGCTGCAGGTGCGGCGCTTCCACGTCAAGCTGGATGCCGAGTTCATGGCCGCCTACCTGATCAGCCTCAACCAGGAGCTGTACATCCTGCGGGACAGCGAGGAGATCGAGACGCAGCTGCTGCTGAACGCCAAGACGGCGATGAGCACCCGGAACGACCTGCAGGTGGTCATCAACACCACCAACCGTCAGCTGGACGAGCTGCGGCGGAGCATCGACAAGCTGGGCGAGCAGATCGTGGCCGTGCAGCTGCTCTTCATGAGCACCGTGAAGGGCCACAAGTTCTTTGACTTCCTGCGACGCATCTTCAAGAAGAAGTGGCGTCCGCCCAAGGAGGCCAAGGGCGACGACGAGTCCTCCTCCTCCTCGGAATCCTCGTCCTCCAGCGAGGACGAGCAGGCCGACAACAAGAGTCTGGACTCCCTGGACATGACCACCATCCGGCTGGACGAGACCACCTGCCCCACCGGCCTGGATCGCTCGCTCTACGACCTGGCCTTCAGCATGCGCTCCGATCGCCATGAGCTGGAGCGCAACGTCCGCGATCTGCAGCGGGAGGTGGAGAACAAGCGCAAGGAGATTGCCGAGATGCAGATCAAGATGAGGTACCACGAGGAGGTCTACCAGCGGGAGAAGAATGCCCTGCTGGAGTTTCGGGTAGGAACTTGCTGATCCTTGGGACTGGCAACCCATTTAATGCTCCCTCTCCATTCCCCTTCAGCGCAATCGCCAGCAGGAAGTCAACAAGGTCCAGATCAGCGCCATCCTACGCATGGACCAGATGCAGCATTTCTACGAGGGCGACGACTACCGGGACCTGTCCAAGGCCATTCTCTTCGATGCCGACATGCTGGTGGACCTGCGTCGGCGGGCGGACAAGCTCAGCGAGGAGACGGCGGCCACCAAGCGCTGGCATCGCATCAACTTTATTCACCTGCGACGCATGAACACGGACATCAAGTTCATGCGTTTCGAGATCACGCGCCTGGAGGAGGAGATCCGCCAGGCCATGATGAAGAAGTTCGGCCTAATTGTCAATTTGGATGAGTTGGAGGAGGAGGTCCTGCGGCGCTATATCTTTGACCTGGAAACCAATGCTGAGGATGAGCTGAAGGCCCTCGAAAAGGAGATGCAGGAGAAACAGGTCAGGTCTCTGGCTCTCTGAAAGTTTTTATTTCAATTTTGACTCTTTCCAGAAAGAGCTCTCGCGCTGCGAGGAGGAACTGGTCATGGAGACCCAGAACAACACGGAGAAGGTCAACATAATGACGGTGCTGCGTGAGGAGAAGAACTTCCTGTGCACCTTTGTTGGACATCCAGGAACGCAACTATGCCAAGTGGAGTAATCCGAATGTGCTGAATCTTTCCTATGACATTGAGAAGCTTCGGGGTATCGAGAACTCCTTGCTCCAGCAGATCGAAGTGGGTTATCCTGGCTTAAAGAACCTACAGGGAGTAACACATCCTCTTTCTTTAAAACAGTGCCTGGAGCGGGAGATCTGCGCTCTGCGACTAAAGTCCAAGCCTCTGCAGATCAACAACGAGTTCGAGTTGGATCCCAACGAGCCACCGCAGGTCACCACCGAAGTTTTACCCAACGATGACGCCCTGGTGTGTCCAGCCATCCTGAATGTGGATGCCTATCTACTGCCGCCCATGCCGGATGAGTTTATAATGGACCGCGTTCACACAATCGTCCAGAAGAGCTTCAATCGCTTATTTGGACGCCACACCACCCCGGAGAACGTGCGCAAGTTTGCCCAACGATCCTCACTCTACCTTTGCCAGGCCGCCTACAGTTTTCAGGTGAGCATGATATGTCCTGGTACATGAATCCACTTTTTGTGAGCTTTCCTTAATTTCCTTATCGATAAGAATGCATTCAGGAAGATACTGAACTCTTCTCAAACCTTTATTATAACAGATTTGTTAAGATCTCTCTCTTGCCTAAAACTGTTATATTAAGTTTCAGTATTTTTAAAGCATACTTTTGGAATACCCTTCCTTTCCAGGGCCGCTACACGGATCGCATCGCCGAGTGCATCACGGAGCATCTGCAGACCATTGTGCCCAAGAAGTACTTCATCCACATCAGTGCGGATGAGCTAAGGAAGCTCTTCAACGAGGTGGTCGCCGTCTTTGACTACGAACGTTCCGATGTGAACACCGAGGAGCTCATCTCAGGCATCTTTGACCACGCCAAGGACTCGCTATGCGCTCACATTCATCTGGGCGACGCCGATGTTGTCAATCGCACCCACTTCATAGTGGCTCACATGTTCAAGGAGCTGATCGAGGTCCTACCCCTGGAGGAGTTTCAGTCCGACGAAACCGTTCGCATGATCGTGGACGTGCTGGAGCGTGAACCCATGGTCGATCCCCGCGCCATTGGTGTGGAGAAGCTCATCGAGAGCACGCTGCAGCATGCCCAGGAGAATCTGCTGGACGGAATTACGGCTGTGCCAGTGCGCAAGCTGGGCAGCAGCATCCAGCGGGACCTGATCAAGCGGCGCCAGTACAAGCAGCCCAGCTGCGAGTCCCCCATGTCGGTGAGGATTGCCAGCAAGAAGCAGGGTGGAGGCAGCATCAGTGGGTTACCCTTTTAGTGTTAACATTGTTAGTTTTTTATTATTTGGACTGTAAAGCTTTCGGCAAATGCAAACAATTACACATGTTTTAGTTACGTTTTTGTTTGACTAATCAACGACCTTCGATCAATATTTCCAACCTGAATACTGACCAAAGGAAGCGCCCAACTATAAGCGGGCAAAAGAGTATCTTTATGTTGTCTAAAAAGCTTGAAAAATGCACCTGTCTTGGAAATTATTCTCTAGTAAAAGCTAGTCCTAGCCCAGCCTCGCCTTCACCGTGTTGATCTTGAGGGGCAGCAGCTGCAGCATCTCACGCACCACTCCCACCTCGGCCTGCAGCGTCTTGGCGGCCTCCTTGTGCAGCTCACAGCCTTCGTCGAACTTCTTGTAGTAAGTCTGACAATTGGTGAGGTGCTGCAGCTGCTGCAGAGGATGGGGACTGATCAGCTTGTAGTAGATACGTCCCACATGGAAGTGGGCATAGAGCATGAGACGCTGCTCTTCCTCGTCCATGTTCGGACGCCAGTCCTCGCTCGGCGGCTTAACCGTGTACGACTTGATGAAGCCCTCAAAGTGCTTGATGGCCTTCATGCAGCTCTGGTTGACCTTCTTGATCTCATCCGGCGTCGGGGAGCTCTGGGCACGGATGTTATCGAGACGGACATCCAGCACCGCGGCATGGGCTGTGCCGGCGCCATACCAGCACTCGCGGCAGATCTTCATGTAGAAGATGGGATCGAGCAGATCCAGCAGATCCTCCAGGTACTTGGCACGACGCTTCTGCATCTTGGCCTGGTTTTCCGGATTCTCCTCGAAGAAGGCAATGCGCTCGTACGCCTCGGCGTAGTCCTGCATGATCTTGCAGTACTCGGTGGCCTCGGTCTCCGCCTTGTAGTAGTCCTTGGCTATGTCCAGCCACTCGTTGACAAAGTGGAAGACCAGCTTGGCATCGTCGAAGGTCAGGCAGTACTCGCAGCTAATGCGGTTCTCGCAGGCGGTGAGATCCAGGCCGGGGAAGCGAGACTTCTCCGCTTCGGCCAGCCGGAGCTCTCGCATGGCCTTATTCAGTTTCTTGGACTCCTCACTTTCGTCCTCGTCACGCAGCAGTCGCTCCCTGGAGGTCTGCATTAAATACAAGCCGTACTTGGCCCAGCAACGAGCTATATCTGCGTAGCGATGCTTGAACGTCTCCGCCACATCCTGGCGCTGCTGCTCGCTTAGCCCCTCCGGCTCAAGCATGTGAGCCTCGTACTCGGCCATGATGAGCGTGGCGGCGGCAAGGTGATGACGGGCCTCCATGAAGCGTTCTTCTCCAATGTAGAACTGCGACAAGGTGGCGGTGTTGAGGGCGAAATCGATGGGATCATACGACTTGTACTGCAACTGGCGGTGCAGGGTGCGATGGCAGCATTTGGCAGACTTCTCAGTCTCCCCCAGATGGCCATACATCTGGGCCAGGTAAAAGCACACCAGAGTGTACAGAGATTCCAGCTCCTTCGCACCAGCTGGAGCGGAGTCCTGCCCCTCTTCCGCCGGACTGAATATGTCCTGAATGGCCAGCGGCTTCAAGTCACTAACCTTAAACTCCTCGTAGCTCCTTCTCGGCCTGCAGCAGAATGTCAAGTCCGTTTTTGTACTCCTCCTTGGCGCCCAGCACAATGCTGAGCTCGTTGATGGCGCCTATGTAGGGAATGATACCTTCTGGACGCAGCTTGTGCGGCGTTACAAGTTCCAGGCACCGATTGAGCAGCTCCTCGCCCGTGGCCGGTTCCTCTGTGTATACATAGATCCGGCCAAGATCCCGGCAAACGAAGGCCAGCAGGGAACGGTAGCAGAGGTCATCCTGGCCGCCATCCTCTTCGCTGGCCTCAACTGAGACCAGTTGGTCGTCCAGTTGCTTTTTCAAATCGGCCAGAACATCGCGGGCTTTGTAGTGGGAGCGGAATGGATCTGTGGCTGGATCGTTGCGACTCTCCTCCTCAACCAGGCGGTTTGCCTTCTCGTAGAGCTCCTTGTAGTCGCTTAATATTTCCTTGGGAATAACCATGTCGGCGTGTGCTGGTGGAAGAAGAATATGTTAGAGACAGTTTCAGGAAATAGCTTTTATTTACTTTTTCCAATAATTCGTTGCTATCCCGTCATTTTCTGTCGCCGCAGTGTGGCCGCCTGCTTTTTTAATTTATTGTCGTTGCCAGACTGCGCAACTATTTCGTACTTTACCTCCGGCGCTGCCAGACTGCCTGCGTTCATTGAGTTATCGAACCAAATTTTAGCAGCACTGCCGCGTTCAGCCGCTCATACCCAAGATTTACGTAAAAAACAGTAACTTTTGTTCCCTTACGTCAAAACGGATAGTTTTTGTTCACTTACGGAGTTTGATTACGTTCTCGTTTAAAGCCAAGTTTCACACCTCTGCTGCTGGCTTTTCAGTGTTGCCAGGTTGCGTTTTTGGCATTTTTCCACCCTTTCCATCCCGCTTTTTCTCTTTGTTCTAGTATCTAGTTGCAGTCACATCACATTGAATTTCAGATTTTTTTTCACATCAAATACCAGAATAATTACTAGATCGAAGAACAGTAAAAAGTTAGTGTCTTTGGCGCTCACATTTCAAAGGATCTCTAATCGCCAATTTGACGGACTGCTCCACGCAGCCACCATGCAGAAGACCAACTCGAAAAACGATTCTTCAGACTCCAGCGATAAGAAGGTGAAGCGACTGTACCACCAACGGTACCGCACCGAATGGGAGAAATTCCCCGCGTTCGCCAACTGGTTGCGTTCCAGCAATGATGGTTACTCGGCCCACTGCAGGATCTGCGACATCAATGTCCTGGCCCGACTGGCGTCCATCAAGCAGCATCTCATCACACGCAAGCACCAGGAGGGCGCCAGATGCAATGATTTTCTGTCGCAGGTAAATATGGTTTTAAGGGAAGCAATGGCAATTGGAGGGAAAAAACCCCTAGCATGAATCCTTTCTAAAAAGGTTAATACCCCCTTAACCTTTTTAGAAAAGATTCCCTTTTAAAATTGAATGACACGCCCATAGTCACAAAAGTAACACTCTGTGCATTTATACTAGCAGAACATGATCAAAGGCGACTCGGATGCAGTGATACAAATGTGTAGATCGAATAAGAGCAAGGGAGATCCAGATCTGCACATGGGTAGATCCGCAGCTGGTAGAAAAGCAAAACCAAAGCCCAAACCCAGGCCGAACTTTAAGGTGAAGCGCGAACCCAAGGTGGTGAAACGCGAGCCCAAGATTGAACGCGTAGAAGAGGAAGAGCACGATATTGCCTCAAACGACTCAATTCTGGACGACCTACTAGGCAACGAGCCGATGGTAAATGAACAAGAGCAGGAGTACGTTCTTGAGGGCGAGGCCGAGCTCATTGACGAAAATGTCCTGGAAGAAGTAAACGCCGAGGTTGGGTATGAAGAGATGATGCCGGAACTAAACGACGATGCCATGTCTGAGGACGCCATCATCAGCGAATTCGATCTGTTTGGCAAGAGCCTGGCCCTCCAGCTTAACAATATGGACCTGGAGGATGCCCTGCTCTGCCAGGAGCGTTTGCAGGTGGTGCTTACCGAGTACCGCCTGAAGATTCTCAAGCGCAAAAGGGAGGGCAACCGCTGATCTTGGGCTTACACATTAATTTATATCAAATTTCCTTCTATACATACATGTACATATAAGTTTATATTCCCTTTTTAACGACTAAATAAACAACTATTCCGCATCAATTTCGTCAATAAACGCGCGACACTTCTTCTTTAGCACCTTGACGGCCTCCAGGAAGATGACCTCTGGCTTCAGCGCACCCACGGACTCAACGGTGAAGATGTAGTGATCGCGCACTCTCGCCAAAGTCACGGCGTCGTTCAGCTGCGGATAGCGATACACGTTCCGACTGCAGCTGTCGTAGCGCGCATCCTTCACGTAGGCACACTCGTTCTCATTGATCCCGATCACGCCGGGCGAGAAGCAGCTCTGCAGGAGATAGGCATCCTTGCCGGAGACCTCGCGATTGAGCTTGATCTGCGGCAGCAGGCGGTACGTAGCCGTGGCCACCGGAGAGAACTTGGCGTGGTCCCTGCCCAGCCCCTTGACGGCCACCAAACGCAGGTCCAGCTCGTGGCCCGGTCGCAGTTGGGCAATCAGAATGTCCTCGTGAATGCAGCCCACTGCGTTCTCGGTGTAGATCTGCGCCTGCTTACCCTTGGGCAGCCACTTCAAGTGGCCCGAGTAGACCTTGTGGTTCTTGTAGATCTCATCGAAGTTCGACTGATCCTTCCCGGCGTCTCGACGGCGGCTGCACTTCACCTTTAGTTCGAATTCCAGCGTGTCCTGTTCGGTGCCCGTTTCGGGACTCTCCTCCGTGCGATAAGCAAACAGTCGGGGATCAGCTCGCAGCGGGAGCAGGCCCATCCGGTGGGCCAGAACCTCGTCTTGGATGATCGAGGTGTTGTTGTAGATGTACACTTTCTCGATGGCCATGCTGGGCACTTCGCTCAGCATCAGACGGCGGAAGGCATTGGCTATGGCGGGGTAGACACCAATCAGGTCAAACTCCAGGCCATCCTCGTCGTTCCTATAAGGTTATGCTGGTTAATCCTCTCCAGAACTTGTTGTTGTCAAAGAAATAAACCTACCTCACAATGGCAATTTGAAGTTTGTTTTTGAACACCTCCATGTTGAACACCTCGTCCGCCAGACCATAGTCCTGCGGGTCCTGCTTGACCCGGTACTCCTCCATGTACAGCAGCGGCTCATCACGCTTCGGTTTCGGCATGTTTTCAGGTGATTTTAATAAATAATTTACCAGAAATCAACAATCGCACGTGTTGAGCCAATGTTGCCAGTTTAGCTATTTTCCGCACCAAATCCAGCGAATATAGCGGTTAGCGGGATTTACCGCTATTTTTCAAGCAAACTGAAATAATTTTATTAAGCAATATTGAAAATATTTAATTACTCGACCGTCCAACTTATTAAAAGGTAAGATAAAGTTGATCTTCGAAATAAAATGACCAAACAATGGTTAAACGTTTCATTAAATTTCGATCATAATGATGAAATTCGCAGAAAGAGGAGCGGATTTTCTCCACCACGTCAAAAGGTCACACTTAACGAAGTATAAGCAGGGGACCGGCGATTCTCCAGAAGATTTACGTAAAGCCTGAAGATTCCTGAAGCCCGGCCGTAGAATGTCCCGCTCCCTGCAACGCTTACTGGGCAGTTGTCGTCGCTGGGCCCAACAGCCGGCCGTCCGTCACTTCGCCGCACCGGCAGATCCCACAAAAGGCAAGGGCCCAATATCATGGCGAAGTCTGGCCGTGATTGGAGCTCTGGGAGCTGGAGGCCTGGGCTTTATGTTGTACGTGAAGAGCGAGAAGGACGAGGCACGCATGAAGGAGCGCAAGCGGCAGCTGGGTAAAGCGGCCATCGGCGGCAAGTGGGAACTGGTGGACTCTCAGGGCGCGGTGCGCAAGTCGGAGGACTTCCTGGGCAAATGGCTGCTCATCTATTTTGGCTTCACCCACTGCCCCGACATTTGTCCCGACGAGCTGGAGAAGATGGCCGCCGTGGTGGAGGAAGTCGGTTTGTATTGACTTTGGAATTGAAACTTCCTGAAGGAGATAACTAAGTCCTAATTTCGCACAGAAAAATCCCTCAACTGCCGGCGGTGCAGCCCATATTCATCACCGTGGACCCTGAGCGTGACTCAAAGGAAGTGGTGGGCAAATACGTGAAGGAGTTTTCCCCCAAACTCCTGGGACTCACTGGCACCGTGGAACAGATCCGTAACGTCTGCAAGGCCTTCCGCGTTTACTTCAGTGCGGGACCGCGTGACGAGGACAACGACTACATCGTGGACCACACTATCATCATGTACCTAGTCAATCCTGACGGAGAATTCGTCGATTATTATGGCCAGAATCGCGACAAGGATCAGTGCGTGGCCTCAATTATGGTGAACATTGCCAAGTGGAACTCGCTCAACAAAAAGGGCTGGTTCGGCTAAGTCGCCACTGCTTAGCTTCACAAATGTTGATTCGTTGTATTTTACTTTTACGTATAACGTATGGCTATAGAAATATAGCAAAAATATACATATAAAGAAATTAAAGTTTTTCAAATTTTGTTACTTTTGCCAACGGGTTGGCAGCGCCTCTTCGAAATTCGGGATTATTGCGCTGGCACAGGTTGGCAGCTCTTTTTCGGCGTGTAGTGCTGCGTGGAGAATTTTTGTTGCAAAAAGAATTGTTTTTTCGCAACAAATAACAATAAAATACAAAATGGTGCGTGTATATCTCAGGATTGAAGACCCCTCTTCATCCCTCTTTGGTCTGTCAAGTGTTTGGCTTCAATAACGAGGATTTATGCAGTGCTCAAGCCTTGTGGAAGCTCCCAGCCCAAACATAACCTAAAAGCGGTTTCTATTTGTGCTAATATTTCGCATTATTGCTTTTTTTTCCACAGCGTCCGTTGATGCTACAGGGGCACGAGCGTTCCATAACGCAAATCAAGTACAACCGGGAGGGTGACCTGCTCTTCTCCTGCTCCAAGGATCAGAAGCCCAATGTGTGGTACTCGCTGAACGGCGAGCGCTTGGGCACGTACGATGGTCACCAGGGTGCTGTTTGGTGCCTGGATGTGGACTGGGAGAGCCGCAAGCTGATCACTGGAGCCGGTGACATGACCACCAAGATCTGGGATGTTGAGTATGGCACAATTATCGCCTCTATCCCCACCAAATCGTCGGTGCGTACCAGCAACTTCAGCTTCTCGGGAAACCAGGCCGCTTACTCCACGGACAAAGCTATGGGACAGAGCTGCGAGCTGTTCATCATCGATGTTCGCAACGCCGACTCCACCCTGGCCGATCAGTCGCCCACGCTGCGCATCCCGATGACCGATTCCAAGATCACCTCGATGCTGTGGGGTCCCCTCGATGAGACCATCATCACAGGTAAGCGTGTATAATACATGTTATTCAATTGACACTACAACATCTATGACTAATTTCAGGCCACGACAACGGCAACATTGCCATCTGGGACATCCGCAAGGGCCAGAAGGTGGTTGACTCTGGAAGCGATCACACTGGCGGCATCAACGACATGCAGCTGAGCAAGGATGGCACCATGTTTGTCACCGCCTCCAAGGACACCACCGCCAAGCTGTTCGATGCCGAGTCCCTGATGTGCCTAAAAACCTACAAGACAGAGCGTCCTGTGAACTCGGCGGCCATCAGTCCCATCCTGGATCATGTGGTGCTGGGCGGCGGTCAGGATGCTATGGAGGTGACCACCACATCCACGAAGGCCGGCAAGTTCGACTCGCGCTTCTTCCACCTGATCTACGAGGAGGAGTTCGCCCGGCTTAAGGGCCATTTCGGACCCATCAACAGTTTGGCCTTCCATCCGGACGGCAAGAGTTACGCCTCGGGCGGAGAAGACGGTTTCGTGCGTGTCCAGAGCTTTGATAGTACATACTTCGAGAACATCTTCGAGTAGTCCACGACGTCCAATAGTGTTGTAGGGTGATCAGAGCCAGTGGACTGGAGGACTGTAACCGATCCATTTCACTGGCGCCATGTTCGTTTGCTTAGGGAACTTTCAAATATACGCGAGAACGAAACGAAGCTATTCGCATCGTTTATTTTTATAACATTTAGGGTGTAACATGATTATATATTCGAGTGAATGGTATGTCGGCAGTTATCTAGAAGAAGGATCGCTTCTTCTGCTTGAGGACCACGGGCTGGCCCTGCATGGCTGCCCACTGAGCCGGTGTCGGCAAGCAACCCGGCGGCGGAGGCGGAATGACCACGGATCCGGCGCCATTTGTTCTCACCTCGGCGCGTGAGTCCAAGTGCAGAACCTGCGAGGCCGCTGCTCCTGCAGATGTGCTGGGACCAGCCAATCCGTAACCAGTTCCATGATGCATTCCGTATGGTTGTGTCTGCCCGTTAAACGGCATCTGCTGTTGATGGTGGCTTATCATCCCATAATACTGGTTCTGGCTAAGAGGAGCAGCTCCTGGCTGCGGGTATCCAACGGCACCGCCATTCCGTTGGCTCTCCTCGTACGTTGGTGGAGGGGCTCTCTAAAAATATATGTCAGTACTCCTTCTGTGCTGCATTTCCTGCTCACCATGGCCATGGCCTGCCCGGCACTGCTATACTCGTAGGCGGGAGCACTTCCCTCGCTTGGTGGACCCGATTTGGATGGTTTCGACATAATATTTTGCTTTTTCCTTCACTTTCTTTCTTTGTTTACTTGTATTTCTACTGAATCACAATTCAGAGTTGACTCCTTCTTGCAGCGGACAGTGCTGACCTCTAGCTATTTCCCGTCAAAAAGTGATTATTTTTAACTATTTTACGCGTTGTGTTTATTTCATTACTCAAAAAGCTAAGCATTTGAATTAGGAAAAACATTCAAAATTCTAACAGTACACTCATTTGTTGTTGTTTTTCTTTAGTTCTTCGGAATAAACTAGAAAACCGGCTTAAAATTTGCGATTTATAGCAGTTTTTGTTCTTCCCTCTCAGAAAGGTGGCAACTCTAGTCGTTAGCCATTCACACAAGAACAGCTGTTTATTCCAAACGGGAAGAGGAAGAGCGGCGTACCAAGTTGTTGGCCTGGCCAAAATCAGGGAAAATATAGTTAAATTGCCTAAACTAGACTGCCAACCATAGTTTTTAGTTAGTAGAAACGATATACTGATAGTTGGTTCCTCATAAAATGGCGCACGCCACACCTCAGGTGAGTAGAAGTCCGTCATATAAACACAACACGGAGCGCGCCGCATTTCTGTGACGCAATAGCTACGTTAACTTTTGTAAACGAATGGATAACAAATCCTCTTATCCTCTGGCAGGGCGTCAAGCTGTTAAACGGATGGAAGCGTCCGGGCCGCTTTGACAAGGGACTGGGCGCCCAGCTGCCCGAAGCCTACAAGAAGTTCTGGCGCGAGTGGAAGCTGACGACCCCAGCTGCCGTCCACTACATCCCCAAGGAGCACCAGTGGGAGAGAGATCCGGTGACGCACGCCATCAAGCCGGTGCAAAACATCCCGCTGCCGCTGATTGACACGCCGGAATCCCATCAGGGTATCTGGGGTGGCGAGGCTGTGATTAAGGGCTTTCAGAAGCGAGAGCAGACGAAACGCCGCGTCCCTCACTTCTGGGTGCCTAATCTACGGCGTTCGGTGGTACACAGCCATGTGCTTGACTCCTACATGTCCGTGGTGGTGACGGAGCGCACTCTGGAACAGATTCACGAGTGTCACGGCTTCGATCACTATCTCCTCAAGAACAGGGCCTGCGATCTGCGCTCCGCTCTCGCCTTGAAACTGAAGCGGGAAGTGCTCACAGCACTGCAGAATGGTGTTCCAGCCCTAGATGCCGAACCCGAGCGCCAGCAGGAAGTACTCAAGGAGTACTCGCGCTACCTGGCGACATACACGCCCGAGGAAATCGATTGGTACGGACACACCTACGTGGAGGCCATACGCAAGCTGCAGAAGCAGCTGCGCGACGCCGAAAAGGTGAAGCCCCACAAGGTGGAGTTCCGCAGCAAGTTGATCGAGCAGCTCCGCCAGGCGGGCATCAGCGAAGCGGGAAAGTTGGAGAAACCAGAGGCACTGGCGGAGTCATCGGCGGATCACAAGGATTCGGACATCGAGGCGCTAACAAAGCTGTAAGTACTGATCTTAGTGTTACAGATTATCTGTATATTCATTCCCGCAGTGGCTTTAGCATACATACATACATAAATCCTCCTAGTTTAGGCGCTTTTCCTAATCAAAATTATATATTTTACAGGGAATCTTCGCCCTCCTCCAGCTGGCTATCCAAGATCAATCCTTTCGGCAAGAAGGAGACCTAAGCCAGTCAGTTGTCCTTGTTTGTTTTTGATTTATGTGTTTAGCCTCGAAAGAATAAACATAATTTCGGAAACACTTTTCGTTCTCATTCAATGGCTTCGCAGTTTTTAGTTTAAACATATTTATTGCAAATATTCGTTAGATTTGGTAAAATGGTGTATAAAAAACAAATAGAATCACACACTGAAACAGAACGTACGCGACAAAAAGTAGAAAAGGAATGGTTGCAAATCCCCAAGAGCATACAAAAATACATACACGGATATGGACAAATCGAAGAATACAGTGATCACTATTCACGCTTACGCCTACTAAGTGTAATGGATAGATCCGCGAGCGGTTAGAGAGCGAGCTTTGTGCCATGTTTAAATGTCCCCCGATTCGGGCTTCCAGGCCCTATGCTATGGGGTTCTTCTTCATCAACTCGATGTCGGCCTTCATCATGTCACTGACGAGCTCCAGGAAGCTCACTTTGGGCGTCCAGTTGAGCTCCCGCTTGGCCTTTGAGGCGTCGCCCAACAGGAGGTCCACCTCGGTGGGCCGGAAATACTTTGGATTGATGCGTACGCGTACCTCGCCCGTGCTGCTCTCCACGCCCACCTCATCCACACCCTTACCCTGCCACGTTATCTCGCGCCCGATGTGCTTGAACGCCGCTTCCACGAATTCGCGCACACTGTGAGTCTCGCCCGTGGCTATGACGTAGTCGGACGGCGATTCGCGCTGCAGCATCATCCACATGGCTTCCACGTAATCGCTGGCATGTCCCCAATCGCGTTTCGAGTCCAGATTGCCCAGCTCAAAGTACTCCATTTGCTTCAGCAGAATTTTAGCCACACTTCTGGTGATTTTCCGGGTCACAAAGTTCTCGCCACGTCGCGGACTTTCGTGGTTGAAGAGGATCCCGTTGCAGGCGTACATGTTGTAGGCCTCCCGGTAATTGATGACGATCCAGAAGCCGTACATCTTGGCGCAGGCTAAGGGAGAAAGGTCATTGAAGGGGTATAGCTTATGTAGATAAAAAGGCTTACCATAAGGTGACCTAGGATAGAACGGTGTCTGTTCGTTCTGCGGCGTCTCCACCACTTTGCCGTATAGCTCCGAAGTCGAGGCTTGATAGAAACGTACGCTCTTCTCGATGCCACAAGTACGGATGGCATCCAGGATGCGCAGAGTGCCCACCGCATCCACCTCCGCAGTGTACTCGCTGAGGTCGAAGGAGACCTTCACGTGCGATTGTGCCGCCAAATTGTATATCTCTGTGGGCTTCACCATGTTGATAATTTTCACCAGGCTGCTGCTGTCAGTCATGTCGCCGTAGTGCAGCTTCATCCGGCCGCCCTTGTGCGCCTTGGGATCTGCATACAGATGCTCGATGCGTGTTGTGTTGAAGGTGCTGGCCCGCCGGATAATGCCATGCACTTCGTAGTCCTTCTTGAGCAGAAACTCGGCCAGATAGGAACCATCCTGCGTAGAGGGGTATACAGTATTATCGCTTTTACCACGTAAGCATGAGATTGATGGATGGATGTTCCACCCAGAACACCCCACAAACACTGTGACTAATGCCTTTACACTCGTTCACAAACCTGGCCCGTTATGCCGGTTATCAGCGCCACTTTATCACGGGGTGTACCAGCGTCCCCGGCGCCGTCTGTAGTTCCATTTTGCTCCTTGCTCCCATTACTGCTGCTGTCCGTGCGCGGCTTCTTGCTATCCGTAGCCCCCTCGGAGGTCGACATGTTAATTACGCGAGTGTGGGAGTAGTACTAATCCTAATTTCTTGGTTTTCACGGCGGCGTGGGAGGAGGAGAGTAAACAATTTACTTTTGTCAGCGCGTTGCCACACTTGCGAAAAGTGGCCATCTCGTTTGCGGAACAGTGGGCCGAACAAGCAGAATGTGGACACCAAATTGAAATAAATTAAACTTTTTAAAGAAATGTATTTAAACCCGGTTAATTTATTCTGCGAGCTTTTCACATTCTGACAGCTAGAACCAGCTGTGAATTATAGTGCAACGTAGGCGTTAAGTGCGAACCTATTGCAGAGCGATCTTGGCTTGGCCACTTGCTGATGGCTAGAACTCATTGGGAACTATAGTGCAAAGTAAGTGGTAAGTGCGCCAATACTGCAGACTTCTTTCAAAAATCCATGACAGGGCTACCTATTTACTTGTAGTCGTAATACATTTCAGTTTCAAGCAATCCCGTACCACTGTGCAACAGTGTTGCATAGCGCTATAAACCACGTAGTGATTTTAACCTTACAAGCGAAATCGGCGAAAGGAAGAAGATAAATCTTATCACCCGATTTCCACTCCCTCACCCGGTCTGCCACTGAATACGGCATTACGTGTGCGTAAACGGAGGCTTTCCATTTCATTTCTGAATCGGCGCCCAAGCAACAATCAGTAGTGATAACACCGCCGGAGCGAAGACCGGATACTACATAGTGGGAACCTGAGGGCACTCACTAATTAATAAATTCGACCTCAGTGATAAATAAAAGGCAATTGTCCACTGCACAAAATGACGGAGCTTATCAGGAAGGGAGCCCTGTTCCTCATGAGCGAGAAGTGCTATGATAACTACTTCCTGGAGCACAACTTCTTGGACAGTGAGTGGGCCGGTAATCCGGTAATCCAAATTGGTCAATTAACAATCCATTTTCCTCCCTTGCAGTTCCCTGCTTCAAGGCTCTGCTGAGCAAGGGTCTTGGCCTGGCCATTATCGCCGGTTCGGTGCTGGTCAAGGTGCCGCAGGTGCTGAAGATCCTTAACAGCAAGTCCGGTGAGGGTATCAACATAGTTGGCGTGGTGCTGGACCTGCTGGCCATCTCCTTCCATCTGTCGTACAACTTTATGCATGGCTATCCGTTCAGTGCCTGGGGCGACAGCACCTTCCTCGCCATCCAGACCGTGGCGATTGCCGTCCTCGTCCTCTACTTCAATGGTCGCAAGCTGCAGTCGGGCCTGTTCCTCGTAGGCTACATAATACTGATGTACGTCCTCAACTCTGGACTGACGCCGATGTCGGCGCTATTCACCATCCAGAGCTGCAACATTCCCATCCTGCTGGTGGGCAAGCTGTCGCAGGCGTACACCAACTTCAAGGCTGGATCCACGGGTCAGTTGTCCGCCGCCACAGTGATCATGATGTTTGCCGGCTCGGTGGCCCGCATCTTTACCTCCATCCAGGAAACGGGCGACACAATGATCATAGTCACCTTCGTAGCCTCCACTTTCGCCAACTCTGTCATCTTGGCCCAGCTGATCTACTACTGGGACAAGCCAGCCGCTGGCGCCGTCAAGGGTGGCAAGGATGCGAAGGCCAAGAAGCCCAAGAGCAAGAAGGATGACTAGGCGGGGAAAGAGCCGCCGGAGAGAGATTAGAACTCGAAACGAAACAAACTTCGGTTGCAACTATTTCTCGACATTGTAGAACAAACATATGCAAGTTTAAATAAATTGAGTCCTTAGCTTATTAGCTTGTCCTGCTTCTCGAAGTGCTGCTGCAGGAGAGCCAGGGCGCGGTATCGATGCGAAATGGTGTTCTTCTCGGCTTTGGGCAGTTCGGCGTAGGTCTTGTCGTAGCCGTTGGGCAGGAACACGGGATCCCTGCAGTTACAGTCATATCAGTATTGGACTTTTATCAGGTTAGTTATGCAAGTGACTCACCAGCCAAAGTCCCGGGGACCGCGCGGCTCTACTATGACGCCGTCGGTGATTCCCTTGAAGATCAAAGGCTCCGCTTCAACGCCCTCGCAATAGCCAAAGGTGCAGATAGCCTGAGCAGACTTGTCCTCCCAGCCATGGAGCAGGCGATGTAAGCCCTCTGGCTGCAGTTTCTCTAGGAACCACTTGATATATGGACCCGGCAAGCCCTCCAGCGCATTGAAGCACAAGCTGGTGTCCTCCACAAGCACGGGACCGTTCACCTGGCGCGCTGCCTCCTTGCACTTCTTGATGGCAATCTCATCAATGTCTCCTAGAAGATTATAATGACGCTGAGAACTTAATTCAAGTGTATTGAATATAATATTTACCTTGCAGTTCCGGCAGATCAATCTTCTGGGACACAATCGGGCGCGGAAAACTGGGACCCAAGATGGCCAGCAGCTCCTCCAGCTTCTTGGCATTGCCTGTCACAAATGTAATTGGCTTCGGACATTTTTCTAAACTGATTTATCTATTAAATTTACACGAATTTGATTAAAAGTTATTAGCGTAAATAAAGGGAGAATAGCCAGGGCAAAGCATGCGGGCGCAAACAGCTGTTTTTAGCTTGGGCGCCAAAACGGAAAAAGCATTCAAAAGTTTATTTGAATTGAATAACAGTCGAGGGACAAATATTGGCCCTACACTTGGCTACACAGTAGTAGAAAAAAGTTGTATGCCATTTATTACAGTATTATTTACCACACAAAGATAAATATTTCAGAATATTGACCGTAGCATTTCTAGTTGATTTTATTCAATATGTATTTCACTTAAATTTAAAGACAGCATTTTTAATTTTTATGGATTTTTCATACATTTTTTTTTCTGTGGGGGCGGGAGGTGTTTCTTGGATTGACAAATACGAAAGACGAACTTTGCAATAAATATGTACGCAAACTTGTGTTTCTTGAGTGAGACCAACAACAGCAGGAGGGGGTTCAACAGCTGGTGTCTGAGTTCCTAGTCATCCAGTGTGAGATGCAGATTGGCCGACGGATGCAGGCCTAGTTCCTTGAGCGAGCTGTCGTTGTGCTCCGCCTCCAAGGATTTGCGCGGGAAGGCGCAGATGAGCTTGTAGCCTACGTGGGGGATGTGCTTGTGCGTTTGGCGGATGTACAGCCGCAGCGTAGCCAGCTTTGTGTCCGAGGGCCAGCGCAGCTGGACCATCTCGTCGGTACCGGCGACATTGAGCAGGCGCAGCTTCAGGGCAGTCAGCTCGTCCTTGGCCTCGCCCAACTGATTCTCGTACGAGGCTGCCACCACGCCCTTGAGCTCCTCGTCGTCGAACTCCTCCAGGCTCTCGTTGTCGCTGGCTGCTTCTTGATTATCTTCGGTCTTCGAGCCGCCGCCACCGTTCTCGTTCATGGAATTCTTGATGGCCAGCTCCAGCTGCTCCTCTTCGGTGAGCTCCAGAACCTTGGCTCGCTTCTTCGGAGTTCCCCTCGAGCTGGCCGTCGAGGAGCACGAGGCCTCCGGATCACCTTCGTCGTCATCATCGTCGATGTTTACGGCTGACCGCTTCGAAGTGCTGGGTGCATCCTCGGCGATAAAATCACGATGCTCCTTCAGGAACTGCCGCAAGTCGGGCAGGACATTCTCCTGCTTTGGCCCCGGACTGCGCCAAACCTCCTCGCCTGTGCGGGGATCGATCACGCACAGATAGGGCAGGGCGGCGCAGTGGTAGAAGGCCACGAAGCGCCGGCCTTCTGATGTGTCATTGTCCACCTGCCAGAAGGTGAACTGGCGCCGCACCAGCTTCTTGAGCTCCTTGTCCGACCACACGTCGCGGTTCATGGTCTGCGACTGGAAGTTGTCGCCCTGCACGTTCACCAGCAGCCAGCGCTGCCGCTTAGTGGCGAACTCCCTGGCCGCCGTCAGCGTTCCGGAGTAGAGAATATCTGTGGGCGGGCGAAACAAGTCTCCAAGGCGGGATGTGCTGGTGGCCGTGGCCGCCGTTGAGCGACTGTTGAGTGCCATTGCCTGGCCAGCCACTACCATCTGAGCAGAGCGCTCCCGCCGACGTCGATGAGCGCTCGGATCGGCATAGACGCCGGTGGCCTGCAACTGCTCCTCCATAAGGGCTCCCTCTCTGGCGAAGTCGCGCAGGGGACACACCTTAACGCGCTGCGTGACTCGCGATAGCCGGCTGCTGCTCCCGGACGCAAAGAAGTTGTCATCCTCCGGCAAAATCAGTTGCTCCCGGACCGGAGCGATGGGAGCACGCACCTCCTCGTCGTCGTCCAGCAGGGGAAGCGAAGCTGCAGCGGAGGCCGCTGCCGAGGATGTGGACGCCGCTGCTGCAGCGCCTCCCTGCTCGAAGAAGAGCGCCACAGCAGCGGCGACATCGTTGGCACAGGCCCCCAAATAATGCTTGGCCTCTTCGGCGGTACAAGCGGTCACCTCGACCACCTGCTCAACCAGCGCGTCCGGCGCATCGCTACTGACATGGCTCTGCGGTCGCGGAGTACGGAATTAGTTGCTTGGGCGCGCAGAAACGTTGTTAAAATTGGATAAACGGAAAGCGAACACGAAATAATCCAAACGAGCTATTTTCCAGGGACAGATAAAATGCGTCCGCACAGCTGTGAGAAAATCAGTGTTCGTAAGCTGGCGCCAGGGGTAGTGTTGGAAAAGGCCGCAGGTCAGTGACGACATGATCGTTTTTCAAATATTAAACTTAATTGACACTTAAAATTAAAAGATAATACAGAATATGTAGCTCTTCCACTAAAGAAATTTATTGACGAAATGTATAATTATTGAATTATTGAAACTTATATTCACTATATCAATAAAACATGACTTAAAGGAAATCGCCTTAAAACATAGCTATTTTTAAAAGATGTTTAAAGTTTTCACCGCTCTAACAAAAACAATTTTTA
Source organism: Drosophila triauraria (assembly GCA_014170255.2). Taxonomy (NCBI): domain Eukaryota; kingdom Metazoa; phylum Arthropoda; class Insecta; order Diptera; family Drosophilidae; genus Drosophila; species Drosophila triauraria. The sequence continues at coordinate 6,014,641 of CM024334.1, read as the reverse complement.
TTCACTCGGACTGTTCCAAATTTCTTTGATTTTTCAATCACAAAAAATTGCGCCACCTTTCCCAGGAAAGTTTTATTTTCTACTGTCACCGTTGCGCAGTACTGCATCCTGCGCTCAGTCGCTGTGCAACACTGGACAGCAGCAGCACCAGCAGCAGCTTTATATACGCGAAAAATTAAGATAAGATTCGCAATCGCCGAGGAGTTGTCCCCCAAAAAACATGACTAATACCAGCTCGAACTGGAGAATCGAACGACCTGTCACCGTGAATATGTGAGCCGCCGCGTACCGGGACCAACGAAGCCAGTTTTCCCCAATCAGAAGTGTCAGGTGCATTCCGAGAGAGAAAAATAAAAGTGATTCCCAGATTTGCGTTCGGATCTCCGGATCCCCAGTGCCATTTGCTGCCTCAACGCCCGAGTGCCTCCTAAAGCTGGCCGCGTTATGCTGCGCGGAATAAGTTGAATAAGAAATAAGTTCCAACTCCGGGGCCCAAGTTGTTGTTTATTTGTTTATTGTTAATAATCATCGCCACCGCCGCCGCCGCCTCCGCTGCTGACGTCGCAAGATGGTCTCGCTGATAAAGAACCAATTGCTCAAACATTTGTCCATGTAAGTGTTGGTGGGGTTAAATCTGTGTCAGTGGGAAATGTAATTACGAAACTCAATTAGGTGCACTTGGGCGGGCTAGTAGTGGCCAGCTTGCGAGTGGTTGGAGCCCTTGGAACGCGAATTGATTTTTCCCAGCTTTCAGCATTGTTGCTTGGGTATCTCTGCCTGTGTGTGTGTATTTTTCACAGCTTCCCTGCCTCCCCCATTCTGGTTTTTCCTGCCAGCAACTCTCGTCACCTGTCCTGACCCCCGCTTTTATGCCTTCTTTATCGCTTATCGCATCCGCTGCCCGCGTTGCTAATTTGCTAACCTCCCTGACCCGGGGGTTCCCTTGCCAAGTAACAAGTGGATTGCCAATTTCGCTCTCCACGCACTTTCAATTTTCTCATCATCCGTAAATGTTTGTTTTTTCCTTTTCTTTACGATGGCGCCGTCTCCTTGGAATTGAATACCATCCATGCCCTCTTTCTCCTCCTCCTCCTCTGTTGCTCGCGGCATTTGCATGTGAAATTCAATTTTCCTTGTCTTCCTTGGCTTCGCAATATGGTTTGCTTAACGGCTGGGTTACTCGATAACCTTGCCCAGAAAGGGGGCTTTGACGACTCCGTCGCCGCGGTGGACACACATTGATGGGGGGAAAAAATCAAATTCTTATTTTCGTATGCGTATAATTATAAACAATGCAGGCCCCAAGGGAAGTTCTCCGATTGCTTTGTCAGGTTATTACACGGAAAACTAACTTTTGGCAGCTACATATGAAAAAATATTCCGAGTTTTAACCCTTTTACGATGAGTCTCTGAATTTTAGAGACTTATAACTTGTTTATTTGCTCTAAGAAGCCAATAACTTTTATTATATATTTAAAGGTTCACTTCTGAGAGTCCGTTTTAAGCGAAATCTAACTAAAACCAAAGAAAAACCTTGTCTGTAGCTTAATTCAACTAATTTAAGTTAAATTATTTTAAAATAACTTAAATAAAGAGAACTTGAAGTACAGAAATAAATAATTATTGCCTCTATATATCAATTATTCACTATGTTTAAAGAAAATCATATCAGCATCCGTTTAATATACTCCTTTTTATAGTATTGAGGTCTTAAATATATTATTAAATATTTTTTCTTATGAAAATATCATCAGATTCTATTCAAATTTAGTTCCCCATACTCCTATTTATAATAAACTGTTTCAACATAGATAGATTTAATATCTATAAGCTTTTTATAAGCTCTATAAATTGTATAAAACACGAACTAGATATTCTACAAACCACAATAACGTCTAAATGGCTTTTACCTTTCAAAATATAACAAGTTCCAGTTTCTTTCTATGTGTAGTTTAGTACGCACATTAATTAGGTTTCAAGTGGGTTTCTCAGAGGAATAATGTCGCAAAGCTACCGTTACCATTGCCCGATTCCGTGTAATTCTTTTTATATATATCTGTCCCCATGCACGAACTTTAATATGTCAAGTCCTGGCCTGCCTGCCACCTGCTTAAACAAAGGCCATATTTACCCGTATACACAGCGGCATTGTCTTGGCCCCTTTGTGGATATCTTTTGTGCGTTATTGCCACCGTGTCCTCTGCCCTTGCCCCCCACCTGGCACCTTAGCTCCCTTCCACGCAATTAGGCTGCAAACAAGCCAAGTTTATAACATAACACGGCCAAAGAGAGAGGAGAGAGTGTGTAAATGCAAAGCAAACTTGTTGCCCAACTTGTGGGGCGGCGAAAAGTTAAAGGAAAGAAAGCTCTTTACTGCAGCTCCCGCCGCGGCTGTTATCATTTTTCTCCAGGAAGTTGGAAAGTTGCCCAACCGGAGCGGCATTTCTTATGGCCAGGGGATTTCGGAGATGGCCAGGAATAAGTTCTTAAGTAGCAAGTTGAGCCGGAACCTTTATTTTCCCCATCAACTAACCAAATCAATTCGATTTCAATTATACTCAGAGCCATTAGAGGGAAATGGGTCAATTGGTGGCAACCATCTGGCGCTGACAGTCCACGAGTTCGCCCCTTGGTTTATATCTCTATTCCTCTTCTTGGGTTCCAGCCCCCTTTCTGTTGTTTTTCCATACTTTGCAAATTCAATGTGACATGTGCGACGAGGCTGATTTAATTGGCGAGACAGGCAGACGACGACTACGACGACGACCACTCACGTTCTCTCTCCCTTTTGCCCATGTAGCTACACGAAGAACCTATCCTCGGACAAAATCAACCTGAGCACCTTCCGCGGCGAGGGAGAGCTCTCGAACCTGGAGCTGGACGAGCGGGTGCTCACCGAACTGTTGGAACTGCCCAGCTGGCTGCGCCTCACTTCCGCCTGGTGCAATCATGTCTCCTTCCGGATTAGCTGGACCAAGCTCAAGAGCGTGCCCATAACGCTGGTGAGTACTAATCCCAGGGATTAAGGGCAGTAGTTAAAAGGAAGTGCGCTTCAGGAAATTGCAGTCCAGTTAGTGTAAAGGGCAGCTGGATGAGTACTTCAATGGGTGGTCTTTAAAAAGTAAGGGTTTTTATAGCATTTTAAGGATTATGTTATGTATTTTTATGTATTAACGTATTTCTTTTTAAAAAATAAATACGATGTGACACAGAGTTCGCTTAGGCTTGGAAATCTATAGAAAATATGTCTAAGAGCAACCAAATAAATATTTATGAGCTTGAGAGTGAACTTGAGAGTTTTTTTGGGTTATAAAATTTTTTTAGCATAATTTGTGGTTGCATTTTTAATTGATTTGAAACCATAGTGATTCTGTGGCATTTAGAACAGCTTTTATACGAATAAAATATCTGGTGTGCCCCAGAAATCGTTACTAATTTAAATTTTATTAAAAAAAATATCTACAAGTATGCAATAAAATATTTAAGAGGCTATAATGCAGAGTTTTTATATGATATACCATTTTGTAGCATACTTTAAGTTAATTTTTTGATGGATTTGGAAACCATACTGATTTCTGTGTAATTTAAAAGATTTTTAATTTATCTGTAGAAGATAAATTCAACTCCTAGTGCAAGTTCTATTAATAGTAATTCCTCAATTATTCCTCCCACAGACCCTAGATGAGGTCCGCATCACCATCGAGACCTGCAATCCCACAACACGCGATGCAGGTGGAGGAGGAGGAGCAGGAGGCTCCGGTACCGGTGGAGCAGGATCTCCCACCGCTTCGGCCGCTACTCTGCCACAAGTGCCTCAGGGTAAATACAGCTTCATCCACAAGGTGGTCGATGGCATCACCATTGTGGTCAACACGGTCAACGTCAACTTTGTGAGCGCGGCCTTTACCGCCTCCGTGCAGATGTCCCGCATTCGGGTCGAATCGAAGACACCAAAGTGGGCCAACGCTGATCTAAGAATGACGCGGCTCAAGGATGCCCAGAAGGGCATCATACTGATCTTCAAGGAGCTCTCCTGGCAGACGGTGCGCATCGAGGCCAGTTCCACGCAGGACAAGTCACTGACGCCGCTGCGCCTGCTCACCAATCACGCGAGATGCCGGATAACGATCCGCAAGCGATTGTCGGACTGTTCGCTGCTCGCTTCCCGCCTGGTCCTCATCCTGGACGATCTCCTGTGGGTGCTCACGGACTCGCAGCTGAAGGCGGCTCTGCATTTTGTAGACTCCCTGTCCGGTCTGATCAAGGCGGCCACACATGCCACGCAAAAGACGAAAGCGGCTCGCAAAATGCAGGTGAGTAGCGTTGGGCTTTCTCTTAACTCGAGGGTTGACACCTCTCCCTATTGCAGACACTGCCCGAGTACAAGGCCCAGGTTGAGCAGCAGCAGAACCGTCTGTCCGAATCCGCTCACACCACCAATGCCCAGCGCATGTTCAACGCCTTCGATGTGCGCGAGACGTCGTATCACTTCTTTAGCCAGCGCATAGATCTCCATCTCTGCGACGACGAGGGAGACGGTCGCTCCAGCTATCCGGATTTGGACAAGGGCGGTGCCTTGCAGGTCTCGGTCACCGCCTTCCAGGTGGACTACTATCCGTATCACCTGGCCAAATCGGATCGCTCGCATTGGGCCAAGTACAAGGAGGCCTCGGTGGCGCCGGCGCTGTGGCTCAAGGAATCGCTCAATGCCTTCCGTGAGGCTGTGCTTAACCTGAGTCAGCCCAATCGGCCGGCCATGCATGCGCCGCTGGAACGGAGCACTCCCGCCTCGCCCGTCATGCTAAATCCCAGCATGCTGAGCTCACAGCACGGAGCCGGTAGCTTCTCCAATGGCAGCAGCACGCCCACGGCAGCTGGTCTGGCTGGGGTTCTGGTATGGGTTCTGGTAGTGCCTCGGCCAACAGCCAGTTGTCGCAGGCAGCCCAGCAAAGGAGCACGCTGGAGAATCTGGCCAAACTGATGAGTTCGTGTGTGATTTTAAGGATCGAGGACTTTACTTTGTACCGGGTGACCACATCTGGCAAGAAGGCCATGCCCAAGGAATTTGTTTCGGGTAGGGATTGAGCTGATATTACTGATATTACCTCCACCTAACAAGCCACGCCAACATAACTGCCAGAGAAACACAAGGACACAGAATCATATGAGTTCCTTTTTATAATAACTGATTTATCAGATGAGTTTGTCTCTAAAGTAAAAACTGTTTGAACCAGGGAAGGGCACGCCTTTGGTCTGGGAGCAGCAACACTGCTCTTTCCAATATAATTTTCGGGATGCGCCAGCAAGTCTACACAGATGGCCGATGCTCTTTCCGTTAGGTTTCGCGCCCAACTTTGCTTTGAACTTTAACGAATAATTCCACGACAACTCATTTGAGGGATTAGTTGGATTAACTTGGAACTTTATCACCTATAACTATTTTAACATTTCGGCATCTCTTGTTCTCTCTTTGCTTTTTTATCTAATTAACACCATTCCATCCATGAAACCATGTAAATCGCTTTTGTTGTTGTATATTGTTGTTAACGTTGCTATTGTGTAGCGCAACATAAAAGGAAAAGCAAATCCTCAGGTGAATATATCACAAAAAGTCCCAACTCCGCTGATATCATTATGCATTTGTTCTTCACTTTTACTAGATTCCAGATCAGGTTTAATTCGATTTTTTAACCCCTTTTGCAGGTGACAAGGATCGGTATTCGTTTCCCGCCGAGATGCCCATTATCCATGCGGAATATACTTACTTCTACTATCCCGGTGACTTTGTCTTTCCATGTGAGTTCAGTGGAATCCCAGTTCCCTTTAACTTACTCACTTTTTCCACTCTTTCCCAGTGCCTCCCTCGAAGGTCTTTGTCCATGTAAATCCCATCCAAATGCACTTCGATCTCAGCTCCATTCTTTGGCTCAACTCCTTTGGCCTCAACCTGCACGAGAGCCTGCTCCGCACCAGCGTGGGATCCCAGAGCACCTTGCACAGCACGGTACAACATCCTCTGCAGCAGCAGCAGCCGACGACGAGTGCACGCGGCTCGATTGCCTCCAATGGCTCCAATGGCACACAGATGGCCGCCGTTAATGTGGATCAGGAGCCGAATCTGATGTACATGGACGTCAAGGTGGAAGCCATTATGCCGCGTGTCGTGATGGAGGCGGCCGTGGACTCTCCCAGCCAAAAGGATCGACCCAAGACCATGCAGATTCAGGTGTCACGCTTTGCGCTGACCAACATCCGGGAGATGGGCAGCTCGAGGGCGGATCTGGCCCAGGCCCTGCACTCGCTGCAGGAGGGTTCGTTGGTCTTTGGCTCCGGCTTCCCCTCCGTCGAGGGTGACATGTGCATCGTGACGGATCGCATTCTGGCGCACGTGGCGGCCTCGGATGTAAGCATGATGTCGCCCGGCGATGCGGTGGGTCAGCAACTGCCCCGTTCCGCCTCCACGCAGTACCTGTCCCGTTATGTCATGTGGCTGGAGCCGCGGGATGTGTGGTGCATCAAGCTGGACCCGGTGTGGGTGGATTTCCTGGGCGCCCGCTCGCTCGGTCCCAACAAATCCATTCCGTTCGTGGACGCAGTGCCCATAACCCTGTGGCTGCACTCCGGCTCCGCCCAAGCACAACTGGATGTGGGAAAGGGCGGAACGGCGGCTGCCAGTATGGAGACCATGGGCCTGGCCCCGCTGCCCACGCTGCCGCCACTTCAGGCCTGCAATCCCTTCTTGATGAGTGACGAGGATGTGCGCATCGCGGGCAGTGCGGGATCATCACCGCCTGCTCCTGCCCCGGATCGCACGGCGGATGTGCACGCCATTGCCCACATCTCGAACTTGGTGAGCCTGCAGATCGATCACTACCAGCTGCTCTTCCTGCTGCGCCTTGCCGAGGAGCTCAACGAGATGTCCACTTTCCTGAACCTGGATGCCGAGCGTATATTGCAAAAGGTATGGGTTTTCTTTGACTGAGGAAGATGTGCACTCAAAATAATGTGACTTTTAATTGTAAAACTCACTTAAAGACCGTTTACGCTGAGCATTTAATATTTTTGCTCACATTCTGACTCTCAGTGGGCGAGCGCGTAACTTAGTTGCTCTTTTTATAAGTTTTTTATGCAATAACTTTGGTTATTTTGACTGCACTTTATATACTACTCAATATAAAACTAATTTATTTGATTTACATATTCCAATTCGCAGCAAAATGAACAAAAATCTATCATATTTGGGTGCGTTGTGCCGCAGATCGAGGTGACGCTCGTGATGCCATCGCCAACACCTGGTAAGGAATCAAGTGGTGGTGATGCTGAAAGCGTCGTACCCGACTCAGCTAGTTTGGGTGACGATTTACACATGAATAGTAAGAATTTATATATCTTTTGTTGTCTCTCTTCAACTCTCTTTAGTTTTATGTCTAAGTGACTCACACAGCCTATGTAACTAGCCCCCCGCGAACGGGATCTACCAGCGATTTAACACGACCCTAGTTAATGTCTTAACTTACACACACACGTAGTTCTCACCGATTTATAGTCTTAACCCTAAGCTAATAAGCTAATTCACTTTGATCACCAGACTAACCCAGAAGCTAGTTAATCCCAGCTGCTGTAATTCTTGCTTTCAAGTCGAACGAACATTCTTATTAAAAATTTTGTCATGCGTTTAGGCTGGGCACCTAGGACACTTGTCATTTTTGGGGGCTATTAAACTGAAGTCAAGGGAATTATTACTAATAATTATAATTAATAATAATTGTTCAGAGTTTATAGATTTGTGTAATTTATATGGCAAATTTAAAAAACAAAACGAAACAAAAAATTTGTCCCTCCGGCTCGAAGGACCAAATTTTTAAGAGGTCCTATAATAAGATTGTGAAATAAAGCCGAAGGTTCCACTAAGGTTCCTGATCTCTCCCTAAACTTTCCTTGGCTTCAGAGACCAGAGCACTCTCTATAATTATCTTGCATGTTTATTTTGTACTCTAAATTACTAACCCAAGCAGAGCCATTTTAGAGCCTAATCAATATTGTAAAACGAAACGTACTCCATTCTTTAAACACTTCTAATTAACACCGATAATAAATCGTAACCAGGCGGCAACATAACCTGGCCCACACCACCGCCACTGGACCAGCTGAAGAGCAACACATTTGGCAGCGTGGAGACGCCCTCACCAGTGACCAACGACCCGCCCTTCGACAGCGGCATACACATATCCAATCCCAATACGCATGGGTAAGGTAACCTTAATCCAACACGGAACACTCTTGATGAATTTCCCTTCTCTTAAAGCTACAACGTTCAGATTCAAAGCACACCCACACTGGCCTCTTCCACGCCCAGCCAGGGATCTCGCCCAGACACGGGCATCTCCACACAATCCCAGACCCAGTCGATCTCCTCGGCCTCGAAGAGCGGCAAGAGTGGCGGCAGCAAATCCGGCGGAGGCGATACAGTGCCCAGTTTAACCAAGGAGATCAACTCGGGACTGCTGTCCATGAAGAAGGGCTTCTCCAGTTTCATGACTTCCATTGACTCGGCCATTAAGTCGGGCACGCCGAACGACGATGCCAGCGACACGTTTTCCATACAGAGCGACATTAGCTCCGACTCGGAGAACTATGCGGCGGTGATGGGCGACGACAAGACCATGGATTGCATGGATGTGATGTTCCGTCTGAATCCCTTTACCAACGACAACAACATGAAGGCCTCGCCGGTGGAGGTGGCCAGTGAGGTGTATGAGGAGCAGCCGAGCAGCTACAAGACCAACATGTCCTCGCCCTCGGAACCCTCAGAGGGCAGCACCTGGCGACGCCGTGATCTAGTGTCCATGGCCACCTTTAGGTTGATTTCTTGGGTTATTTTCAATTGAATTCTTACTCATTTGTGATTTTATTCTTTGACAGATTGACCACCGTTGAGCTGATACGCCAACAGGAGGGTCCCAAGTCCTCGGTTCGCCTGCAGGTGGCTGCCGTTTCCTGTGACGAGTGCGGGGCCATACCCTGGGACGAGCTGCAGGTAGACTTCTTGTGTGTTTTGCTGGGAATATTTTCAGTTATTTGTTTGTTTTCTTCATTTGTTTTGTGTTTGATTTGTATATAATTGAAAATCAAATCCTAAGTTCTTCTCAAAGATTTTATTCAATTTAAGTGTTTTGCGCTTTCAACTTTCTCGACTTTCTGCATGTTTCGATATCTTTTATCCAAACAACTTTTAATATGAACACTGAGAGTTTATTTTATTATTTAGGGGGGCCTTCTTCCCCTAGAAGTGTTTTTGTAAGATAACTTCTCATATAATCATTTTCTCATTATATTTTCTCTCTTTCTCTCTTATAAAAACCAATATTAAATATACTCAAAATCGATCTCAATGTGTGCTAAAACAAATTCAAAATCAAAACCAAAATATCTCTACTATAAATCAAACACACTTGTAAATTGATCTATGACAATCCTTACATGACACAAAAATTTCAACAATTACAACAACCAACAATCACCAACAACTACAACAACAACACTCCAACAACCAAAAATAGATCGCGCATCAAGCAAACAAGGTATCGAAAAATACAACAATTGAAAATTTTACTTAATTAACTGCCTAAGACTTTTGATTTATAATTTATCCGCTTTGTATATATACTATCCAGAGTTTAAGCTAACAGATTTATGATTTATCTATTAACTTTAATGGTTTCTTTGGTGCGTTTGTATATTTTATCATTTGATTTGATGATATGTAGTTGACTTTTGGCCTGTTTGCAATCGCATTTTGGCGTTCTTGGCCATTAGTTGAAGTAGTTGATAGCTTGCTGGAGTGGCGGGTTGCTCAACGCGAATGAAACCGGATTTCTCCCAATCGAATAATGTTAAGTTGAGCATGGAACGAGCGTTTCCTCCCACACAAAAAGTACATGCATAGCTCCCTCCGAATTCCGAATTGATTTAATTTATAATTTCCCCGCTGGTATTGCTTTGTTGATGATGACTATTGATTTGCAACGAAATTGGTTCATTCAGAAACATAGAAGTATAGGCCAAGTACCGTAGAACTACCACAAAACCCACCAAGAAAGCACTTACTACTGACTTGGGACAACCACTAATTGATACTAACAACTGTACGGGTAAAACTAACAAAACCAAGTAACTAAATACACACGAGCTGCTTTAACCTGAGAAAATTCTGCCATCTCACTCATTACACCCACTAAACACACACACACACCACTCATACCCACATTGCATGGGCGTGCTTTCAGCTTTGCATGTTGTTCTCTAGTCTGTTCCATACGTAGCCTATCATCCTTGATTTCGTGCCTTGTTGGTTCCTAAATTATAATGGCTTCTCACTCTCTAACCCCCAACCTCAGAACAAGTTCGGTGCGCGTTGCAAGGCCTGGAATCTGGCGCCCTACAACCCAGAGGCTCCACCTTGCATCCGCCTGCGCATGGAGGAGACTTTGGAAATGCCCAAGAATGTTGAGGGGATCATTGATCGCAAACGCATTCAAAGGTGAGAGAAATTAAGCACTAAGTTTAAATTAAGACATGGTTTTAGTTCCAACCAATTTTTTTTAATTAAAATTTTTTTTTTTTTTTGGGCACTAAAACTTAAGATTGGAGCCTCTCAAAGAAAAGTGAAGCTTATATTCATAAGTCAGACAGCAAAACCAAATAAAAAACCGAAAGCCTTTCCAACAGAAATGTGTATGTTTGGTTTTTGCACTTTACTTTCGGTGTTTGTCTTGGACGATGTATAGGTTTTGTTTTGTGCCACTGAAACCATGGGTTTTTCTTTCAAATATCTCTCAAATGGTCTCCGTATTGATGATTAACTCTTGTTAATAATTCCAGTTGGATCTCTCATCACGCCGAAATCCGAGTTAAAGACATCAATTTGGATCTGTCGATGAGCACCGTAATTGGCATGGGCGATCTGGCCGAGGATGAGGTCATCTCACCGCCCATGCCTGTGACAGTAAGCGCTTTTTTTCTCTTAAAAAAACACTTCACTAATAATTTGTAAATTCCCCTCTCCAGGTGAATGTGGAAAACGTTCGCATCAACTTGCTGGAGGACCGTCCACCTGTTAATATTACCTCACCGGGTCCTGTGCCCATAAATCTGTGCATTGGCCGCATGCGTCTGGAGCGTGACAAAAACGGAGTGCTCAACATACAGCCCATAGGTGGGACACTATAGCTTACTTAATATTGAACTTGGGGTTATATAAAGACGCCTATTTCGCAGATACCAACCTGAGTTCCGCCCAGCATCAGGCTTTGGGCAGTGCCTTGTTTGGAGCACCGCGTGAACGCGATCGGGAGCTGCTATCCATGCAGCTGGTGATGCAGCAGATGAAGCTGGACAATGATCAGTTGCGCAGGCAGCTGGTGGACTCGAAAGTCAATACAGATAACTATAGGTAATAGGTTAAGGCTTTAGCTTTTTGGATATATATCTTACCTTTTAAAAACCCCTTTAGGCAAAGGACCAAACAGGAGACGGATGTGCTGCGCTCTTATCTGAAGGCTGCCCAGGATGACATTAGCATACTGCTCGAGGAGAAAAAGGCTCTTCTGGATACCATCCGCTCCTTGCAGGTAACTCCAGCGAGAGTCATCTTGATCTCGCACTTGCGTATTTTTCTCACTGTTCCACTGTCTCTCTCTCTAACTTTGTTGATCGTAATGTTCACCTTTTGACACCTTCTTCCTGTTTGTTGTTGTGTTGTGCGTAAAGTTGAGACACGTTAAGCTTAAGAACACCACAAATAATAATAATGCAAGGATCGAAGGTCAGTTAATGCCCAAGCACGCTTGAGCCTTGCCTTGTTCGCATGCCAAACCTTTCACACGCTTCCTGCTTGCCCTTCTCCCTTTATAGATCCTTTATAGATCTCACTAATTATCGCATTTTCTTGTAGGTACAACTGACCTCTTCGAATATGAGCCGAAAGAGTGATGGCAATAGGTAGCACAACTGCATGGACTGCATACAATGCTGCGGCGAGAACAACAATGCCTAACCCCAAGCCTAGCCAGCCAGCCAGCGTATGCCGATAGTCAGTCGAGAGAGAAACCTATGCCCATGACGTCCTCCTCAACATCATCGCCATTCGATTTTGAGTTTGAGTTTAGCAGAAGACTGAGCCGTACCGAACACGGACACTTTTCACGTTGCCGTTCGTCATACTTACTTATACTTATACTTATACTTACACTTATACAAAGAGCTATACGTATATATACAAACGCGGAAAAGCTAAATCTGTATCTATAACTATACGAAAATATTGTTTTTATCGGTTTTAAGCTGCCACTAACAAGCTGTCGTTGCTATCGTTCCAAAGAATGTTTTTTATTTGATTTTGGAAAATTTTTTATGTTGATCTATATATATTGCTTAGCCTTTTTAGAAGCAGAAGCAGACTTTTAATCAAAACACCATTGTTAATTATTTTACAAGATGATAATCAAGGCGAGAGAGCTAGAACTATGTACAGACAGTTATTGTGTCATTGATATTGCGCCTACTCAGAAGAATATATTGTATATTATTCCACTAATTCCATAGATACTTGGATATAGAACCTATTGTTGTGATTCATGATCATATCAAAACTGTGTATGCATTGCTGTTGTCGTAATCGTGTGCTAGCCCAAAATATTCGGCCAAATTTATTAGATTAAACCCAACTCGATAGTATTCCCTAACAAAATTTGTATTCGCATTCGCATTCACATTCCATTTGCTGCTCAGCTACTAACTACTAATCAAAACTAAATACTAAATACACAATAACCGTAATCAAAAGTGTTACATAGACGACATCCTATAAGCTATATGCCCACTTATATATATATAAACTCAAATCAGATGATGTACCATGTTGAATAAATCAAAAGAAACTCAAGTCAGTAGCGCCGTGCGTATACAAATTTTAAATAAAATATAAAAAGTCTTCATATATATATATTTCGAATTGTAAATGAACAAATGTTTGTATTTGTATTATAAAGTTAAAAACAAAAAGAAAAGCAAACTAAAACGATTATTGATTGTTATACACATTATACGAAAGTTTTCATCTGTAGCTAGGCGAAATGAAACTAAAGAATTGAAGTCATATTAAATATTGCAAATATATTCAAATGTAAATGTTGATGGTGTTGTGTGTTTATTTGTGGGTTACTTACCCCCTGATGTAGAGCATGGTTGGGCATCGGAATTTCCAGGTTGGAGCCTCTTTATAGACATCAAGAGAAAATATAGGAGCAAAGCAGAACGAATATGAACTCTTTTTCTGAATTCCTAAACACTTTATAATTTTTCCTGACGATGTGTATGTTTTGTTCTTGTACTCCTTTACTCGCGAGCATGGTTCGGAGGATTGTACTCCATGATATAATTATGTAAGGAAGTCTGTTCTACTTTGACAGGGACGATGCATTTTCAGTCCTCCGATCTCAGAGAGACATGCAAGGATAGTAATATAATGAGTAGAAGGAAAGAGGAAGAATGATGTGCTCCTCATTAGTATTCAGAGGGCTTACCTCTTTCTGACAGCTAGAACACGGTGTGAATTATAATCCAACGCAATCGGTAAGTGCGACAATACTGCAGAAGAGAAGAGAAGAAAGGGAAAGTGGAGAGAGGAAGACAAGAGAGGAAGAGAAGAAAAGGAAATAGGATAGGAGTGAGGAAGAGGTGTCCTAAATCACTATACAGCGTCGTTACCTTTGTTCACAGCTAGAACTCATTGTGAATTACAACCCATCTGGTAAGTGCGCCAATATTCTCTCTCCCTGCGTTGGAGGGGTATGTTTTTTTTCGTAATTCTAAGCCAGTCAATGGTAATGTGTAGGTTTTGTTGTTGTAATCCGAATTGTTTCCGACGATGTGTAGGCTTTTTTTTGTTCTTCAAAGCCATTCATCGGCGTTTATGTATTTATTATTTGTTTTCGTAGTCCTAAGCGAGGCATTTGTCCGTTACGTTGTGTAGGTTTTGTTGTTGTACTCCTGAATGCTCGCGTGTCACATCCTAGAAGGAAAGAGTCTCTACGTGGCCCATCAAATATTTAAATTAAAACCATAGTTAAACGATTATACTTTTATAAGAGTTTATTTTTATTGAAACTTTACGATCATAGCCAACTGCAGTTGCTGTTGTGTTGTCTCATTCATAGAATTAAATACGTTTTAGAGCGCGCTTCTTTTGTGTTTTTGTTTTTGTTTTTCTCGTTATCTCGATCTCTATTCAATAGCAAACTTACATAATTTTGTGTTACTTGGTTGCTTCTCTTTCTTTCCTGTCTTGCGATTACATTAGGTGTGTATGTAAAGTTGCACTAAACTAAAGAAGAAAAACTCTCGAAAAGTTGGTTGCACTTAAAAATTTCACTTCGATCTCTCTTCAGGCGATGTCTTTGTTTTATATCTCACTTACACATTGTATACATATATATTTCGAGTGTATTAATTTGCAAAAATATCTATTGGTATATATATGTATGTATGTAGTCTGGTTTAGAAGAACGCCTAAAGTACAGTACAGCACATGCACATATGTCTAGATGTGTGGGGGACTCGACTCCAAACGCAACGCAGAGTTCTCAACAATCAAGCAACAAAGAGTTACAGGGTAATAATAGCAATGAACATTTAAGCAACAATTGTGTCTTAAATAAATTTGCGTTAAATATTTGATTTAATTCCATGTAAAATGCTTACAAATTAATTGTACAATATGAAACAAGGCCATTTGATGCAAAATGAAGCGGTAAAGCTGTTCGCAATTCATCATTATTTTGTGATTAAGGTTTGATTCTCGCAACTCAAGCTCTAAAAATAAAGGCTCCAAGCTCCTCTTTTGGTCCACCATTTAGGCCACCATTTGCATTTGTCGAGATAATGATGATGAGTCGCGTGCTTAATGACTTACGGATCAGCTACTTAATTTATGTATGTATAAATATTTTTGTTGTTCTTTATTAAAAATGCTAGAAAACACAAAAATCATTAGTTGTGGATTTTTTACTTCATTTTTTTATTTGATTTTTTCTTGTTTGTTGTTTGTTTTAAGAGTAATCTTCTTAGTTCTTCTTGTTGTTTTATACAAAAAATCAACACAATAGTAAAACTAAAACTAAAGCAAAGATTTAATTAATTAAAAAAGAAGAAGGTTCAGAATAATAGAAAACTAAAGAAATCATCAAGTTTGATTTGAAGTTGGAAATTACTGGAACTCAGAAAACGTTTTAATTGCATTGCTGCGCCTATTTATGATCTTTTTATCCTTCACTCTTCACCATGTTTCTTGGTTTCTGTTTTGTTTCGTTCGTTAAAAACTTAAAGACACGTTGGACAATGTTTGCAACTGCTACGAGTTATTATTATTAGTTGATAAGTTTTCCTTTTTTCTTGTTTGGGTTTAAATTTGTTTAAATTTGATTTACAATTATCGTTTGTAGATGTAGATTGTAATTATACAATTAATATGTAAACATTGCCGCTAAGACTTGTTATTTATTTAATGCCTGGATGAATATTAAAACCATTCAAAATAATGCTTAATAAATAAATAAACATGTTTTCTTTTTTGTATTATTGTTGTTGTTGTTTCTGTAGCTAACTGCGGGATCTTGTTTACTTGTCCTTGTCAGACTCGGAAGCGGCAGCCACTGGCTTCTTGTTGCCAATGGGAATGGCCACTCGGATCCTGGATTAAAGGGTAAGCAAAGTAATTAGTATACATCAAGTGATGAATAATGAGTGTAAATCCTTACTTGTCGGTGATCTCTGTCAATTTGCTGCGCACCAGATCCAAGTAGGTGTCGATCGATTGCTTGTTGTTCTCGTAGACCTTGGGCAAGGTAAACAGCGAGACAAAGGCTGCAAGGATAATGGAAAAAGTTATTAAAAAGTCTCTGATTTATATACTCAGTCTAGGACTCACCCAAGATGACCAGAGTCATGCCATTGAACCAGGCACCGATGTAGGTGAACACCCACAGAAGACCGCCGAATTTGATCGAATCGATGAGATCCTCAACCAAAAACAGACGCCTCAGCTCGGCGGTAAAGCCATTGATATGTGCCACAGCCACGCCGGCAATGTTCTGCACCTTCTCCTGTGACAGCGTCAGATCCAGCTCCAGGTATTCCCTATATAATTTTATAACATTATTTTTATTATATTTATTACTTGATTTAATCAACTCGCTTGAAGGGATGACCGTCGTTTGTCTTTTGCACGGCCTGTGTCACGGATTTGTAAATTCTGAAGGCCACAGTTCCGAATAGAGCGAGGAGCGACAAGTAGGCAAAGACACTGATCACCGAGAAGCTGGAGATGGCCACCAGTGTGATCAGGCCGGCGCCGAAAACAATGCCGGACTTCTTCACATCGCGCCAGTAGATCAGGGACTCCACTGGAAAGGTAGGCAAAGGGTTCAATTCATTAGTCACTGTTCGAGGTGGATAATCTTAGAATATATTTGATTTTTCATTCCCAATTTATAGCCCTCATAAACACTCACAAAAGAAGAGACAAAAGAGAGATAAAGTGGACGGCAGATACCAAAATATCCACAGGCATACGCATATGTGTGGATATATCTTTTCAGCTGGCGGCAATTATGCAATCTATGAGATAAATAGATGAATCTCTGCACTGGCAGCACGGCCCCAGCTGCTTGGCTGGTCTGGTAATTATTGGTTGGCATTCTGTTAATTTTGTGCACATGCACCTACCTACCTATAGCCTTTCATATTATTCTAAACCCAACTACTACCAACACTCGTGGTCTTCGGTTCACTCACACAATTTGTTCGACATTTTTCTTTTTCGACTTTTTCCGTTTTTCCTGCGGATCGCGGTTCGTTCGCGGTGCGACGTTTGACGTCCGTTGCCAAGTTCTACACACTAGAGAAATATTATTTAGCGGAACGTATAAGAACGGCTAGAGGAAGAGTTCAGATTTTCCGGACCCAGCCGGAAAACGAAGAGAATATAGCCACGATAGAAGAGAATATGCTAATGAGAAGAGCGTCGGAGTGTTGGCGGCGCCTAAAAGAGTGTGTCCCAGTGCGTGGAACGGAAATGAATTGAAACGCCTAAGAATCGATTTAAGCATTCTCCTCCAGCCCGTGCCGGAATATATCCCGCGGATATACCAAAACCGCTGACGTAAACACTTCTTCTGTTCGCCTTCGTATCTTCACCATCTCTTGTGCTCCATTCGCTTTCATCGGCACTATTTGCCATTCGGATTTGGCGATAAGAAGTCGCTGCCCCCACGGCGTCTGGGTTTAACCCAATTAAGATACTCAAACAAGCAAAGATTCTATAAATACACCTCAAGTGCTGGAACTATTGGATTTGTTTGCTTCCTCCATTGATAGGTGGGAATTAATTAAAACTGATTTGTAGTGGGAGGAACTATCAATACAGTAGCAAAGGTGTTAGCTTTAATTGATGTTATATTGCCCGTAATATAATTAAGATAAGGTATCTTTATAATCAGCAATCAATCAATGTTTCCTTACGGCTGTGACTCTTCGTTTTATATATTAATTTAAATTAAGAAAGTATTTCCTTTATAAAATTTAATTGAAAAAGGTCAGATATTTACTGATTAGTATAAATAATCACTTTATCTGCCTTCTGTTTAAAATTAGCTTAAAAATACATCTTGAAATTTAGTTTTTTCGTAGTTTTTCAATACTTTTCTTACAGTTTAGTAATTATATCCTTTAAACTGCACTTTTCCGTTGTTCTGCAACACTTTTTTACAGTCTAGGATACATATCCCTAAAACTGTATTTATAGGTGGTTTTAAAACCTTTCTTTAAAGTTTGAGAGTTTTACAAAACACTGCTTTCGATCTTAAAACTTCTTTGACCTTATTCAAAGATCTTGATTTTTACAATCTTTAGCTCAAAAATTACTCATGCATCCAATTAAAGATTTCATAACATCCGCATTTGGCAAAGAAAAAAAAAACAATTGACATTTTAATATAGAATATACACCTAAACAAATAACAACTAAGTTATGACATCAAAGTCCCACTGGAGACCAACAAAAAAGCGAGTATGGTAAACTTGTTTTAGGCTTGGATTGGGATTCAAATTCGAAATTGTCTAACGTTGCCAGGGAGACACGATCTGAATGGAATTATGTAAATACCACTGGAAATAAATTAGAAAGGAGACACTGGTGGTGATGATATGGCAACATATACGAACAATATGCTGAGCCCTGAACTGGGTTAAAGTTAAAGAGTGTGCTGAGAAGAAAGCTCTCTCTTGCGAGAGAAAGTTACCAAAGTATCAATTGGATCCGATTCCAAGAGTTTGGTACAATTGCAACTTGGGATGAACAAAGAGCCGACCCGATGATGATCGAGAGGAGAGGGGAACTGGTTTAGTTTGCCTTGAAACGAGTTTTGGCCGAAAGTGAAGTGCAGCAGGGTAGCACAGCCTCTGAGGAATACAAAAAATACAAAAATATATACCAGGAGTAAAACAGCGAAAAACTGCATAGATAAGAGCTCGTCGGGGAGGCTGATAACATTGTACTTGCCGTGTACATTAATTTATTTTTGAACTAAATTGCCAATGCAAGCTGGAATTATGATGATGAGCGAAAATTCGTTGCCAAGCGTCGATCTCAACGTGGCAAAATATACAGAAATTTATATAAAAATTAGCACTGACTGACTGACTCGGGGCGAATATGCAAAAACACTGATGTTGAGCAATGGTTTTCTGTCAGGTTTTGGACTTCTTTTTACTTTTATTGATACTTCGGCCACGTTGGCGCTGCTGACGCTGCTCTGCTGCTGACGTTGCTGCCAGCAATCACTGCTGCCGGGGCCAATAAATATTTTTTATTCGGAAGATAAGAAGCTCGTCGCTGTCGTCGCCCTAAACCAAAGTGGACAACGTGGACCATCATCACCTGGCTGGATGATAAGGCCAGTGGAGGAGATAGAGATAGCTTCCCGATATTTTTCCAATTTCGCATTACCTGGTCCGCGCTCGGGCAGTGACTGGAAGTTGCCGTTGGAATTGTTGCGTGAGTAGCGCTGCTTGCTGCCGCCTGCCATTTTAATTCGAATTGGTCTTAGCCGTTACTCTAGCTTGGCGCCAAAATGTATGCAAAGTGACGAATATATTCGCGTGTCTAGGCTTAATTACAGCTCGGAAAGTTAGTTAGTCGCTGAGCACCGACACGCACATAAACACACTATCGCACGGGGAGACGATTCGGCCGACCGTCTGACACGAGCGCAGCAAAAGAACTGGAAGAAGTTTGAGCACAAATTAAACCAACAAGCCTCCAATTTGCTAGGGAGCTGCTTCGGCAGCGCGAGCGGGACAGCGAATGGAGGGGGCCAAGGGGACCGAGCGAGCCCGAACGAGAGAGAGTGGCGGCAAACAAGTTTTCTGGAACCATAGGAAAGCAGTGGGAGCGAGCGTCAAGCAGGGCACAGTGGGGAGAAATGGAGAAAGAGACTTTCTTTGGTAAACATTATTGGAAGGTTTAAATAAATTAAGGAAGAAGGATTTTATGAATTGAAAACATGGCGATCTTCAATCTATTAAGAAACCACTTCAAAATAATTTATCCAAGTTTATAAATCAAATTATAATTGCAAGTTAGGGAGCTAAATTCAGCTATTTGAACCACTGTACTAAGAAAAAGAGAGCCACACATCCGGAGAGAGTAAGAGTGTGGGAGAGAGCGGTGCGCTCACGATCCGCATTGAAAGTAAATGATAACGCGCAATAACAACAACAATGTACGAGGGGTTTGTAGGGGGTGAAGTAGTGGGCGGGAGCGGGCGAATATGTCAGCAAACGTGTCAACCTCGAACACGAACTTGGATTCGCGTCTCGGCTCCCCAGCCGAAGATAGCAGATTGGACTTACGTCCCCTTACGTCGCGTGACGTAGTGGGTGGGGTTGCGGTTTGCGGCTGCGACTGAATTAGTGAATCATGGCTCCGGAGCGTGACCAACAATGGCGAAATGGGGGAAATACTAGTCATACAAGTTTAAATCAATAAATTAAATCTGCACTCGAATCCGCGCCGAGATTTACACACTGCTTATATTGGGCGGTTCAATGCACTGCTTGCGGCAGCACAGTTCTACGCCGACTGTGGATCGCGAGTGGATTCAATTTATATACCCGGATCAAAACGCAATTGGCAAGGAAATAAACTGCGTTTTGGTGAAATGCGAAAAGCGCTTGTAGTGACATCATCTCCATCAAACACTTGAATCCCAACCCCAATCACCTCTAACGATTTAGCGTTCTTATTTGGCGCGTTTGAATGAGTAAGCTCTGCTTGAAATGATATCACGCTGCGGGAGCGCGATTCTCGCTGACATAATTCCCAAAATGTTGGCCATTAAATACGAATAAATGCAATAATTGTGCACCTGACATTGTCAGAAAGCCCGCAAAATTGCATAAGCCAAAAACGTTAATAAATAATAAAAAGAAATAAAGAAGATGCAGCAAATGACCAACAAAAGAAAACAAACAAAAACTATCAAAAGATATGGGATTATTTTAGCAATTAAAAGAGAACCAGAGAGGGAGAGATACATTTGCGGTCACACTTATAGCATTCTGTTAAGGTTTTGTCAATAAAAGTCTTAACAATTTTGACTGAAATTTAAAGACATTATTAAAATACATTTTTATAGATATATTTTTATCACAATCTTCACTTTCTTTAACAAAGCCTTATAAATTTTTTTAAATTTTTTACTATTAATTACGGGCCTACTCGTAAAAGAAGTTTTATGTTTGTTCTCAAATATAATGAATTTAACATAATATTTCTTAAGGCAAAGGTTAGGGTATATTCCCTGCAATTCAAAACCATCAAAAGTTCCAAGAATGACGAATCATTCGAAACGTATTGTCCTTATCAACATAAATGTTACCGCTAGGGGAGAAGGACTTGATAAGGAAACATACCCCTCAGATTGGGAATAGTTTTAATCACAACTGACTCGCACTTTCAAACACTCTTCTAGTTAATCAGCAAACATAATACAAAATCACTTTTGATAGCCAAGTGACAAAGCTTTTTATTAGCTAAATCATAAAAACTGCAAAGTAAAAGTTATTAATCATCCAAAAAGTGCTTATCAACCTTGATTTAATTTAGAATTTCACAACCTTATCAGTTATTCAAGGAAAGTAGACGTGTCAGCCTTAAAAGTCGAAATGCTTTTCCACATTTTCCCATAGCTCTCAGCATTTTCCCTAAGAAACACATAAAAAGGAATATTTATAAATAAATTATAGCTGCAATTAGAAACAACACACAAAAAGAGAACGAGAGTGTTTTAAAAAGAGAGGAAAACAAGCAAAGAGTAAAACAAAAATAAAAGAAATTTCCCCAAGGGAAATTCAATGTTTTATTTAATTTTCAGCTGACCATGCGGTCGCCCTCATATTCACACTCAAAAAGCCTCAACCACTTAAGATTGATGGTTGTCTATATACGTATACATTTTCTGATCTGATTTTTATTCAACAATTTTACTTACACGACTCGCGATTCAGAGGCAAATCTTTGAGTTCGCCCAGCGATTGCAGCAGACCCTGCAGCGTTTCCAGACCAGCAGCCATTATATTATTGTTTACGCTAACCGAGTATATATGGTTTCAAATTCTATCACTATATAGCCTTCTGCCACTCGACTGCAAGAGAAAGACGAAGAAGAAAGAATCTGTTGAGGCGAAAGTACTTTCGAGCGGTTCACGGATCGAGGAAATGCGAATGCAACGACGCCGGGCATTAACATTAACCGTCTGCGTACAACTGAACGATCGCGGTGTTCGCGAGCCAAAACCGATCGCGGATCCGACCTAGACGAGAGATATAGAACCGTCGCCGACAGTTCCTCGCACTCGCAATCGGAATAGCAGCAGGCGGAACTGATACGGAAAATGCCAGTCGTTGACGGGGCAAGATAATAGGATAGGATTAATAATATTATTTCATTCACTACCGATTTATTTACTTGACGGCGATAGCCGGTCGAGCTTAGGTGCACGTCTTGATATTGAATATGGTTACAGTGGTCGCTGGCTAAGGGAAATTCCTTGATAGAATTTTGTATAATAAAACACAAACTTGCTTTCCTAAAGCAAAGTATCTATCAGAGGTCCCACAGAAATCGTTGTGATTTTGTAATGAATCAAAATGGTGTCTAAAACTCTGCTGTAAAATGTTATTCCTTATTTAGGACCTAACATTTTTCCCTGCATACTTTTCGGCACCTCTTTAATTGTTTTTAATTTTCTAATCATATTTTTGGTGAATTAAGAGGTGTATGTAATACATTTAAAGCATTATTTGACTTTTAAAATACTTTTTTGGAGAGAATTTAATGTAATTTACATAAAATAGATTTTCTAACAATACATTTAAACCTTAATATGGTCTACATCTTTAAACAATATTGAACTTGTAGAAATTTCCGTATAGAAAATACTTCTGTAAGTTCTCCTAATGGAATAAAATGGAAAGATCAAGAAAAACTGGAAAATTCCATTGCTAAACAAAGGCAGAAACAAATCCCATGTTTTACGTCTGGAATTTCCAATTTTCGGGCAACCACTGTAGAAACATTTACACATATGTATCCCGAACGCTTAAGGCACCTATCCAAGTTATATAATTAGAAAACTATCCGCACAAAAAAACACGAAAGAAATTCCGCGGGCGTGGCGGGGTGGGGGTAAATTTGGATGCTGCGCCGCGACAATGACAAAGTCGTGGATCCGTGTTTTCTGTCAGCTGCAAGTGCAGGTCATCCGAGGAGTTCAAACAGCTGACACGATCTATAGTATCACCGCACACACACACACTCGCGGTGCTGAAAGGAGCATTTACCGATTACCCTTGTTCGTTGTCGCGCTTCTCGTTTTCTCGATCTCGATCTCGATCGCGTCTCTGGGGCAATGTGACGTTGTCAAAGTCCGCACATCAACTAAACTACAATTAATTTCAGATGCGCTCAGCTTGGCGCAGGGCGAAGCGAGACACTCAATGCCTACACACATACTCGTGAAATACACACGCAGGTACCCACTCAGCGTACAGCAGCGGTCAATGGTTTAAGAATCCCTAAATTTGCAATATCAGCAACAGTCTATTTGTAGGCTAAACCTAATTTGAATCCTTAATTACAAAATAAATTACCCAATTTAATTTAATTACATATCGGGAAATCACTAAACTTCTGAAATCGCTTAAACAATTTTTTTTTTCATACTTTTATTGCATACTTTTTAGACACCTTTTAAAGTGATTTCTAAACCCCATTGAATGAGTTTTTAACTGAAAAGAGTTCTTAAAGTATCTCTCCGCCAAAGAACAGGAAATAATTATACCTTAATTAGTCTGTATTAATATTGTGATCATAGCTGTAGTCCGAAGGGACAGTGCGAGGTACAGGGAGAGAGACCAAGAACATGGGGCGGAGGGACTGTCTCCCTCCACCTCTCGCGAATTGCAAATAGAACGGTTCCGAGAGAAAGCCAGAGAGAGGGATGCCCGAGAGCCAAAAGAAACAGAGAGAACTGCACGTTTTTATTGTCAACCAGCACGCATTTGTTGTAGCTGTTAATGTAGTTGTCGCCTATCAACGGGCATGCACACATTTTCACATACGGGCAAATGCAGTTTAGGTAGACGACTGCTTTTCGCTCGAACATGTCTCTTCAAGCAGCGTGTACAGGTAAGAGGGATCGTGATCGATGGGAGCGGGGAGAGCGAGGGTCCAGGTGCGTAAAAAGGAGAGGAGGATAAAAGGAATCTGAACCGAGCAGGTACACGTGGTACGGACCAAAGGTCTTGGCCAGGGCTGAAGATCATCAAGGAGTTTCACGGTTAACTGGTTCTAAATGATTGCTACAGTGAAGCCTTTTAAGGTGGGAAATCGAAGGTGCTAGTACAAACGAAACTGAAAATTGAAACGAAATTAAAAATTAGTTTTAAAAAATATAGTGACAATATTTTCCTAATCTCTTTCTAATCCCATTGCCCAGTGCAGCCTACGCCTTAATCTTTAAATGTTAAACCGCAACAACTACAAAGGGAATGCCAACACCAACAACGAATGGCTGAAATACTTAGCTAAAAGGCTAAAATTAGCGGGCAACTGTGAACGAGAGACGTCGTTGACGCCGGCCGGGCAGAAAGCATCCAAAAAGGGGGACAACGAACAGGGGGCGCTCAAGATGAGAGCAATGGAAGTGGACAGGGGAACACAGTAATGAATGAGCGGTGAGATTTTTGGAGAGCTTCCTAAACAATGACAGTTGTTCATTGTCTGTTGCTCTTTCTCTCAAGTTTGCTCTCACGCTGCAGAATTCAAGGTTAACTGTTTTACGCCTTGGGGCTAGACTGCACTGCTTGTCACAACCTGCTTGTTATTTGCAAGCAGTGAACACTGCTTAACTGAAAGCGCCGGGAATTTAAATTTATTCAATTTCTTTTTTAAATTTCTTATGATAAGATCTGACGTCAGAAAGCTTTGGGGCATACATATGTCTTGCGGTCTATTATCTGCGCGTTCTTATATTGCCTTGCAATGCAGACCCAGTTATCTGAAGCCGCGGAAGCCGCCTTATCATTTGTTGCTAATTTCGGGTTTTGCACTTGAATGCAAATTTATCGCATATATGCGAATACTGTTGCTTTATTTTTATTTTGGCGCTAAATTGGCAAAGTCTAGAAAAATGCCGTGTCGATGATCTAATCGATTTCGCCTGGAAGTATAGAAGCTATATGTATAAAAACACAACAAGAAAACTTGTCCACGGCACGTAAGCATTTCTCTTTCTTTCTTTTCTGGGCCGTTACTCATTCTACTTTTCTGACAGTCGAAAAATTGGCGGAAGGAAAGAACTAAAGACCGTAGGATAAGATATAACTATCTTTGACTTAGTCTTTAATATCTAGAGTAAGCAGGTCTTAAAATTGCAATGATTTCATTAATTTTATCTTCATATATTTATGGTGAAATGCATTTTCTTGAACAAGTATGAATTTTTTCTTAAAATAATATACTTTCATGACAAAGATTTGACCTGTATCTCTCAGATGATTAATGACTGAAAGCGAAATAAATTGATTTTATGGAAAGTGAAATTTTGCAAACTTTTATAAAAAGTAGACATTACTCATTCCCGTTTTTTCTGACAATAAAGAAAGTAAGAACTAAAGACCCTTGATTAGATACCTTATATCTTTAGCTTTGTTTTAAGTCTGGGCATCCGTTTATATCTAAGTATGTTGTCATGCCTAAAAATTAATGTTTTAAATATTTCTCCTTAATAACAAACTAAATTTGCAACAATAAAAGTCTACTTCTTCCCAAAGCTCTGAAGTGTCTTAGTTTTAAAATGGATACTGATGAATATCGGGATGGATTATCTTCCAATATCAACCTATTATTTTATTGTGATTTATATCTTTTTAAAGATCTGCAAATATACATATTTAACAACCAAATCTGACTTGCAAAAAAGCGAAATTCTCGCAGATTTCATGCAAATTTACAGTCTATCCACAATGGCCAATGATTAATCATTATTTTTACCGCTACTCTAATTACGAGAACATTTACAGTTTGGCATTCACCATTCAGAATTTTTGACGCCGCTTGGCTGGCTTTCCCTTGTGGACCCAAATCCGGTGGGCGGAGGAGAGAGAGAATGCTAATGTGGGCCGACTTCCTCGACAAACTGACTCGATTATCAAGTAGCCGAGAGTGCTCCCAGTGGGCAGTCCGCAGCGAGCGGCACTTAAGCTCTTGGCCATGTCCAAATTGGGCTTTGTACTCGAGGTAAAAGCTAGAGAAAACCATATCGAAGCCACAGGTTTATGTGTAGAGCCACTCGTGCAAATTACATTTTGGCCAAGAACGGCATAGAAAAAGGAAGGGGGAGAGAATATTTTTGCAAACTTTGGGAGTGGCAGGGCTATGAAAAAATTGATTTTAGTTGGGGATCATAAGAGGAAATATGATTTTATTAGAAGCTTTTTAAAGTAATTTTAAATAAGTTTAAAAAAGCTTGATTTACTCTTTTTAAATGCATTTTAAAATGGATATTTTATAGTTTCTATCAACTATATTAAAAATATTATCATAACTAAATACATACTTTTTATAATCATCACAATTTACCCATTTTGTTTATAGCTTTATCATCCCATAAATATTTTATAGATTTTAGCTAAATCTCAATTCCCATCAATTATTTATGACCCATAAAAACATTCCAATGTAATCAAAGCCGCTCATTTATACTCATTTTCCATATAAAGTGCACAATTTTATTAAATTGTTTGTATTTAGGTATTAAAAGCACCAGACACGTAATATAAACTTGGAAGCCAAAGTCCAAATTTATTATTATGACTAAATTAAGCACAAGCCCGGTGCATGATTAGCAAGTGAGCTGTTAGTGATTATCTATAATAAACTCAGATGGAGGCTAACTAAAAGGTGCATTAGTCACAGCACAAACGAATGATTTCGCCAGTCATAAAGCTGATTAAAAATGGTATACTAAAGGAATAGTCAAATATATATACACAGACATAAAAGCACCTATAGAAAGTGCATGTTTAGAGCGTAGTTTAGACTAAGCTCACATTGCATGCAAGACCCCTGGCGGGAAACTGGCGGGGAAACTGCCAGACGCCCCATATCAGCTTGCAGTTTGCAGTGGTAAAAGTACGTCTTTTTTTGTGATTTTATGTACCTATACAGGGGGGTTTTCTTTAAAAGGATATTCACTGGTTAAAGATAATTAATGATACGTTTTAAACATCTATTTTCCCTTAAATTCTTGATTTTGCAGGCAAATTTCTTAAAAATTCACCAAAAATCCTTTCAAAAAATGTAAAAAAGTATATAAGAAAACTATAATTAATGTTATTGAAGCTCCACTGTTTATATACTGCAATTGCCAGTGCTTGGCTGTCGGGGAGAGTTTGTTGGTTGGCTTAGCATGCGATCCGATTACGGTTGCCGCCTCCCAACGCTCACCGCTCACCGCTTCAGTGCAAAGCGTTTGCCTGTCGGGTAACTGAACTATATCAAAACGACGTCTAATTACAATGCGACTGGACTTCCACCCAAAAACGCTTAAAAGGAGGATGGAGTAGGCTACCCTCGTGTACATTATAAAAATGCAAATTATATTTAGTCGCCCCCTAAAACCTGGGTGAAAGCTGCATAAAACTTGCATTAAATCAGAGATTTACACAAGGAATTTAAACAGGTTCGTGGAATATCGTGGAGATTAAGACTTCAAAAGGTTTATTTTATGTTTTAAGTTGGCTAAACCTTTGACTAAATAAGTTTCCTTGGCAATAATCTGTAAACATTATTAAAACTGTGCATGTCATGCTCAAGTTATCGATTTAAAGGACAAAACAAAGAGGTGCATAAGTGGAATATAACCTTGTTTTTGTGGGAGGTTATTTTTAAAGCTAAGTAGAGGTGCTCTTTGCAGAGATAATAAGTTGAATATGTTTTTAAACTAATCTTAAACTTTGAATTATTAAATATTAATATTTCTAGCACCTCACACAATTAATTATCTGTTTTCGTGAATAATATTTATAATTAGGAGACTTTTCATAAACTTTTAAGCTTTTTCTACTTAAAACTTAAAGAATTTCCTTAGACAAGTCCTTATTAAACAACTGTCAGCCTTTTTTTAAATTTTTTAACATACAATCACGCTCTCAATATATTAAAATTTCCCTTAAAAAAAACTGGGGAAAACAAATAAAAATACTTAAATAGCACAAAAACACACCCTCACATAAAGAGACAATGCAGAGCCCTCGAAAGGATATGCGGAATAATGTGGCATACTTTCGGGCCGCACTGCTTGCCTAGCACAAGTGCACAAAACAACAACAACAACAAAAAACCAAGGCAAGGAGAACAGCGGGAACACAAAGCTTAGCATATGTATTTATGTCGTAGGCTTAATCAAAAGCAAAAAAAAAGGGAGCAAAACAAAGCGAGCAACAACAATAACAACAAAAGGACAACGCAGAACTTTAGGGGGTGGCTGGCACTCGATGACATCATAACGCATATTGACAGTTGGCGATATTGTACAGTTACACTAACACTTATTTACAGTTACATTTATGGCTGGGTCGCCGGTCAAGCAGCGTTCAAGTCGCTGGCGCAGTTTGACAGCCACTGGATAACTTACCTTGCGGGTGCAAACGTTCGGGCTTGAACCAGGCATCTGCAAATAAGCGATTGATATATTGATTTTCGTTAGTTAGCGGTTAGTCGTGGTGCGAAAATGATAATGAAAATCGCTTAAAAGGAAAAGGAGAGATGGCGTGCAGAGGCGGTGTACTAAAAATTAAGAAAACCGCGCTTCCAGGGCGTTGCAAAAGCGGTAAAAGGAGAGAAAGCAGTTTAAGTTCAAAAGCAAGCAGCATAGAAACAGATAATTAACTCTAAAATTAAGTGGAAATAATAAGCAGTTGTAAAAAAAGCCAAATTATATTGAAATTTAAATTATAAGAAATACTATAATACAGAGAAGCAACCTGCGACCGTATACATATGTATATATACACACAAATTATACAATCCTTAATTACAATTACATTTACAATTACAAGCTATATCCCCCCCACACCACAGTTGTCAGAGGTTAGTTTTGTTGTTTTTCTTATTTCTTTTCATTTTCGAATTTCGAATTTGGGGGTGAGTTTCGTTTCGGTTTCGGGGTTAATACGTTTTAGATGCGAGTGCCACTTACTGGGATCGAGAATGGAGCAAATCAATGGGCGCTGCTTGCACACGCCGTTCTGACCGGTTTCACCCATGGCAGACATTGTTATATTTTATTTGTTATTCTGTTAGAATACTTTTATTAACTTAGCACACTTTCTGTCGGCACTGGAACCTTTTCCTTGGCTGCTTATTAAATTCTCCGTTTTTCCGTCCAATTCGATTGTTTTCGTTAGCGAAAGCACGGCGCAGATGAGAGCGGCGAGAGTACTACGACGTTACCGTATTACCGTATTGTTACGCTATGGGAATATTTTATACTTCCGTGTGTGGCGGCCTCACGACGCGTATACAGACTGAAAACGTATCAGGAAAAGCTTCAGCCGCCGAGGAAATATTTCCTCGCGACAAAAAGGACAACCCTAAGCCACAGCGACGGCGCCGAGAGAGAGAGAGAGGAGAGAGAGACCGGAGAGACAGAGGAGCAGATGGTGGTGACCCCCCACTGGGCCCCACTTTGCAGTTACAGTGAAGGATATATATAAATAACCTTAAAACAATCTCTAGGGATTTAAAATCAAATAAAATTCTGCCCAAAAGTATGCTATGTTTATTAATATAAAGATTTTTTTATTGCATACTTTTGGACACATTTTAAATTGATTTCAAGTCCATAGCGATTTTTTAAAGGCATTTATTGGAGATAAATAAATAATAATGCATAAAATCCCTTCAAAATAAATACAATATCTTTTCTAAGACAACTCTCCCTTGTTCCTGCTACAGAGCTTCCACTGTGTTGCACCTCTGGGTCGGAATGCAAAATCAATGAGCCAGGGGGCAACATCGCTGAGTTGAGCAACCGCGCTTAGCCCTGAACCCTGCGCCGCTGCTCCGAGTAGGAAGAGGAAAAGCTTGGGTTGGTTTTTCCAGAGGCCAGAGTGTCGTCTCATCGATATTTCACCCAATGCAGCTGACCTGCCTGCCGCCTGTGTTGGAGAGTGGAGAGTTTTTCCCATTTTTCCGCCCAGCGCATGCGTCCTGCCCCTGCAGGAATTTCTTTTTTTTGTTTTTATTACCCACCGCCACCCACTAAGTGGGCCGGAAATTATCAGACTTTTTGGGTGCGGTGCGGCGGTGCAGGCGAACTGCAGATGCTGTTGCTGTCACCCCCCAAATAAACCCCTTCTTTAGGCCCCGCCCTTGCGTGCAGTGTGAAAATTAGATAGGAAATCAATCAACTGACACTCGAGACGCATTTCCCATTTCCCAGGCGGCACCGGCGGCGGTCTGGCTTTAATTCTTAGGTATCTGTGTGTCGCTTGATTTTGGCCAAAGACCAAGTTATGGCAGCAGTTTCCAATTCCTGACGCATTCCATATGCGTTGCCAAATCGGCAAAGTTCTCTTGGCATAGTTCTTCCTTGACAGATGAAATCGATATTTTGCAGGAGAAGGCGGAAAACACGTTTTCCGGTGGCAAATTATATGAAAAACTTTCACAAATAGTTGGTATATTTTCAGAAAAGTGACCTAAATTTAGAGATAGGTTTTATGTTTACCAAAAATAAATAAAGAAATGAGATTGCTATAAATTTTAAACATTTTTCGGTTGTAAGCAAACATGACCTATATATGACGAAATAGGTATTGAAAACTACATAAAACATAATATTAACACAGTTTTTTAACAAATAAATAATAGAAGCTATAATAAATTAAAGAAAGGAATGTTTTATCTATATTCAGAACACATTTTCTAATAAAACATAATTATGAAAGCCCAAATACATCTTGAAAAAAATAAAAAGGAGAGGAGTTTTGAAATCCCTTTAAAATGTGCCTAAAAGTATGCAATAAAATGTTAAAGGTACGAAATTTAGTGTAAATTTGTTTATTTTTCACCAAGTAACATTTTATAGAAAAGTTTTCTTAAGGGATCTCTTAACCCTTGTGATTTCTATAGCACTCACGATAATTAAACTTTTAAAGATGTAAATAAATTAGAAAGAAAAATTCTCTTTAAGAAGGCTGCCTTACGATGACTCTCTGAAAACCTCCTGAGCCAAATGTAACAAGAGCGAATATCGATTAAGCCACTTAATCCACACAAATCGAACGTGCCTGCCCCTATTCGTCTCTCTTTTTTTAAGGTTTTCCAAAGCCCACGCACAATAACAATAACTTTCTTAATATAGAAGGCACTCGTCTTGTTTTTCCACTTAATACCATGTGTTCTGTTCTCAGCTCTCAGTTCTCTTTTTATAAAAAAAACAACCCGATTGCCCTCCATTTAATCGATCTCTGTGTGAGCTGCGTGGGAGATGCAATTAACCAAAAATAATACTAAACAAAACGGCAGGAGAGGAGAGAACTTTTTGTTGTTTACTCAGTCCACCGACGCGACACAAGAAAGAAATTAAAATAAATATTATTACTTCGCGGCAGAGGAAATTATCAGAGTTTATACAGAAATAATGCACCGATATCGGAGGCTGTCAGTGAACTACAGTTGGAGCTGGCGATAAAGCGGAGGAGAGAGAGGCGATAAGGTGGGATGCTAAGCTCCCGCAGCAAATCCCGAAGCGAAATCAATGGCAAAATGGAAAATTAAAAGACAAAAGGCGCCGAACAAAAAAAGAAACAAAAGAGAGGCAAATAAATATGTGCACAGCTGGTAATAAGTAATAAAAATAGCCGCATAATCGCGAACAAAAGGGATGCGCTGCGATGCGATGCGATGCAATGCATGGTGCAGACAGACGGCAGCCGGAGGCGTCGATGGAAATCGCTAATTGGAAAATGTTTTTCCGCAGACCACAACAGAGATTTGGATGAGGGCAGCCCGAGATTGGATTATCCAATGGCTTAAATTAGCTGATGGCAGTCGAAGCTTGCAAAATAGTAGCAGAATTTACTTCGCAAAAAAAATTACTGTTGCGAGTGCCGTAAATTGCCTTAATGGACACGTAAAACACAGAAACCAGAATCATTGCAATGGAATAAGTGAAATATGAACACGGGCATACGTCAATGAACGCCAGTCACTCGGGTTGAGTAAAAATTATATATATATAAACTCTATATAAAAAGGTGTGGGGTGGCCAGGGGATAGGTTACCCAGCGAGCACAGCTGATTCATGCCGGTAAAGTATCTCAGTTATGGCGAAACTAGGCGCTTCGAGAATGCTGCTGGCCAGGCCAGGCCAACTTTTTTACGTGATGATGACTCGCCTCTCTCTGTGCCTCTGCCTGGTTTGGGTTTAGTTATGTAATTTACTTTATTTTTCCCTTTACTTGGTTTTTTTTTTCTGTCTGGAAGTGTTTACTTATTTGCCATTTTCTTTGGTTATCTATAGTAAATTTTTTGTACATTTTATTGCGTTGAATATAAACTTGCTTGTTTAATTCTTTTGATATAAACAGAGAGCATATGCAGTAGGTCACCTAAATAATTCTCTTAATTTGGTTTGAAAGCATTAATTGAGTAATTTAATGAATTCCATAGATTAGAAAAATAATTAAGCTGTTGTAAGCGTTTTTTCTTGTTGCAAAAATTCCAGTGTATTTGAAATCAATTCAAGAAGTGTCTAAAAGTAGGCAATAATGTATTGAGGGATACAAATAAGTTGTTAACTTATGTATTTATTAGGTTAGTAAGCTATTAAGGTAGCTATAAAGGGTTTTTAAAGTGAAAACCGATTGAAAATGTGTTTAAAAGTATCTTTGTAATTAAGAATTACAGTTTTGTAGCATATTTTCGGACATCATTTTAAATGATTTTAAATCTACACAGATTTTTTCCGATTAACCTTGAATACTTTGGATGGTTTTTATACTAAGAATGGAGTCTTTACTTAAAATAAAAGAGAAAGGGCTTTGATAAAATCTCACACAGCTACTAAACTTCCATACAAACCTTCATAAATTAGTACAAAAACTTTCAAGGTTCGAGACAAGGTCTATCAATTCTAAATTTATAAGATTTAACCTTTTCAAATGTGTGTAAATAGATAAACCTCCCGAAAAAAGGATTCATTTTTCTTAGGGTCAGCCAAGTTAGCCAAAGAGCACCGTACTGACAGCCACATTTTCTGTTCACTTGCTTTTGGCGCATTCAAATGAGCGTGAATCACGCGCCAGTCCAAAGCGGTGACGATCGATTCTCGCCAAGACTATGAGAAAATGCCGGCAAAAACTAGGAGATTGCTGCTGCGGCTGCTGCTCAGATGGGGAATGATTAATAATCCGCACTGAGAATGTCCAGAGAGAGAGGCGTTAAGAATCTTCTGAAGCTATCAAATTTCTCCGCATTGCGATATGAAATACATTTAATAAGAGAACTGAGCTCCGATGACATCATGGAGCAGAGTTGGAGGAAAAAACAAAACGCAAAAAAGAGAGCGGCGAATGACTAACGCAGAAACGAGGGCTCTGAGCAGGAGGAGGAGCTGGTGGGCAGGGCCAGGTGGGATGCAAGGTGCGGTCGCAAGGACAAAACTAATAGACAAACAGCAAATAATACTCTAGTTACGACAGGCACAACGTAATTAATTAGAATAACGAACGGAGAACGCAATGATAACGACGAGGACAGTGCATCTTGAAAGGGCATAAACTCACCTAATCCGTATTTGTAGAAGATCTCCTCCACGGACACAATCTTGGGCTGCAGCGGCTGCGACTGCGATGGCGCAGGCACAACCTTTGGCTTGGGCGGCTCCTCCTTGGGCTTGGGCGGCTCCGGTTTTGGCTCGGGTGCCTTGGGCGCCACCTGGACGCTGCTGGGCTTAAAGTCCTCGTCGTCATCGAGGTCGGTTACCAAAGCGGTTGTAACGGGCGCAACCACTGGAACCTGCGGCGGCGGCACCGATGGCTTCACAACTGGCACTGGCGCTACTACAGGAGCGGACGGTGCCGGCGCTGAAATGGAAGCTGGCGGTGTGGCAGTGCGCTCCTCCTTGAAGTCACTGAGCAGGTCCTCCGACGAGATGAACTTCTCGTTGTCCTGCTCCTTCAGTGCATCCACAATGGGCTTCTTGGCCGGCGACGGTGTGTACGAGACGGAAGGCGATTCGGTGTCAGAGTCCTTGCTGTTGGCGCTCATGGGAGCCGCCGCAAGCGGCTTGCCCAGGAAGTCGTCGTCATCATCGTCGTAGAAATTGGCACTGGACGGGGCCGTGGCCTGGAAGGATTGCAGTGGAGCCTGTGGCTTATCGGCGCCAAAGCTGCCCAGGAGATCCTCCTCTTGAACGGCAGCAGCAGCAGCTGAGCTGGAGCAGCAGGAGCAGATTTTTGATCCGGAACGGGCGCGGCCACTGGTGGTGGGGCGTCTGAAAAGGCAGCCAGAGGAGCAGCATAGCCACGCTCGGCATTCATGAAGTCAGTGGTCAAGCCGCTGATGCCCTGCTTGGCCTCCTGGCCGACATCCCGCAGAAAGTCCTCAAAATCGTCCGCCTTCTGGGCAAACTTGGCGTCCAGCTCCACTTGCGCCTCCTTGGCGCCGGCCGACAGGCGTTGCACGAATTCCTGCGGATCTCCAAAGTCCAGCTTTTTTTGCTCGTTGGCAAAGTAGTGCTCCGTGTGGGCATTGTCGTCCTGGGCGCCGCTGCTCACATTGGGCGACGCAGCCAGGTCCTCGTAGGCCTTTCTGCGCCCGCTGAAAGATGTCCTCGTTGGTGGCCGCAGCCTCCTTCTTCAAATCGGCAAAGTTAATATCCATTTTTTCGGGCAGAATCGGGACGCTGTTCACGGATGCTATTGGGATATCCTGGCTCTCTGATTGGACTCGCGCTCTCGCACATACACACACACGGCGCTCTTGTACACAGACACGAAAACCGTGACAGCTGTTTTCGCCGGCTGACAAGGTTCGAATTCGGATTCTTTTGCACGCACACACGGGTTTTTTTCTCTAGACGTATTGCCCTCCTGAGCGTAATCTTTAAAATTGGATTTGGTTCCGCTGTTTGCTCCAGACGTCGAAGCGATTCGTTTGAAATGTTGACCTGCGCGATGAAAATTTAGCTTTCCACCTAAAAAATCCCAGAGTCGATATTTCCTCCTAAAAAATCCAGACTTCTCCCTAAATTTAAAAAAAAGTGTTAATTTCAAATAATTAAAGCTTAGTACTCAGACACGCGAAGCAGTGTCTAGAGAAAGCAGTGAGAGAGAGCAAGAGGTCAATAGTCGGGAAACACTTTTCGACAGCGCTGTTTTAAAGGCCGGTACGCAGATTAACGAACAAAATACCAGAAAAATACCAGGTGGCGCGCGGGAAGACTTTTGGTATTTCCAGAGCGGGGTGACGAACAGAATAAAAAATGTACTAAAACGACCTGTTCTCAATTATTGGGCTCTCACTCTTTCTTACCGTTTCTTCACACATTTCAAATATATAGATCCCGCCAAGAACAATAATTTACACAAAATCCGAGTCAAGGAGTTAAGAAGAGATAAATAAACTGGTAGAGGCAAATTCAATAAAAGGGGATTTGAGCAATATAAAATATTTACATAAATAAAGGTCTAGAAGTAAATAGCTCCCTCGATGTCATATTTGGTTATGACTTTGGTGAGCACGTTGAGATGTCACGGTCGGTGGTTGAGATGAAGGCGTCTAAGGCGACGGCCAGCGCCCGCTGCTGCTGAGAGCAGTGTCTGGCTGGACAGGCGGAAAATCGTGGGCACAATTTAGTATTTAATGTTTAATAAATGTTAATAGTCTACTTTCAGGATAATAATTACTATTAATACTAGAAACTTTTTAGTATATTATATTTACGACTTGAGATACTATCGATGGATTGGACTATCACGATGATTTGACTTGCGCGATGATAGAGATGACTCTCGACGATACATCGTCTCGAAACGGCACTATCGATTCTTTGTAGAAATAGCCAAATCTCTTTCCAGATTTTTCAAGAAAATAGCTAAGCTGGCAGCTCTCTGGCCAGATCTGGCACCTCTACCACGCAAAAAGCCCTTTTTTAATTTAATTCTACATTTGATTTAATGTTTATGTAAAAACTACAACGATTTTAGGCGGTCCACTTGAGGCAGCGCGTATCTTGGTGCGTCTTGAGGCAGCGCACGCGGCAGTATCGCGTCCCGCAGGCGGTGCAGGAGTACAGGGAGAAGTTGCCGCAGACGGCACAAAAGTGTCGCAGCGGCTTCTGGGGAGGCGGAGCCGCAGCGCTCTCGTAGTTGGGCCGCTGCTTGTCCTCCTCGAGCAGCTGCTGGAAGTTCTTGCGATACTTGGCACGAAAGTATTCGGCGCCCTTGCGCTTGGCCTTCTTCTCCTTGCCGTTCTTCAGGCTGTCCTGGAACTTGGGCAGCTTCTTGGACATGACCAGGTCGGCATGGGGGTCGTCGTGAAAGTTATCCTGCTCCAAGGCCTCCAGAGCTTTGCGGGCGCGTCGCTGCCGGGCGGCCACATCCAGCACACGCTTCTTTTCGGCATCCTTGATCCGATTGGACTCCCGGCCTGTCATTGTTGTATTTCGTTGTTTTCTTGTTTAGAAGTTTTCTGGAAGTTTCTAAGCGTCCTTGTCGTGCAGCGGGAAGCTTATGCGGTCCATTAAGTCGTCGACGCGGGCTTGCAGCACATCCACAATGTCCGTGGAGATGAATAAATGTGTCTCGTCCAGATCCTGGATGATGAATTTGCGACCCAGAGCCAGCTTCTCGTCCAAGTGCAGCAGGAATTGTTTCATAGCAGGATCACTGAAAGGTGCACGGGAATTAGAGGGTTTCACAAGTGAATTAGAGGGTTAAAGTGCAGCACTTACCACTCCACCAGCACTCCTTTCATAACATTTACCATGTTTTTGTTTAACTTTTTCGCGGAGCAAATCCGCTGCAGAAGCTGGATTCAGCACACGGCGTTCCGTGAATTATGCCATGAAGTCTCGAAAAGCTGGTATTTCTGACTTGCCGTCGTCTGGTCACACTCGGTCCACCGGCGGGAAAGTGTTTTCCACGTTTTCCTGCTGTAGTTGGCATTTTCCACTTGTCAAAATGAAGCTACAGCTGCTAAAACAATTAAATTAGGTGCTGAAGTAGAATTTTCTATAGAATAGTCGGAAAATCAGCGAAAACCCCACCCAAACGAAAGGCCGCATCCAACGGTGCTGCCAGATCGTCAGTGAAACACGGACCCTGTTGAAGCCATAGTTGGCGTATTTCCAAGCCACCGCCGCACGGTCTTACTGATTAGCAAAGTACAAAATAATACTACTCCAAAATTCTAGTGAAGAAAACCTTAAAAAATCAGCGTAATGGAAGGCCTGAATGGAAGAAATATCGCCCTGGTGGTGCTGTGCCTGTGCGCCACATACGCGCTGGTGGTCGCCGACGTCGAGAAGGAGATACCGGCCACGAAATTCGGCCAGAGTTCGGCGCCGACGATGACTTTTCTTTACTGGTGAGGATTACGCCGGGGCAATTAACATAATATGTGTATGGTATGTGGGTCTGACTGAGCATACGTGTTTTTTTTTTCTTGCGGCACAGCTACTCCTGCGGCTACCGCAAGGCCTTCGAGGACTATGTAAACATTCTGGGCGAGAAGTACCCGCAGATTCAGGTGCACGGCGGCAACTATGACCCGCCGGGCTTCAACTACTATCTCTCTAAGATCATTTTCGCGCTGAAAATCCTCATCATTGTGTCGGTGGTGAGTGCGGTCAGTCCGTTCACCTTCCTCGGCCTGAACACGCCCAGCTGGTGGGGTCACCTGCAGGCGAACAAGATCTACGCCTGTATGATGATCTTCTTCCTCGGCAACATGCTCGAGGGCCAGCTCATCTCGTCGGGGGCGTTTGAGATAACACTGAACGACGTGCCCGTGTGGTCGAAGCTGCAGACTGGCCGCTTTCCGGCGCCCGAAGTGCTGTTCCAGATCATCGACAACCATTTGCAGTTCAACGAGAAGGTGCAGGAGAATCCGGACTTTGTTAAATAATAGTGTGGACCGGCGATGATGACGCGGAGGCGGCGGCGGGACAACACCAAATAGCCGAGTCGCGGCTCTGACCCTACCACACTACTAACTAACACTACACCTACACTCTAAGCTCTTGTCCTGATCTTACCTATTTTCATTAGCCGTATCTCTCCTAGCACCACCTCCTTGTATTTGTATTGCGTTTAATTGCTTAGTGATCTATCTGTACGTATGTTTTATGTGTAGCCACCTGTCGTATGGAGTACGATAAGAAGCGCGGGGTACATCTTGCGAACAGCCTCTGCCTATACACAGATGTACCTTGTCCAATAGCCTTTACGAGAGATTGTGTATCATTACTTGTTAGATTTGGGGGAGGGAGCAAGCAAACTGATTACACATGGATATATGTAGACCTTTTTCAAATTGTAATAATATTAAATATGCTGTCGAGTTTCAAAACCGAATGAACAATGATGTTTTTTAACTAGATAGCGGGGATAATACTTTGAGACAAATCAATAAATGCAATTTAAAGTGTAAGCTCAGCCTTTTAAGAGGTGTGATTAATTGTTTTTTTGCATTTAATAGGGGCATTATCTGGCAAAGAGGGAAGCTATGTAGATTTTTTTTATTCCTAGGGCAGCTATAGTTGTCGAAAATAGTAGAAAATGGCTATAGATCGGAGTAGGTGCAAATATTTTGAAAAACAATGGATGCTTTATAGATTTTTAATTGTTTTTCCTATGTCAGCTATATGATATAGTCCTCGGATCCAGTTCATTCCTATTTATAAACAACCTGAAATATAAATAAATACTATAGGGAAAGTTTTATCAAGTAAACTTAAAAACTGGGAGCTTAGTTTGCGTTAAAATGAACAGAAAGACTTGGCTAGATCGCTTAGGCTGTTGATGTTTAGGAATACATATACTTTAAAGACCTGGAAATGTCTCCATTGCTTTTGATTATTATTATAATATCCATTTCAATGGTTTAAACATGTTTTAAGTCTTTCATAAACGTGTTCTTTGGTGACAATGACTCACCTTGGCATATTTCCAGATAAAGACTCCTATCTTACTATCAACAAGTAGGAAAGCTACAGTCGAGTGTGACTGACTGTGAGATACCCGGTACCCAAAGCATTGTTGGTGAAATTAAATAGCATATGGACATGGAAAAAAGAAAATTTTGAAAAATAAAGGCAAATGTTGCTTGAAACATTTTGAGCAACACCGAAAAAAGACAAATGTTGCTAGGAACATGTTGAGCAACACGCACGTGCTCTCTCAACATAGAAGAAGGAGAAGTATACACAAAAACTTTATCGCTTAATAACTTCCATGTTTATTATTCGATTTTACTCAAATGTTCAGAAAACGTCACCGATTGCCTACTTATTAAGTCTTTCTATTTACTTCAATAACGTTTATATATATATAACGTTTCTTATGATTTTCGGGAATATGAATACCCTTGAATACCCTTCCCGCAATCGCAATTAAATGCTCTATTTCGTGTGCATTGGTTTTTATGTTGTGTAAATTTTATTTATCAAAAAACTGGGTTTGGTTTTTGGTTTTCGTGTTACATTTACAATTTAATTCCAACAAAAGGAGCTAAGGCAGTGTGGATACGGATGCTCTTCTGGCCCCCATTCTTGGCACTTGGCTTAGGTTTGGGTGTGTTATTAGTGCGTGTTGTCCACGTAATTAGATTACATCTACACAGAAAATGGCACTGTTCAGTGTTTGTTTGGTTCTGGTTTTTGGTTTCTTGGTTTTCTGTTGGTTTTTTGGATTCGTTATCGTTACCGCGATAGGATAGCAATAGACTTAAGACAAAGATTTAACTGCTACTTAGTGGGGAATCTAGGGTGCGGTGGTGTCCTCGCGCGTGCGCCGACGATACGGACGCGGATCGCGGGCGTACTCGCTGTAGCTCTGCGGCACGTTGCCGGGGGGGCGGCGCTGCTGGTACCTTCCGTTCAAGTAGTTGGATGGAGCCTGGGAGTACGGCTGTCTGGGAGCTTCGTTGGTGCGGTATACTCCAGGAGCGGCGGTATTGCGCGGATCGGTGCTCCAGCTGGAGCCCGATGACCAGCCGGCGGGATACTCCTCGAATTGCCGGCATTCGAGCCCGATGTCCAGCCAGCGTTGGGTCTAGGCACGGCTTGGGATCCCGTTGACCAGCTAGAGCTGGTGCGGGGTTGTCCTTGGCTGGAGGACCAGCTAGAGCCGGAACCCGGTTGAACTTGGCCTGAAGACCAGCTGGAACCAGATCCAGGCTGTCCTTGGCTAGAGCCCGAAGACCAGCTAGAGCCGGAACCCGGTTGTCCTTGTCCTGAAGACCAGCTGGAACCGGAACCCAGGTTGACCTTGGTTAGAATCCGATGACCAAGAGCTTGAGGACCTGCCAGAGCTTGAATCAGAGCCACCCGAAGACCACCTCGAAGCTCCGCCCGAGGGGTTCCTCGAGTCCGAGCCGGAACTCGAGCCTGAGGACCAGGACGAGGATGAGGAGGCCACGGTGCGGGCCACAAAGGTGTCACCACGACGACGGCAAACCGTGCATCTGGAAATATATGATAGTATCTCCTTTTAATCCCGAGTTCCAGCTTAAACCCACCTGCTGATCTTGCTGGTTGGATCCGTCTTGAGCGTTTGCTGGCGCGGCTGAGACCACATCTCCTGCTCCTCGATGACAGAAAGCCAGAAGGAGGCCA
The DNA here is from genome assembly GCA_014170255.2 of Drosophila triauraria. Lineage (NCBI taxonomy): Eukaryota > Metazoa > Arthropoda > Insecta > Diptera > Drosophilidae > Drosophila > Drosophila triauraria. The sequence goes on along the minus strand of CM024334.1, from coordinate 5,974,111 downwards.
AGGCATCGTAGTAATTGCAGCGTCCATGGCCATGGCACTCGATCACCGGCTGGGCACGGAACTCCTCCAAGCAAGAGCCAGGGAGACCAGGTTCTGGCCAATGCCGCCTGTGTTGTCCAAGGTGGTCTGTAATTCAGGGATTAATAAGGGAGTTCCAGGAGCCAAAGAGCTAATCATACCATGTAGTAACTGAAGCCAGTCCACATCTCCTCCCAGCCGCCGGGACAGTCCGGAATGGACATGGATTGCGAGTGCAAGGCAATGATCCTGGTCGAGGTCTCGCACACCACGCAACTGTAAGAAACAAATAATAACCTAAGCCTTAGGGATTCCCCTTTAAAAAAGGATAAAACTTACCGCGAGATGTACTTCATGAGATCCCTGGACTGGATGGGGGTCATGGTCATGGGCATGGGCTCGGCGGTGGACAACCACAAGCTGTCATCGTTGTTCTGGGCATAGTTGCAGACGTTGTTGAGGTCGCACAGCATGTACGGCATGGTGGTGAAGCGCATCAGGCAGGAGCCGGACTGTCCCAGATCCTGACCCGCCGCTCGGCTGGCGGCCACGTTGCCGGACAGGGAGTAACCCTCCCACAGCATGTTTGTGTTGGCGGGACAGGTGGGCACTTGCACGGACTGCGAGTGGCGGGCGAAGATGAAGCCGCGGCTCTTGGGTGCCGGTGGAGCCGGGGCTGGGTCACCCTGGGGTCCGGGCAGGCCACTAAGACCAGGAATGCCCGTCAAACCTCTCAGACCGATGTCACCACGCGGTCCCTGGGGACCATCCGCTCCGGAATAGCCAACCTCGCCCTGGTCGCCGCGATAGCCGGCCAGGCCGCGGAGGCCGATGAGTCCCTCAAGGCCAGGAAGTCCCACGTCGCCCTCCTGACCCTTGAAGCCATCGAGACCGGGCTCGCCGCGATCTCCCGGCCGGGCCATGGAGTAGGAGTACGTCTCGCCCGGCTGACCCTTCTCGCCGAACAGTCCGTCCATGCCGTCGATGCCGCTCCAGCCGGCGTCGCCAGTGGGTCCCCTTGGTCCCGGGGCACCCACGCGGCCGTACTGGCCAGGACGTCCGGGATAGCCCTGCTCGCCCTTGGCGCCATCCCTGCCGGGAGCACCCTGGTAGCCCAAGTCACCGATGTCGCCCTGCCTGCCCCAGATGGCGAATCCGGCCTCACCCTGATCGCCCTGGCGACCGGTGTTGCCTTGCATTCCCTTGGCTCCCACCAGGCCGTGCAATCCGTTGCGTCCCGGGGCTCCCGGGAAGCCGACATCGCCCTGATCTCCAGGTCGTCCCTGGATCTGGGGTCCGCGGTGTCCGATCACGCCGTTGGCTCCGTACTCGCCTTGCTCACCGGGAGCTCCCTTCTGGCCTCGTCGTCCTGGTCTGCCCTGGCGTCCATCGTAGCCGGCGTCACCCTCCTCGCCGCGCTCCGCTGTCTGCGTCAGGCCGGGAAGACCTCGCAGTCCCATGTCGCCCTGCACTCCCTTGGCTCCGGGGAGGCCATCGTAGCCGGGTTGTCCGGCGAAGCCCAGGTCTCCCTGCTCGCCCTTGGCTCCGGGCAGTCCGATGAAGCCAATCTGTCCCATCTCACCCTTCTCGCCGCGTTCGCCCTGGATGCCCTGCTCGCCGGGGAAGCCGCGGTAGAGGTAGCGATCTCCCAGGTTCTCCACGCGTCCAGGATAACCGACTTCACCCTCGTCTCCCTGGGCACCCTGGATGCCCTGCTCGCCGACGGGTCCCTGGGGTCCCTGGTCACCGTTCATGCCCATCCTGCCGGGCCAGCCTTCGTCACCCTTCTCGCCCTGCAGGCCGACGGGTCCATTGGGTCCAACCTCGCCCACAGCGCCCTTGATGCCAGGAGCTCCGTTGCGACCACGATAGCCATCCAATCCCTGGGCTCCGGGGGCTCCAGGCTCACCCGACTGTCCGGTGAGACCGCGATCACCACGCTGTCCCTTCAGGCCATAACGTCCGGGGAGGCCGTTGAGTCCGGGATTGCCGGGCTCTCCCTTCCTGCCCATGGCGCCTTCGTAGGCAATAGGTGAATCGCCGATAGCTCCGCGCACGCCCTTGGGTCCCTGGGCACCTCTATAGCCAGGTGGTCCCGTCCAGCCGGGCTCTCCATCGTCACCCTTGATGCCACTGAAGGCGGCGGAGCCCTTGATGCCCGTGCGACCGGGGAAGCCCTGGTCTCCCTGCTCGCCCTTGCGTCCGGGAAGGCCGCTTACGCCGGGATAGCCAAAGGGTCCATCGTCGCCAGCAAGGCCTGAAGTTTGGAAGCAAGAAGGTAAGGAAACAAGTAGGAAAAGGAGGAATGTATCACTCACCTTTAGGTCCAAACTCGCCGACTGCTCCACGAGGACCGATATCTCCAGGTCGTCCATCAGCGCCGATATCTCCGCGATCACCCATATCTCCAGCCATGCCTGGGAGGCCGCCAATGCCTGGGGCTCCGGGGAAGCCCTGGGGTCCTGGGTTGCCCAGAGTGCCACGGATGCCGGTGAAGCCAATGCTGCCCTTGACGCCGTTCTGGCCATTCTGTCCCTGCCAGCCCACCTCTCCCTTCTGGCCCTTGAGGCCGTGGGGTGCCGTGCGTCCGTTGCGTCCGGGCTCACCCTGGGCGCCGGGCGGACCCACCACATAGTCACCACGCTGGCCCTTGTTGCCGGGCAGACCGGTCAGTCCGCTGGCTCCGATCGGTCCAAGCTCGCCCTTGACACCCTTGCGCCCGGTGAGTCCAGGCGGTCCATAAGGACCAGGCTCGCCGGCATCGCCATACATTCCCTTAATGCCGGGACGTCCGGGTATGCCAATGTCGCCGGGAATCACCGATTGTCCAGGCTCGCCGCGTAGTCCCTTCTGTCCAACGAAGCCATCGAGTCCGGGCTCGCCATCCAGGCCAGGCAGGCCGGGGGCCCCATGCAGTCCGTAGTCTCCGGTGATGCCCGGATAACCCTTGAGACCCTCGGGTCCCTGGAATGAATCGCCAGCCGGTCCCACGTCGCCAAGCTCGCCGGGTAGACCGACATCGCCCTGGACGCCCTTGGGTCCACGGAAGCCGGGCAGACCCGGATATCCATCGTCACCGACATCGCCTCTGTTGTCGTAGATCTCGCCGGGATGGGGCTCACCCTTGTCGCCCTTGAATCCCACATCGCCGTCGTCGCCGCGCTCTCCCTTGCGTCCATTGTAGCCGGGCTCGCCGACCAGGTAGAGCTTGGGCGTGCTGGGGGTTATTCCGGGCTTTCCATCACGACCATGGCGACCCGGACGTCCATCGACTCCAGGCCTACCAGTGTCTCCGTAGTCTCCGCGCTGACCCGGCTCTCCGCGGGCACCCTGCGCTCCGTAGTAGCCATCAGATCCCTTGTCACCGTCCGGTCCCTGAATGCCACGGCGTCCGTTGTCGCCATCGTCGCCCTTGTCTCCTCCCCGCAGGTTACCAACGACGACGACTCTGCCGGGATCACCCTTGCGGCCGGTGACTCCCGTCTCGCCGGGAATACCAGGAGATCCGCGGATACCCTTGAAGCCAGTCTTGCCGGGCCTGCCCTGCTGGCCCTGGGGACCACGTGCTCCAGTCAGGCCGATCAGTCCTCGATTGCCATGGGCACCCGGATAGCCGGTGTCGCCCTCCTGTCCTCTGGGGCCTCGGGGTCCGGCATGGCAGATGCCGCAGTCGTCGCCGCGCAATCCCTTGTCGCCGTGGAGTCCCCTGAAGCCGGGCAGGCCGTCGTCACCGGGATAGCCACGCAGTCCGGGAGGTCCCTGGGAGCCAGGAGGACCCACAATGTTGTAGCCCTCGCCGGGCAGACCCTTATCACCGGGCAGGCCGACCTCGCCGCGCTCTCCCGATAGCCATCCTTGCCGGGCAGTCCGTTCAGGCCAGCCTCTCCCTTGGGTCCGCTCAGGTTGTAGCCCGGCTCTCCGCGCATTCCATAGCGTCCGGGCGGCCCAGCCTCGCCGGGTGGGCCCTGGGGTCCGGGGGCTCCAATCAGTCCATAGTCGCCGGCCTCGCCGCGCTCACTGCGTCCGGGTGGGCCTCGCTTGCCGCTGAATCCTTGCTCGCCGGGCTGTCCTGCCAGACCGGGGGCACCGCGTCGTCCCGCCTTGCCGGGCACACCGGGCAGACCGGGATGGCCCTCGGGTCCAATGTCTCCCTGCGGGCCAACGGGACCCGGCGCGGACTTGCTCATCGTGGGATCGAACACACCCTTGGGACCCGGGCGACCCTGCACGCCCGGCATGCCATCGAATCCGTCCTCTCCCCGTTCTCCAGGAATGCCATCCAATCCGTCCTCGCCATTGTAGCCTGGCGCTCCCTTGGCGCCCTTGTCACCGGGCACTCCCGGCTCGCCGTCCTTGCCAGGTTTGCCGCGCTCTCCGGGTCCGCCAACGTCACCTCTGGCGCCGGGAAGACCGTCACGTCCGAAGGGTCCCTGCTCGCCAGGGAGTCCATCGACGCCCTCGGGACCCTGGGGTCCTGCGTCGCCGCGGTAGCCCTTCATGGTGGTGTCGGAGATAAGTGCTCCCGGCTGGCTCTCGCCCTGGTCGCCCTTCTCGCCGGGAATGCCCTGCAGGCGGAACAGCAGCTCCTGAGGCTCGCCAGTATCACCACGGAGACCCTGTGGGCCAGGATCTCCCTTGGGACCGGTCATGCCAGCGAATCCAGTGTCGCCCTTTTGGCCGCGATCGCCATCAAAGCCGGGCGGACCGTCGTAGCCACCGGGGCCGCGGTCACCGCGATTGCCCTTGGTGCCCTTAGAGTTGATGCCGCCCTCGCCGGCGTCTCCGGGTGGACCCTGGGCACCTGGTTTGCCTGGAGGACCACGCACTCCGTTCTCGCCGGGAGCTCCTCCAGGACCCGAAAGACCAGGCTTGCCGTCACAACCATCGATGCCACGGGGTCCAGGAGTGCCATCCTCGCCGGGGAAGCCCTAATGGATTAAGAGAGATGTGTGATGGTAAGGGTTCTCTCTTCCATTCCTAAAAGTGACTTACCCTAGGGCCAGGATAGCCGGTTTCACCTTGAGGTCCAACATCGCCCTGCAAACACATTGGTTACTCCATGAGGTTACTCTCTGAGGGACTTCAAGACTTACCGATGTCCTTTCTCGCCAACTTCACCGTATTCGCCGACATCTCCCTTCTCGCCCAGGTAGCCCGGCGGCCCAAAGGGTCCCACATCGCCGGCAGGTCCCTCCATGCCAGGAACTCCGGCGGGGCCAATGGCACCCATGCGTCCCTTGATGCCCTTGCAGTCGCATAGCGTTGTGTTGCAGACCTGGAAGTGAAGAAGCAACAATGTCCAGTTAGTAATCGAATTTTTCTAGCGCGGATCGAGTCCGAGGGAACGGAGAACTGGTCTTGATTGCCCCTGATTGGAACTCTCATTTGGGTGAGCGAAGATGTCAGCAGGAATAAATTTTAAATTTTATTTAAATTCATTATGTAATTCCATTTTCTATATTCTGTAAAGCACGCACTTCGAAAAATACTAAGGTTTCATTTGAGGATATTATCTTCTAGATAAAGTCATTCTATAATAATACCAATGAAACTATATAATTTTATGCGCTTTAGTTTAAAATTTCTTATTATTATTTGGACCTTTTATAATTACTCAGGTTTTGGGCTTTCATTTAAACGTTTTTTATGGGAGCCTCTTATAGACAAAAAGGGAGTGATTGCCAAGAGCCGTGTATTTTCCGATTTGTCATTAAAATTGTAAGTATTTAAATCCACAATATTGAAAAATCAGAAAAATAAATTTTGATCGGTTTTTCAAAATTTGATAAGGGGGGTACATCTTCCCTTTTTTTTGAAAAATTTACCAAACATTTATTTGTTTAAATTTCTAATCTTCATAAGCAGATGTTTTAACCTAATACAAACTAACACAGAAAAGCTTTCCGATTTGAAATTAAGGGTGTTTTGGCTTAGTTATGATTATTTTTATCTTAGAATTTTTCAAAGTAAAGACATATATTTCAAAATATATTTTTAACACAAAAATGTGAAAATTTAAGGTCTTCTTAGGAGCCTTGGCATTCCGAAGTTAGCTTCCTTTCTTGTTAATATTAGAATATGATTTTTCAAGACTGTTTCTAAGTAAATTAATATTTAAATTTGTTATTATTTTCATTGAATAAAAATTAAAAATTATAATAAGGATATACGAGACTTGTAGCCTAGAAACTTATTTTAGTTAAAATGTGAGGGAGAAAACTTTATTTATACTTTTCAAAAATTTGGGGACAGATTTGAGAGTTCGCAAACCTTAGCTTGAAATTAAATATTTTATAGGTACTAAAAAATCTAATCGCAGAGCTTAAATGAATTTTTCCACATGGAAAGCAAAGTATAAAGGCTCTGGCATTCCCAAACATTTATATAAATTTTGTTTATTAGGCTTAAAATTAGCAATATTATTATGAAGAAATTTAAATATTTATTTTCATTCATTTATTTTCATCTTACCTCCTAAAAAATATTCGCAAACTTCCAGCTCGCATAAACCCAATGACCTTCGACTCATCATATTCTATGCTCGGCGATTTCGTGAAATGCCTTTGGCATAACAAAAGGCGAAATGAAATCTCGCCTTAGCCAGAAAATCAACAATAATAATTATATTTAAACGCTGGCGAGTGCAACGAGTGCGAGAGTTGGTGCGAGCTGCAGCAGCAGTTGCAGCAACAGCAGTAGCGGCAGCAGCTGCTGCGGCTTTAATTGCTCAGCTTCCGTTTGCAATGAGATAATTTTCTAAACTCGTCTGCGAGTCCGTTTGCCTTTTTGCTTGTGCTTTTGCTTTTGCTTAGTCAATTGAGCGAAAGCATAGAGCACGCTCACTGGACCTCGGCCAGAAGTTCTCCAAAGCAGGGGGGAAAAGTGCAAACGCGTTCAGCGCATTTTTAACCCCATTTAATGGGCACACTTATTTTGTATATTTTGTAAACAAAGAAATGCAATTCGGTAAAAAGTGATGGCACTCTTATCTGGTATATTTCAAGTTATGAAAGCGCTTTGAAATCAATTTTTTGAGGTAGGTGGAACGCCTGTATTTATTGGCAAAATTCTTGCGGCTTCCCCATTGATGTCAGCGCGTAAACATCCTTAGTTGGTTTTTGTATTTTTTCGTATTAATAGAATTGACATAATTTCATATGTTGGTTAAAAGTTCCCCAAAATTTATTGCCCGCCTTCATTAAACTGAATTTTCAGTGCTGCTCTGCGAGACAGTTCCTCCAAAAAAATATAAAAGAAAAAAACTGCACACATGTTGCACGCATGTGTCCCGGAATCTTTGCTTTATTTTCTTCTCTCTTTTTTTTCTGTTTAATTGTGGAACAAAAATTAGTGTCAAATGTTTGGCAAATTCTGATTTTGATTTACACAAGAAGACACCTAGAGATCTCTGTTTAGAGGTGACTAATGGAGCTGCATCAACGACATGGACAGAGTTCAAAGCCCCTCAAGAGAGCGGGATCCTACCCAGAAGAACACGAGTTCCCAGAAGTGATCAGCTACCAAGGAGATCAAACCATCTGTTAACCAAATATCCACATCCAAAGCCCGAAACGAGAACGTGAAAAGTAAACAACATGGAAAGCAAAAAAAAAATCTAAAAAACTACAAAAAGCAAAAAAGAAGACTTGGTCTTGCGGTGAACCAAAAGATGCTGCTGTTGCTGTTGTTTTTCTTTATCTCGAACATGAAGCAGTGAAAAATCCGAGAAAATGCAGATACGAAAATAAAATTCAATTCATTCGACCCATTACCCCGCTCCTACCCTCCTCTTTTCCCACTGAAATAATACAATTATGGGGGTGTGCTGCAGGTGTGCATCGGAGAAACAATTGCACTCGATTTCTGAAGAATGAGAAAGCCAAACTGTGTGAATAATTTCCAATATATGTAAGTATTAAAGGGGATTCACAGAAAGAAACAAATAAATAAATAATTTCAATGAGAATTCAACTTATAGAAATATCAAAGAAATATTTTCTAATATTTTAATAAGATATTCATATAAGAAATATATTTTAATAATTAATCATTCGAATTTAAGATTTAAGAAGAAGATTCTTGGGTAATCATAGTCAATCTAAGCACGAAAGTATGCCGAAAAAAAGGAATCCGGTTTGCCGGCTGTTTAAAAAGGAATTAAAACTGCCTCATCAGTATTTTAAGAATTAAGAACATTAAAATTAAGCCTAGGAGGTGGAAACATCGACGTTTGGTAGGGCATTATCGATGTTTTCCAATGCCAACATCAAGGTTTCTCCATCTCTAGTGGTGCGAACCAGTTTTCGGATTGAACCCGTTGGGAATTCTAGTGATAAGAAGGCGCCCCTAATGTGCTTGAGGACTTGTTCCTTTCAAAAAGTGTGACTAGCATAATAATTAATTAATTGAGAACATTTTTACCGATGGCATATAGCAAGATACATTAAAATGTATGAAAATATATTTCAAAATATAACAAAATATTTCAAAATACAATAAAATGTATCAAACATATATTTTAATATACATCTAATATCAAAATATATCTCAAAATATATCAAAATGTATCAAAAATATATTTTAATATATATCAAATATCAAAATATATAAAAATATATTAAAATGTATCGAAATATATCAAAACATATCAAAATATATATTATGAAAATCAAAATAAATCACAATATATCAAAATATATATTTAAATATATCAAAATAAATAAGGCTGTAGAGTTTACTCCAAACTTTCCTTAAGAGCCCATATAATTAGCTCCTAATATCCCCTCTCAACTAAATTTCTTCCAGTGTAGCTCTAATATTATAAAATAATGCTGGTGCCAATAATTTCAATGGGAAACTTCGATCAGTTCTTGGTCTCATTCAAGTCTTTTGTTTCACACATTCCTTCAATCGAAAAGGCTGCAACAGTAGCCCCGAAAAACACCATCGAATTTCGTTCAATCAATTGAAACAAACTGAAATTTAAGGAATCCAACTCGTATGACACGAAAATATATGCAAAAATATATCTAAATATATATGTATATCTGTATAACCTATATAAGCAGCCAGCGAGTGGAAATTGTTGCGGTAACAATTTGAAAAGTGACAGCACTGCAATTTCCTTGAACTTGACACTGGGCCACTGGGTAATATCTGTGTCTCTGTGTCTCTGTGCCGAATGCATATGCATATATATATGCTATATATGCTATATGCCCCAATCATATATGGGCCACTCTCGCGAGCACTTTTATTTTATTTTTTCTTTTTTGGGGACGGCCAGACAACGCACCATACTAAGTGGCGTCGCCGAGTGGGAAAAGGGTGAGCTGAAGCTGAACTGTGCACTGTTTGATTGCCGGCTGCCACTGGCACCGTGTTTCTTTCACATACAAAAAGCCACAGTGCCAAGTCAGCAAAGGAGGCACTGACTCCGGCGCTGGGAATATTTGAGAAAATTCGGTTTAAAATTCCTGAATGGGCACGCGTGTCTGCGGCGAATAGGTATTCGCAGGTGTTGGGTGTCCCTTGCTCTCTTTGGGATAGGATTTTAAGGAGAAACTGTTGGATTATTATCCAATGGCTTGGCCTTCTAAGGCATTTTAGAAAGGCTTTATAAATATTTCTAGAGACTATTGATTACCAAATGTGACTTAAAAGTGGAGTAAAGTTTTAAAAAAGGGGACTAGAACTATTAAGAATCAATTGGTATATGATTTTGGGTAGAAACTGTTGGAAAATAATTGTCTTGACCTTGTTTATAGGTCTAGGAAATTATTTTCTTTATTTCTGCATTCTATTTATTAGTAAATATGATTTAAAAGTTAAGTTAAGTTTAAAAAAAGTCTATAATTAATTTGAGAAGTATTTCTGTAGCTTATGAATTACCAAACATGATTTAAAAGCTATGTTAAGTTTCAAAAGAGCCTAGAACGGATCTAAAAAAAGGATTGAAGTTTAATAGTTTGCAATAAGTACAAAGTTTGTTTTAAGAATTAATTCCTTTTGGAATTATTAGGTATAGCATTTTATTCCGGGTTGAATTTATGTTTCTTTCTAAGTTTAATTTTTATAAATTTTCTACAATTAACAAAAAAATCTCTATCTTAAATCGGAATAATCGATGATACCCACGAAATATATACTTTCTTTTAAGGATAATTTTTTTAAAGTCACTTAACTTAACTTAACTTAAACATAACTTAACAAACATGACTTAAAATTACATCAAAACCGTCCATAAATGATATTTCCAAAATAAAATCCCACTAATCCTGAATGGAAGTCTTAAGCCTTTTTGCTTCCTCTTGAAAATTCCACCTGTTTGCGCCACTGTGATGGCAACGAAAAGCCAGATCTAGTCGGGAAACTATATAAACAGATACATAAACAGATATATATACTGATATATCAGATATATCATCTATATGCGGCGCTCAGACGCGATCTGTGTCAGTGTTGCGGCGCACTTAAGCGCATTTACACATGTTAAAGCCAATTGTCCCAGTTCCCGCTTGCTCGTGCAACTTGCAACTTGCACATAGTTTAAGGTCAAAGCTAAGCCTCCGCAAAGATGATGTATGTTATATATATGATGTATATATCTGGCGTATATCTGTCGTAAATCTGGCGCGACAATTGGGCACACCCAACCCACGCTAATCGCTGAATGTAATGAGCGAAGAACGAGCGAGAGTCTGAAGAATTCTTCAACCCTTAAGTGGTAATTCTGGGATTCTGGCAAGTCCATTGGCCCGACGACAACGACACAGACGTTCCGAGAGTCCATACTGAAGGTCTAAGTATCTAATGACAGCCTTTGGGTGCTAAGTTCTTGCCTTTCCGCTGAACTGTAAGCGATACCTTTAACTTCAGTACCAACTTCAGGCGGACTTCTGCAATTATTCAGGGAATGCAAAGCACAGCGAAAAGTCTTGGAAAAAAGGAGAGTGAGAGATGGAAAAACAGGGGTGTGGGACTGCAAAGGGGGTTTTTAGGGTTACAGTCCTTAAGCAAACTGAGATTCTAACAATATAAATGCTTAATTATGGAAATGGAAAAGGAAAATAGTTAAAAGATAAATTTGTGGTTGAACCATTTATTACCTAGGGGGGCGAGGTCAAAAATTAGTAAAAAATGAATAAAAAGAGCTTCTGTAAAGCTGGGAATATATGGAATTTAAATACTTATATATAAGAAACGGATTTACTTCTAAAACCCTAAAAATACATTAAATCTTTCCAAAAAGCTCTAAAACCCTAAAGGTTACAGTCTTTAATTAAACAGAGGTTTTAACCATATAAATGCTTAATTATGGAAATGGAAAAGGGAAATAGTTAAAAGATTAATTTTGTGGTTGAACCATTGATTACCTAGGGGGGCGAGGTCAAAAATCAGCAAAGGAGGAATAAAATAAGCTTATGAAATGCTTATAATAAATGGATATTAGTTACTTATATATAAGGTACAGATTTACCTTCAAAAACCCCTCAAAAATACTTTAAACCTTTCCAAAAACTTCTCTAAAACCCCCCCTAGAAATTATTTCCGCAACCACCACTGTGTGTGTAGAAAAGAAATGACGCCTCTGGTAATCTGTATCTCAAAGTTGGTGGCCTGGTCTGCCCGGATGTGGCATACAAAAAAACCAAAAAAAAAAAAAAAAACAAACATAATTATTATTATTATAAGAATGTCATCTTATATATAGTGTGTGTATAAATCACAGATGATAAGCTTGGACAGGCATTTCAAGTCGCAAGAGCGAGCTGAATTAATTAATACAATACAATTTTCAATTTGGCATTAAATTATATTTTATACAACATCCTATATATACATATTTTAATATGTTTCTTTCATCTTGAGTTCCAGACATTGGACAAAGGGGTTATCTGTTGCAGACAGAAGACCATCAATGTGAGGTCTTTGTTGTCAAGTGACAAAGTTAAGAAAAGGGAGGATTCTTTAATTTGGAGTATAAAAAACGGTCCTTTTTATTTAGAAGCTCTTATTAATGACAAAAGCTTTTACTTTAAGCTTAGGACCTCACTATTTCGTAACCCATATTTATTGAATGATTAATTATTCATATTCATCTATAAAAGTCTTTAGTTAAGGGCTCACAAAACCCAAGATCATTAAGGCAAGTTTCCTTATATTCCTAAAGGTAAATTATAAAATATATTTATTTATTATTTTTTAAGGGTTTGTTTACAAATTTTTCTCCAAATGCATTTCCAATCATCGAGGATCCTTTTGTGCGTCACAATTGACCCAGTTCGCCAATACTAAGGCTGCCATGTCGGACAACACGCGCCATCAATCAACAACATTTTCATTTTTCATGTACCTCCCCATGGAATGGAGTGGGAATTTCCACACTACATAGGAGGCAGCAATAAGAACAACAAATCAGTTGTAAAATATGCATCATAAACGTTTGGAAAAACGGCATGCAACAATGCAAGGCAAGAATAGAAAAAAAAGAACTACAGACCTCAATATGACGAGTAAGAATCAGAGCACAACTTGAAATGGGATCCCTCTTTGGAGATACATGATTTATTCTAGAGTTAAGCTAAGAAAATATTTAAAAATAATCTAAAAAAATAAAAAGAAGGTCTTAAATAATGTTTATTTAATAAATTTTATGATATGTATATAGTTAAAGACTGATTTTCAGCAAGATTTCAATTAATTAAATAAGCTTTTTTAATTGTATTTAATTTTATTTAAGTATTCTTAGGCAAACCATCAAACTTTCTAATAAACATAAAATAATTTCACTGACTTCCTCACTAACTAATTTAAAAATAAGAAAATAAGCCAAAAAGACTGCCTTAATTAATGTTTATTTAATAAATTTTAAGTTATTCATATATCTGTAGACTCATTCCCAACAAGTTTACAAGTAATAGTGAAAGATTTTCCCATTTTATAAATATTATTTCAGTATTTAAACACCAACCCTCAAAGCAGTTACTAAACATGACTTCCAATAAAATATATAAAATATGCAAATAAAACAGAAATTCTGCCTAAATAATTTTTTAATAAATTTTTAAATATTTATATACAAATCTAAAGACTGATTCTCCACAAAAGAACAAGTAATTGAGGAAGATTTCCCATAACGTAATACATAATATAATATTTAGGTATTTCAACACAAACCCTTAAAGCAGTTAATAGCCATGACTTCCTAACTAATAAAATATTTAAAAATAAGCAAATAAAATAGAAAGACCGCCTTATTAAATGTTTCTTTAATCAATTTTAAGATATTAAAACATTTAAAGACAGATTCTCAACAAACGAACAAGTAATTAAGGAAAATGTTCCCATTTATATATAATATTTAAGTATTTGCAGAACAAACCTCTCAAGGCAGTTAATAAACATAAATTCCCAACTAAAAAAATATTTCTAAACATGCCTGAATATTGCTCGAATTTTTATTCACAAGAAAAATATAAAATTCAACAACAGTCCAATTGCAATCAGGAATTCGTGGCTATAACCCGCGTCCACAATGGACTGCAAACATCATATTTTTTTTAGTGGCTCGCATAAAAGTATTTCATTGAGCGAACACAACCCAATTGCGATTACAACCGCTCCAGATTCATGCAGAGAGTACAGGGTAGCAATATAAAATCGTATATGGGGCAACATATGAGCAGCGTGTGATTGACATGAAAAAGCCAGCCCCATGCGCGGAGGAGCATAATGGATGCACATCTGGCGCACTTGCAGCATGACATCATTTTCAACGGCTTGACATCACACATACATACATATGTGTGGAAAAAGATGCAGAAATCTGCACTGGCACATGGCGATCATGGAGAACATGGAACTGCGGAACACCCACGCACTCGGTCGGGAGTCGTAAATTAGCGAAAATAATCGCCGTTTGGGCCTGTTAAGTGCACGGTTACGGCATCGTTGCTTATAATTGTTTGGACACAAGCCTGACAGATGATAACTAATTGCCGTGCACTCAAATTAACATTGAAATTGATGGACAGCGAGCTGTCATAGCTTCTGGGTTTCTGTCTGTGATCGTCAGTGATTGTCAATAGATTGGCGATAAGGAAGCGCCAAATGATTGAATTGACCCGATTGACAGCGAGCACCTGCGCCGGGAAACTAACTGTGATTTTGATATATTTATTTGTTTATACATAATAATAATAAAGACATCATAAGGATAGAGAATAGCTGATGGCTTTTCTTAAAAATATAGGTGCTGCGGAATATTTGGGATCTATAAAATTTATTTTGCAGGTTAACATTGAATTCTCTGTTTAAATATTACAGATCCTTTCCGACAATATTCTTTATTAATTCTCTAAGGTTATATATTACAAAACTGCATGGCATTAATCCTTAAACTAATAAAATTAAAAATACGGAATATTGTAGAATAGGATCAATGTTTATATTTCTAGAAAAGGATCTATAAAATATTGCTTAGAATTCTGTTTAATAGAACGTTAATAAAGGAAAATTAAACCCGCTTGTTTATACAAAGTTTCTTCATAAAGAATTTACTTATAAGCACAGTTTCCTTCATAATATTAATGCCTTCAGAGGAACCTTAGAAAACCCATTTAAAACTTTTAATGAATTTATTCCTTGCGTAAATTTTTGATTAAGAAAATAATAAATATTCTAGAATTAATATTCCTTTCTTAGTCGAAAAATTGCGAAAGGAATAAATACTACTTAAAGAAGAAGGCGATCTTTTTCTCGAAACTATTGTACGTTCGAGCTTGTCCTTTGTTTTTGACAATATCTATGTGGGTTTTTGGAACATTTTTTTGCTTAGTTTTCAGAAAGAAACTCTTTCTATGAAATATTTATATACAAATCTAATAAATTAGTTAAAAAACGACCTAAAAAACATGTTTTAGATATCATATTTAATCAACAAAACATCTTTTCCATATATCCTCAAATTCGCAGAAGTAAAACAAAGAAATCAAAGCTTAAAAAGTTCCCCCTTCAAGTTAGCCAACCAATCAACCCTTGTCCAGTTATAGATAGCTTTCAAATCAAACATGGTCCAGTTATATATCGCTTTCTAATCATTAACCTATTAGTTAACTTTCTCAAATAGTTCGCCAAATAATTAAGGCAATCAAGAAGCCACACTCGACTCGATTGTGCGAAATTCTTGAAAGTTAACCGAGCTGCCTGGACCTGGACTCGGACAATTTAAGTCAGTTTATTTTTAGATGTGACGCCCGATGTTTGCTGTTTGAAATGGAATGAATCTCAGCGGTCGTGCATACATTATATATAGTGTCTAAATATATATAGTATGAACAGGCAGCGGCTCTAATGAAAATGAATATGAATATCAATTCCAAAAGCCAAGCCGGAGCTGATAACAAGGCAAAGGAGAACAACGAGCTGCAGTTATGTGAGACAGATGACTGATAACCCAATTTCATGAGTTCCTTCGGCAGCAGCAGCTTCTGCCTCATAAATAATCGTTTCAATTTACAAAATTCATTACAGAGGCAGCGCTACTAAGTGGCCCCTCGTCCATATCACTCATACGACATGTTGTCCGTATCGCACACAGACTCGCAACGTCTTCGCATAATTTCCGCATTCAGTTGCAGATAAATAAATAATTGAGTCAAATTGAAATGCAACTCGCCAAACAATTCTACTCAAGCACGCAAATAAACTTCCACCAGAGGAGTGCCAACAATATGAGATGATGATCATTGTGCTCTTGTTGCTCTCGTCGTTCCTGGGCGGTCTGAATCCCCAATAATACTCTGGATACTCAACACTGAATCGCCCCAAAGTTGGCCCCGCTCTGTCTGGCCCCACCGAATGGTCAGTGATTTATGCCAGCGGTTCGGGTCAGTTCAGATCAGTCCCAGGATCGCGCACACATAAACAGCAAGCTAAGGCACTCGAGGGAAATGCGAAATGAACACTGGAAAAGAATAATAAGAAACCTACTTCTTCTGATAATTTGGAACAATTTTTGGAGATTTTACTAAGAGAAAAAAAACGTATTATTTGAGACGTTTTGTTTGGCGACCTTTTAACTTATTAAATTAAATTATAACATTAAAATTAATTTTTGGACTTCGGTTCTGTAAATTTTGCAGAAAATGTATATAGTTAATGTCAAGAATTCACAAAAAAAGACAAAAATCGTACGATTATAGAATATTTTTCAGGAATTAATAAAGTTTTGGGCCAATTTCTGAATATATTTTTAAAGAATAATAAAAGTTAGATTTAGGTTCTTCATTTCAAGTAAGAAAGCTTAAAAATACAACTTAGTAGGCTTTAAGTAAATAGGTGTTCAGATGGAAAAAGGTTTTTATTAAGGTTTAATCCATATCTTTAAATATTTAATAAAGTTGAATTTCAGAGAATATTAAAAAAAATTGTTAGTTTTAAGAAAATGATGAAATACTAAATGTATTTTCCCAAGAAATTATATTTTTTTTAGAAGATCAGAACTAATTTCTCCCAGTGCACAAGAGAAGTTCCTAAGCAGAAGCCGTGGCCGCAGTTAGCAGCGGCAACAACAACAAACATTAAAACTCGCTCGTTTTAATTCCAATTTGAAATGTTGCAGAACGTCAAAAGATTGCCGCAGATCCTCTCCCACTCTCCCCAACTCTCTCTCTAAGAGAACCCTTCACCGATCACTTGAGCTGCTAATTGTCGGCATCGAACAGCACTCACTTGCCCACTCACACTCCCATACAATAGCACACTTGCTGCTCCACAGACAATAACGGCATTTCCATATATAGACAGCAAGTGCATGGGGGGCGGCCAGGAGGAGCAACGGAGAGGGGTACATATGTATATGGGGTGAGGGCGAACGAACACAGCCGCTGATAAAGACCATTTATCAAAATTCATTCATAGAATGGACCAGACCAGACCGTCGTCTCAGCTGCAGTTGTTCCAGGCGAGAGAAATGAATCTCGCAGACTCTCACTACACTTGCAATGGAAGAGAGTCGACTTCCATGGAAGCTGCTCTTAAATGGGGCCTCTCTCTCTTTCGTGGAACGGAAAAGGAAATCATTAAGCTGGATGGATCGCTGGATGACTGCTTGCAAAACGCATTGCGTGAGGGGTTTGACAAGCACTGTTGGAAATCAGTAAACTGCTTGGAAAAAAAGGTAAATACCGAAGTCTAAATACCCTATGAATTTTGTTTAACTTGATTTTATTATAATGTATGATTCTAAAAAATTTAATAAAATTTGTTGACTATAGGAATACAAGTAGGACTGGAAAATGTTTATGCGTAATTAGTAATTAATAATCTTGACTATAATATATGCTTTTTATGACGATTGCATGCTAGTATGTCGCAAAAGGAAATAGTATTGATATTAGCGTTCTTTATGTATTATTTTACTTCCTATTATTAATAAGCTCTGTACAAAGTATAATTTTAAGAAATATATTGCATGGCTTGCAATATTATTTGACTCATTGGCTTATCTCAAATAATTGCATTAACAAATGTATTTCCCCTTTTACCTCTGATTAAGTATATATGTAAAATAATACTATAATTCATTTAAATTAAAGAAATATAATATAATAAATTGTCTGAAAAATGGGAAGCTGTTAAATGAAAATAGAATTAATTTCTGCAAATGTGTGACTCACAGAAACGAAAGACAAACTTCTGGTAAAAATTCTTTCATATTTTTCCTCTCACATAATTATTATAATATATTTTAAAAATATAATTAGAACAATCTCTTTTTTTTAATAAGTCACATAATTATCACAAATCAAAAATAAATATATAGTTGTTTTCATAAAAATTAGGTTTTGTGTAGGCATTTATGGTAACTTTTGAATTAATTAAGACTTAAGTTCACAAAACATTAAAAAAAAATTCTTTTTTCTTCGAATTTTTTTACGAAAATAGGTTATTTATATTTTTTTAACCATATTAATATTGTTATAAACCTTTTTAAATCTTCCCTTAAACCCCTTTTTTCGTAAGAGTAACTCAAGCAACAGTAGCAATTGAAATCAAGTTTGTAGAGCCCTGCGGTTTCTGTGGATCTGCTAGCACCTAGCTCCCAGCTCCCAACTCCCAGTTCCCCAGTTCAACCCACAAAAAACCACCAGAAGTGGGAGCTCTCACTCCGAGTTGGAGTTGGAAGTCGGCGTTAGGGACCACAGCCCTGGCATTGACCACGTAACCGAGTGCGAAAAGACTGAGGGGTCGAATTACCGAAGTTGTCAAACGAGCTCTGACGATTTATGATGCCAAACACGTGAGCGAAAATCCAGTGCTAAATGCGCGACACAGAAAAATTGTGAAAATTGTGGAAATCTCTAACCATTCGAGCCGTTCCAATGCGATCCGTAGAGGCAGCGACTTGGGCAAAAGTCAGGCCATGCCGAGATAGCCCCTGGCGACACTTGCGCCTCGCTGCGGTTCAGCTCTATTTTCTGAATTCTGAATTCGAATTAAATCTAAATCTAGTTGAATTCATGTCGCAATCAGCGGAACATGCTATCAATGGCGTCAATGCCGCCAACATAGCAATAGCAATAGCAAATAGGTCTAATTAAATGTGTGGATCATCGGCGGGGAGCAGCAGCCGCACGGAGCCTGATAAGCGAGGCGAATGCCATCAAAAGTAGGCGCCGCCACCGCCGCCGCTGGCATGTGCTCCATTTTCCATCATCATCTTAGCTTACGAAATCGCTTCGAGCCAAAAACATCATTATACAGTCCGAAAAAAGCAGAAGTTATTTAGTTTGTTATTAATAAGCTAATAATTGGGGTATTTTTGAGTTTTTGACTACTTTTTGGTTTGAAATTTGGCCTAAATTTGTTTGTGGCAAAAAATGTTGCATAGTTTTTTGGGTTTGGTCTAAAGGCAGAGTTTGTTTAATAACAAAAGGTTTTGTATTTATTATAAATATTTGTAAAAAAATATTAAAAGTATTTGTACTCTATAAAGTCTAGCAAACTTAATTTCATTTATTTTTCAGCGCGTTGTCTGAAGATTTCTTGGGCTAGAGTGTTGCTTTCTTCGATTTTAAGTCCACAAATTAAAGTCATAAAGTCATGAACAGCTTTTTTTTGTTATTACCAAAGCTTTCTTGTTTGTTAAATTTTTATTCATTTATCATTAGTATTTATTTAATTATAATTATTTTAGGTATTTTAAATATTTCTTTCTTTTTAAATCTTCCTCAATAAAGTATTTAAACACTCTAACTTTACTTAGGAACTTAACAGAAGTCTGTTTTAACTCTTCCTGAAATGAGCACTTTTGAGCCACATTTTCTTCCACAAAAAACCGCCTTTTAACAATGATGAGAAGCAAATGTTAATCAAATAATTAAATTAATTATCAAATAAAATTTTAATTGCCAACCGGAAACGTTCAATGGCAAATCTTTCAATAGCTAAACCAAGTCCTCTTTGATTACGGGGTTATCACGGCTACGGTTATCGCTAATAGCCTTTCACCTACTGAAAAAAGCTAAAGTTGCCAAAATAATTGAATGACATAATCCGTCCCCGAAACGTCGCTGGACTCCATTGAACTCGCCCCGGTCCCGGAACGGAATAAAGAACTCAGGGACGGACTCTAGGGGTCTCGAGACCCCTCTCGATTATCTCTCGGGAAAGGCAAAAGAGTTGCAACTATGCCGGAAGCTGAGGCTTTCAAAGAAAGAGTGCAATATTATTCAAGAATAACAATAACACTTGCTGTGCTGCAGCAGATGATGATTAAGAGCTGAGCTTGGCTGCTGACCTAATTTTAGTTGTTTATACTTGATAAAGTTTTTTTTTGGTGGAAGAGGGTTTTAGAAGCATTGAGAGGTAGATAATTTTTCTATGTTTTTTTAAGTGCTTGCCTTGAGAAATTTTAATGTATACATTTTTTTATAAATTTGTACTTTACAGTTTAGGAAGCACTTGCAAGATTTTAAAAGTTTACAGTTTTGAAAGCACTTTAAAAATCACATCTTAGAATTTATCGGAAAAGAAATAAATATTTAAAAATTCTCTTAGCAAAGGGAAACTACTAATTTTTTTAAGCAATTTTTACAGTTACCATTTTTTTATATTTCTTAATATAACCCTTCTTATTAGCACTTACCTTTGCCCCTTCAGCAAAGGACACAACGCCCGCCAGCAGATAAACGGCGCCCAGCAGACCCGAGAGATGCCGTAGATCTCTGGGTAACATCTTCCGTTGGCTCCTTTAGTCCTGCGAACGAACTATTTTTTGGCAGTTCCGTATTTCTCTCTCTCTATCCCTCGTTCTCTCTGTCAACACACACACGAAACTGCGAACGAAATAAGGTTTAAGTTAAAACATTTCATATATAATTTTTAGCATTAATTTGTATAGATTTTAAATCGAGCTAAAAAACCGAAACTAACAGAAAACGCTGATTTGCTGCTGCTGCGATCGTCGGGCACAGCACTCTCCCCACATGTGGAGATCGTCAAGCGTTCGAAGTGTTACTAAACACGAGCCCCACAAGAAATTCCAATTCGTGGCCCGCTCGCTCGGCCAGCGCTCGGCAGCCGATCGTCGTTCGGCTCACTAATATTGATGCAAAGCGATGCTGTCATGGTGTGAGTGCCACAGAGGCAGAGGCAGATGTAGTGGTGTGCTGGGCCCAGGCCAGGGACAGGCCCGGACGGGCTGCTGGCTGGTGGATGTGAATGTGGCTGTGCCTGTGAATTTAGCACTTTGCCGCCTTGAAACGAGGAAATGAGCTAACCAAATCACAAAGCTGACCCAATCCCCAAGTTACTTGTTCTTCCAAGATTCCTATTTCCCATTCGGGTTCCGTTTCGAACAATTTTGGATGGGGTATGTTGTGTGTTGGAAGAGATATGTGTCTTTAAGGTACTATAAAAAATATTTAATAGATTTTATGCCAGTTTAAGTCTAAAATAATTTATAGAGTCCTATTTAATCAAAGTTTTATTAAGAAATCACTCTTAAAATATCTTAAATAAATGATATAACCATAAATAACACACCATCTACAGATCGGAATAAATTGCAGAAGAAAAACATTAGTAATTTGAATGTTTAAAATACTCTTTTGGCATCTAGTAAATAAATTTAATTATATTGTAATGGAATTTTCAATGATTTTAATTCAATTTCCCTTTAAGGCTCTAAATGCTAGAAGGAATTTTTCTATATCTCTGGATAAATAAACTTCAAAATGCAATTTTTATAAAGATTTAAAAACTAATATTATGTTTTATTCATATGCTTTGTTTTTTAACTTTTAAGGCAACCTTTTTGTGTAAAATCTATGCTGATTCATCGTAGATTTTACCTTGGAGGAAAATATTTGTCACACCTTCAGTTTTAAATTCGGCCATTAGCCTTCGAATACAATATTATTTTTAAGGCTTTCTCATAGTTTATTTCATGTTGTAAAACTTAAACAATTAAACCCCTAACCGGGTACATTCCTAGTCTCAATAACCCATTTTAGTAAGTAGCTAGCTTTAGGCTCCAATACACTTCGATGCTCGCTTGTTTGTCGCAACGACTCTCGTGATTAGGTTAAGGCTTTTTCATTTAGTATATGGCATATGTCGGGCTGATAAGACGGATATGGCTGCGTATTTCCTGTTAGAAAATCTCAGCATGTGAAGCCAAGCTCCGCTCAGCGTTTTCAATTAATTTCTACGCAGAATTACAAAAATAGAACCTTTCGAAATTCGAGCTACGTTTTAGGTTTTGGGGTCACACATCGTTTTGAAATGCCTCTTGATACTACTGGGTTCCGTAATCAGAGCCTTTATTTTTTGGCTGGATGCCCTACTTGGGCAAGAGTTCTTTTGGGGCGTAGAGAATAGGGAAGTCGGATATGGCCCAATGGCCCCAATTGATCAGGCTGCCTAGGAAGCTGCGGAGATTAGGAAAAGGAAAATGGTTCAGCCTTGTTTGTGGTGGTGGTAATCATAGGAAGTTTATTCCTCCTATTTCTCTTAGTCTTTAATATAATTCAGGAAGAAACTAACAACTTTTTAATGATATTTTAATTTTAATGATATTTTATGAGATTTTACTTGCTACTGGACAGGCTTTCAGTGTTAGTTTATAGAAGGTAATTCTTATTAAAACTAATCAACAATGTACATTTTTTGGGCTTGGATTTAAAGTAGGTTCAAAACCTTTTTAAGTATAAAAAATATTATTTAGTTGTCTAATTAAAAAACTCTTAATGATTTTAAATATATTTTCCACTCTGTTTTCTGCTTTGTTTTATATTAAAGGCTACGTTTTCTTCAAAATTATTTTACATTAGTTTATCTTATTTTTAAATTTTAAAAGTGTTCCGACTATTAAAAAACTTAACAGTTAGTTCGCAAAAAGCATTGTCTACTTTTTAGGGTTGCTAACAGCTTGATCGAAGTAAGCAGTTCAGAAAGCAGCAGTAAGCTTACAGTTTAAACGCAATAAGCAGTGCAGTGTAAGCAGTTCATATTTAAAAAAGGAGTTGCCCTTAAAGCCTAAAGCTTAAAGAGTTCCCTAGCTTTAGCTTAATATATTAATATACGTTGAAATATTTAAAATTAAAGTTAATTAAAAAAGTAATTATGCAAATATATGTATTTGAAAGACTGCGATTAAATAATTTTGGTTAAAAACGCAAAATTGAAGTTCTTTAATTAGAACAAGCACCATTAAAACGGAGCCTGATAACCGAAGCCTTGGAATTTCCCAGACTAAGAGCCCGAAAAAAAAATCGAAAAAAAAGTCTCGTCGGAACCGCAGGGCGGGCGGTCGAAAAACGGAAGCCATGTGCCCGATCTAGGGGCGGGGGCTATCAGCAAATGGAGCTGGGAGCTGGAACTCAGTTGGAGCTTAGCTGGAAGCTGGAAGGTGCTGCTAGAGAGGGCGGGGGATGTATGTGGCATATCAACTGGTGGGCAGCAGCGACTTACTTAGACTTATCGCCTTAAGTTTCATTCATTCCGCAGCGACTATGTTAGCTGCTTGGATTAGTGTTGTTGCTACATACTCGCTCGCTCGCTTGCTCGCTCGCCTCCATCTCAATCTCCATCCGTTCCACATGCCCTGCATATCTGTGTGTGTTGTACCTCCCATCTCCTCACACACAGTCCACACGGACAGCGTACGTGAGCGAAAAACCCGAAGCTGGTTCGGCTGCGATCGGCAGCGTTCGGCTGGCACGACGACGGCGATTCGGGCATCGGCGCTTGGCTTTTGGATCGCTTAAACTTATACTATAATTAGTCGTGTTCCGTCTCCCCGAGTAAGTAGTAGACTGGGCTGGGGATCGCATCCGATCTGGTCGCCATAGACTTGTTAGTGTTGTGTGTGCTGTTCGGAGTGTTTGCTCGCTCGCGGTTGTGTTCAGTACGCTCCCGTCGATCCGCCCAGTTAGATCGGTTTCCTGTAAGGAATTCACCTCTAAGAACTAACCAAAAAAGCTGAAAATATTGCAAAAAATAAAGAAAACTCATCAGGAGTACGCCTTAATCGAAACGGAAACCAAAAATATATAGAAATAAATGCTAGAGACAGTTTTTCTGCAGCGAAATGTCGGTCGAAATCGTTGTGTGAGCTTCGTGTCCCGGTCCAGTGACTCTCAAACTGTAACGTGTGAAAATATGAAAAAAGTTCAAGTGGGAAACCTGATCCCAAATAATGGAAATAAATAATAAAATAAATAATTTTGAGTATTAAGAAACTGAATAACATTTTGGCATTTATTACGGTTTTCCCACAAATATTGAACGAACGAAATTTCCCATAGAAATATATTGAACGAACTTCTGTTACTTTGTCCTTATATTTTTCTGCAACTGCTGCGAAATTAAAGTGCCAAAATTTTCTTCTGGCTCATCTTTCCAGGCCCAACGACGGCAACATAAAAATATATAAACTCGACGACGACAGAGCTAATAATTGTGCAGGCTTAAGTGCAATCAGGGGCATCATGTTGCCCTTCTGGAAGCGGTAAGTAGTACCTTTAGTCCAAAATTAAATTAGGTGTGAGAAATATTACAAGAAAACAGAGTTATTCTGGTTGAATATAAGGTCTTTGAATGGACTTAATAACCTCTGAAAATTGTTATATTTAAACACAAAAAATATTATATTGTTTTTGGAAGAATATCAAGTCTAGCATTCTTAAACATACAATAAATACTATAATAAAAGTATTTGGTTCTCCAAGATATTTATTTATTTTTTTTCATTTTCATAATCATATTAATAAAAAAATCTTTAAAAATAATTTACCTGAAGTAACCAGACGACAAAATTTACACAATTAAAATTGTTTTAGAAATCAAGCATTTACCTGAGTTATTTTAAATATTTCTCTTTTATCAAACTATAATTGAAATATCGCCAAAAATGTTATACCTAACATAACAAGATGACAAATACACACTAATCTATATTACAAAAAATTAAGCAAATTTATAAACAAGTTTTTAAGATTTAAGGATTATCAGGGTGTGGTAAAATAGATCTTAAAAATAATAGTAATGTGTTCATATTACAAAAAGAGAGAAAACAAACTATTAAAGACATGATATTATTAATTTAAGTATTCAATTAATTTATTTAGATTAAAATACAAATATTTAGAGTTCTAATTTATTTTAAAATCATTATTATCAGGTCTAAATAATTCAGATTGAAATTAAATTATTAAATAATTATGAAGTATACATTATTATAGATAAAGTAAACAGAAAATTAGAATTGCAATAAAGATATAAATTAAATCTAAATTTAAGCAACATTAAATACAAGAAAGTGATTTATTTTTTACTTACTCTCTGAAAATCCCCTAGTACTTCCTTTTCTTAACTTTTAAATCCAATTCGTCTCTCTCATCCTCTCTCTTTGAAAGACTTGGCTCTCTTAGTCGGCAATGCAGCATTTCTCTCACACACACACAGACACTCGCGCACTGCTTGCTGGCTAAGAGAGCCAAACCTAAGAGAGCGCTGATGTGAACCCATAAAGAACATGTCACTGATAAGACTCGCCTAGACTTCTATATATATAAAGCATATAGCTTCTAGCTATCATGATCTCCTGATCTCCTGACAATCTCCCGTGCTTTCATTTATTCGCAGGCTGCTGTACGCCGCTGTGATCGCTGGAGCGTTAGTGGGTGCCGACGCTGTAAGAGATAAACCCACGTAGCAATCTCCAATCCGGAGCTAATCCTCCCTCTCCCTCGTCCACAGCAATTCTGGAAGACCTCTGGCACGGCCGGATCGATTCAGGACTCGGTCAGGCACCACAATCGAAATGAACCCACCTTCCAAGTTGACGACAGCTACGACATCGTGGACTCGGCCACCATTCAGCGCGGCGGAGCTCTGCCCAAGAACTGCACCGCCGGCTACGCGGGCTGCGTGCCCAAGTGCATCGCGGAGAAGGGCAACCGAGGTCTGCCCGGTCCACTGGGACCCACGGGACCCAAGGGCGTGACCGGATACGCTGGCCTGGACGGACCGCCCGGCGACAAGGGCCAGAAGGGTGATCCCGGCCCATACGGACTGCGAGGCGACAAGGGCGAGCGCGGATCACGCGGCATTCCCGGCCAGCCCGGCGTGGCCGGCGTTCAGGGTTCTGCTGGTAATCCTGGCACGCCCGGCACACCCGGCAAGGATGGCTGCAACGGCGAGGACGGTCTGCCCGGCGTGATGGGACTCTCGGGAATGGCGGGACCACGCGGCTATGTCGGCGCCGCCGGCGCCAAGGGTGACAAGGGTGAGCCGGCCAAGGAGAACGGTGACTATGCCAAGGGCGAGAAGGGTGAGCCCGGCTTTACGGGCCAATCCGGCTTCCCCGGACCCCAGGGCGGACCAGGTGAGAAGGGCGAGCGCGGAGACACGGGACCGTATGGAGCCAAGGGACCCCGCGGTGACCATGGTGCCAAGGGCGAGAAGGGAGCCTCCTGCGTTGGCACCATGATGCCCGGCGCCAAGGGAGACAAGGGCGAGAAGGGTGACCCGGCGGTGGGCAAGCCCGCCAACGGACTCCAGAGCGTGATGGGCGCCAAGGGCGAACCGGGACAGAAGGGTGATGTGGGTCCAAGTGGACGCAAGGGTGAGCCCGGACTGGCTGGCGACATGGGACTCGATGGACAGAAGGGCGAGAAGGGTCTGCCCGGCGGCCCTGGCGATCGTGTAAGTAAAGGGATTGGGTTTCTTCCCTTGGATCTCCATATGACGCACTTGCTCCTCATTTCAGGGTCGCCAAGGTAACTTCGGACCCCCAGGACCCTCCGGACAGAAGGGAGATCGCGGCGAGACTGGTTTGAATGGTCTGCCCGGCATTGCCGGCCAGAAGGGAGAGGCTGGACGTCCTGGAGCCAAGGGTCAACCTGGCTTGACCGGCACCCAAGGACCCCCCGGCGGCGGCAGTGGAATTCCCGGCTTACCAGGCCCAGTGGGCCCTCGTGGCTACACTGGACCCCCCGGACCGCAGGGCTTGAATGGAGCTGATGGCCAGCCGGGTCCCCAGGGCTACACTGGACAGAAGGGCGGCACTGGCATGCCTGGTCGTCCTGGCGGCGAAGGACCCCCCGGACAGAAGGGCGAGAAGGGCATTGCAGGACGCGATGGTAGCCCAGGCCCAGTCGGGCCCATTGGACATCAAGGACCGCCAGGACCCGAGGGGCAGAAGGGCGACTCCGGTCTGCCCGGCTACGGCACTCAGGGCTCCAAGGGAGACGATGGCCTGCCTGGGTAAGTGAATCCTGCTCCTGCTCCTGATCTGTGAGTAACAACTTCTCCTTCTGTGATCCCCTAGATATCCTGGACAGAAGGGTGGCAAGGGAGAGCGCGGATTCAAGGGCAATGCCGGTGTTCCCGGCGACTCCAAGCTGGGTCGCCCCGGCACACCCGGCGTTGCTGGAGCCCCAGGACAGAAGGGAGATGCCGGACGTCCCGGCATCCCCGGCGCTAAGGGAGACATGGGCCTCAAGGGCGACATCGGCGGCAAGTGCTCATCCTGCCCGTCGGGCCAGAAGGGCGACAAGGGTAACCGCGGTCTGGACGGCATTCCCGGCAATCCTGGCGTCCGCGGACCTCCCGGCGAGCGCGGCTATCCCGGCGATCGAGGACACGACGGCATCAACGGCAAGACGGGTCTGCCCGGCGACCGAGGCATTGACGGACTGCCCGGAGCTCCTGGAGCTGATGGTGCGCCCGGCAAAGATGCCATTGCGGATCTGTCCAAGGTGGAGTCCATCAAGGGTGACAAGGGTAATGCCGGTCTGCCCGGAGCGGCTGGCGTGAAGGGAGAACGCGGTGCTGACGGTGTGCCCGGCTTCCCGGGCAGCAAGGGCGAGCTCGGTCTCAAGGGCGACAAGGGTCTGGCCGGCTTCCCCGGCGCCGATGGCAATCCCGGAACCCCCGGACGCGATGGCTTCAATGGAGCCCCCGGCCTGAGCATCAAGGGTGAGCCCGGTATTCGAGGCATGGACGGATTCAAGGGCGACAAGGGTACCTCCGGCTATGTGGGGCCCAAGGGAGAGCCCGGCACCTGCGAGGCCAGCGCCCTGACCGTGCCCGCCAAGGGCAACAAGGGAGATCGCGGCCAGACCGGCATGCCAGGACCGGACGGACCGATCGGCGAGAAGGGTTCGACTGGATATCGCGGCGAGAAGGGCGCCACCGGCCCCCAGGGTCCAGTGGGTCCCGTTGGGCCGCGCGGCTTGACTGGCATTCGCGGCGAGAAGGGCAACCAGGGACCCATTGGTGCCACCGGCAATCCCGGACGAGATGGACTTCGTGGCGTTCCCGGACGCAATGGCGATCGCGGCCAGAAGGGAGAGCAGGGCATTTCGGTGGCTGGCCCACCAGGTCCCATGGGTCTCGATGGCTTGCAGGGCGAGAAGGGCATTCGTGGTCCTCCCGGTTCCCAGGGATTGCCTGGAGTTGATGGCAGCGTTGGATATCCCGGAGACAAGGGCGACGCCGGCTTCCCTGGCGTGTCTGGACGTCCTGGCGCCGTTGGTGAGAAGGGAGACCTGGGCCCGATTGGTCCGGCTGGTGTTCCTGGACCTCCTGGTATTCCTGGTATCGATGGAGTGCGTGGACGTGATGGCGCCAAGGGTGAGCCCGGCAATCCCGGCCTGGTCGGCATGCCCGGCAACAAGGGCGACCGCGGTGCTCCCGGCAACGATGGACCCAAGGGCTTCAATGGCATTGCTGGTGCTCCTGGCAAGCGTGGTCCCGCTGGAATTCCTGGAATCTCTGGTGGGTTCTTCTATTTACCATTTCTTCCAGATTAATCCTAATGCCTCCTCCTTGATCCTTAATCCTCTTAGGTGCCAAGGGCGACAAGGGCGCTCGCGGCTTGACTGGCAACGATGGACCCGTTGGTGGCCGTGGAGCTCCTGGTCCCCCAGGCCTGATGGGCGTCAAGGGAGACCAAGGGCATGATCGGTGCCCCCTGGAGAGCGTGGCTTGGACGGTCTGAATGGCGAGAAGGGTAACCAGGGTCTGCCCGGTCTGGACGGAGCCCCGGGTCTGCCTGGTGACGCCTCCGAGAAGGGACAGAAGGGTGAGCCCGGCATCTCTGGACTGCGTGGCGATCCTGGCCTCACTGGCGAGCCTGGCCTGCCCGGCGAGAAGGGTCTGCCCGGTCTGGCTGTGCACGGACGTCCGGGACCGCAGGGCGAGAAGGGTGACACCGGACGCAGCGGCATCGATGGACGCGATGGACTCAATGGCGAGAAGGGCGACCAAGGCGCTGTCGGCATGTGGGGCAAGCCCGGAGAGAAGGGATCCGTGGGTCCGCCTGGTATTCCCGGCGCTCCCGGCATCGATGGCCAGCCTGGCCTCCAAGGTGCTCCCGGACCCGTTGGCTATCCCGGCGCCCAGGGACTCAAGGGCAACGCTGGACTCCCCGGCTTGGATGGACTTAAGGGCGAGATTGGACCAGTAGGACCCCAGGGCTATACTGGAGCTCCAGGCATCAAGGGCGAGCGCGGACTTCGTGGCCAGCCCGGTCTGCCGGCCGTCATCGATGTGGCTTTGCTCCGTGGCGACAAGGGATCCCAGGGAGAGCGCGGCTTCACCGGCGAGAAGGGCGAGCAGGGCGAGCGAGGCGAGCAGGGTCTGGTCGGCTATGTCGGAGCCAAGGGTGACCATGGTCTGGAGGGACCTCGTGGCTTGGACGGCTTGAACGGATCTCCTGGCCAGAAGGGAGACATGGGACCACAGGGCGAGCCCGGCTACCCGGGACTGACAGTCAAGGGCGAGAAGGGTCTGCCCGGTCGCTATGGCAAGCACGGACGTGAAGGTAAGGCTCCTCCTCATCCTGGTGTTCTCCAAAACCTCTCACTCTCTCTCTCTTCCAGGTCTGACTGGTCCTCCTGGCCTGAAGGGTGATCGCGGCCTGCCCGGTCTGCCCGGAGAGCCTGGCCTGGTGGGTCTGCCTGGAGCCATTGGCCCCGCTGGAACCAAGGGTGAGCGCGGTCTGAGCGGCAGCCCAGGACAACCAGGAAATGATGGATTCCCCGGCGCCCAGGGAGCCAAGGGAGACACCGGACTGCCTGGCATCAAGGGCGAGCGTGGTCTGCCCGGCTTCGAGGGACAGAAGGGAGACAAGGGCGACCAGGGACACCAGGGACCTCCGGGTTTGGCCGGTCTGCCAGGAGCCAAGGGCGATACTGGCTACCCAGGATTGGACGGAACCGAAGGACCAGCCGGAGCTCCAGGCGAGCGCGGCTTCACCGGACCCAAGGGACGTGACGGACGCGATGGAACCCCCGGCTTGCCTGGACAGAAGGGAGAGCCAGGAGTGCGACCACCTCCTGGACCTAAGGGAGAGCCTGGCCAGCCTGGACGCGATGGACAGAAGGGCGAGGTTGGACCTCCGGGAGCCCGGGGATTGACCGGCATTCAGGGTGAGCGCGGCGAGAAGGGCGAGCGCGGTCTGATCGGCGAGAGCGGTCTGGTGGGACGCGTGGGACCCAAGGGAGATCGCGGAGAGCAGGGTCTGATTGGTCTCGAGGGCGCCATTGGTGCCCCCGGCCTGAAGGGCGAGCCCGGAGCACCGTGCACCGCCGCCCTGGACTACCTCACCGGCATCCTGGTGACGCGGCACAGCCAGAACGACCAGGTGCCCACCTGCTTCCCCGGCCAGACGCAACTCTGGACAGGCTACTCGCTGCTGTATGTGGATGGCAATGACTATGCCCACAACCAGGATCTGGGCTCGCCCGGCTCCTGTGTCCCTCGCTTCTCCACGCTGCCCGTGCTGGCGTGCGGCCAGAACAACATCTGCAACTATGCGTCGCGCAACGACAGGACCTTCTGGCTGTCCACCTCCGCACCCATCCCGATGATGCCGGTGGAGAACT
Organism: Drosophila triauraria; assembly: GCA_014170255.2. Classification (NCBI taxonomy): domain Eukaryota; kingdom Metazoa; phylum Arthropoda; class Insecta; order Diptera; family Drosophilidae; genus Drosophila; species Drosophila triauraria. The sequence continues at coordinate 5,943,689 of CM024334.1, read as the reverse complement.
ACGAGATCAGCAAGTACATCTCGCGCTGCGTCGTCTGCGAGGCCCCGGCCAATGTGATTGCCATGCACAGCCAGTCGCTGGAGATTCCCAACTGTCCCAATGGCTGGGAGGGTCTGTGGATCGGCTACAGCTTCCTGATGGTGGGTGTTCCTTAAACCTTATCTTGGTACTTAATATTAATTATTTATCCTTATCCTTAGCACACGGCTGTGGGCAATGGAGGCGGTGGACAGGCGCTGCAATCGCCTGGCTCCTGCCTGGAGGACTTCCGCGCCACACCCTTCATCGAGTGCAACGGCGCCAAGGGCACGTGCCACTTCTACGAGACCATGACCAGCTTCTGGATGGTCACGCTGGAATCCGGCGACCAGTTCCAGAAGCCCGAGCAGCAGACAATCAAGGCCGGCAACCTGCTGTCGCGCGTCTCCAGGTGCCAGGTGTGCATGAAGAACTCCTCGTAGGACACACCCCCTGATAACGCCCAGCATAAGTTTAATTTCTAAATGTAAAGCCTTAAATTTACCAACGAACACACACACACAGACGAACCAACACTGCTACAAATTCCTTAAACTAACCAAAAAGAAAGAAAGTAAGAAAGAACCGGGCGCCAAGGTCGAAGGTCAAAGTGCTAACGAAACGAACCTGGATGCTGCCGCGCCACAATGCCATTTTTGTATCTGCCAATTAATGTTCTAAACAATGTAAACTGCTTCTAAGTTACGTTACGTAAGTTAAGTAAATCAAACAAATAAATAAACTAGCCACGGTCGTATGTCCACAAATAATACAATAATAACAATACCCCAAGCTTCCCCAGCATGTTCCATTTATTGATCACACAATTAATTGTGAATGATGAAGTGAAATAATATCCAACTCCAAAGAGGAAAGTTAGAGGTTAGTTAGTTCCCCCAACTGCTACTTTACACCAACAACCAACAACAAATTTTGTCGCTTATTGTTAACGTTTATGAAACAAACAAAAAATGGTAAAATAAAGAAAATTTATAAATACAACGAACAAAAGATGATATCGGGGCGAGAAGAAAAGCGAGAGATACATCGCTATATTGCTATAAATGCCACCAACTTTAATCGAAAAACTTAAAGCTTGACCCCCTGTTAATCCCGTTTTCGTCTCGAAAAAATGACAGCTGATTTCAGAAAGCCAACTAAAGAAGAATTATGTTTCAGAGGTGTCAGAAATCAAAGCAACCCTGTATTTTTTGGCCAAATCAAAGATAAAATTCGTCATAACTAAGCCAAAACACTCTTAAATTCAATTCGGAAAGCTTTTCTATTCTATGTTAGGGCCCGATCCTCTCCAGAATTTGGCCATTTACAGCCTGCATAGCCTTATCCTCTCTAGAAACTGAAGAAACTTCTAGAAACTCGAATTTTTTGGGCTAAAAACCATTATAACTAAGCCAAAACAGCCTTAATTTCAATTCGGAAAGCGTTTCTAGGTTAGTTTTTTGTTGGGTAATTAATCTGCATATTGGGTTTAGAAATTCTAAAAATTTTATTTTTTGTCAATTTTCATGATGTAACCCCTTATGAAATTTTGAACTGACCAAACATTTTTTTGTTATATTTTTTAAGTCAATAATCAAGATTTTAATGCTGAATCGGAATATATATAACATTTGGCATTCACTTGCTTATTGGCCATAATATGCTCTCAGAAAGACCTCAAATATTGGAAATCTTTATATAATAATTCAGTTTATACAAAAAACTAATGGAAGTCTTTTAGCCGAGAAGTAGAAAACAATTGCATTCTTTTAGGAATTTTATAATTAGTCTGCACAAATCATTCTATACTTGGGGCGCACCACAAATTGTCAAACGAAAATTCGAATCTCTGAAAACAATGTTTTTTAAATAGCTCAGCTTTATTACGCATAATAGTGTTTTTACACAGAGGCGCATCTGCTTCAACTCTCAAAAATCGCAGCAACGACTTTTTTTTCCGTAAGCAATACATGTGTCAGAAAGGGACAGAAAAGGTCGCATCAACTCCGCATCAAATTCAAATACTAAAATTATACTAACTTGTATTCAGTATTTCTACATATTTAGGTGAATTTTGTCCTTTGGCGCTTGTGTCATTTATTATAAATAACCTTCAACTGCCATATACAGTGTTCAGTCCAAATCACCGAAATAGTAACCATTACCGTTCAAGCATGCTGTTCACTGTATTATATACAAGACACAATTTATTTGAGCCATTTCATAAAGATTGGTTAAAATACCACTTGTTCTATTTAAATTATACAGCATTTTATTTAGTTAAATGTCGACTAGTTAGACAGACCACTGTACGCCTACTGGATTAGCATCAACTCGGACTCTGTGTAAACAGGCGCAGCAGGAAAAGAGTTGATGCGACTTTTAAGCGGCTGTGTAAAAAGGCTATAAAGCTTTCACGTTTTAAATACTAACTTCCTGAAATACAAAAATAATTAAAAAAAAGCAATCAAACGCTTTAAATTAATGGACAGAATCTGGCTAATTCTTTAAGTCTTTCAAATTTGGCGGCTACGGTTTGTTTTGGCTATTTTATAGCTGTTTCTGGTTGTGTTTTGCTTACGTTTCCCGGTGAATGGCAACAGCTGAAAGTATTACGTTTTATTTGGAGCTCCCGTGGATTGTGGACTTGGAGGGCAGCTGCTGAGCGGAAGATCAACCTCAGGCGCATTCATGTGCACCCTACATCCCGAGGAGGAGGCACACCTGGTGGCTATGGCCAGCGTAGGCCTAAGCACCACGGAATCGCCAAGTACAGGCGACTCGCCCCTTTCGCTCTTCGACGTCTGCTGGGACGACGTCCTCATCCCGCAGGTGGCCGTCTACCTGTCGCTCAAGGATCTCTTCAACCTGCGCTGCTGCTCGCGCACTGCCCATCGATTCGTGGAGGCGGCACTGGAGAAGCGTCAGGAGCTGCATCTCTCCGGAAACAATACAAGCAATATAGAGGAGGGATTCCGGGTGCTGGCCCGCTCTTGCCACCGTCTGGAAGTACTCCACCTGGCCCGCTGCCACTGGCTGACGGACGAACTGCTGCTCCCGCTGCTGGCCAATAACAAGAAGCGCCTGTGGGCCGTCAACCTGAACGAGTGCGTCAACATCACGGCCCTGTCGCTGCAGCCCATCATCGTGGAGTGCAAGGAGCTGCGCGTGCTGAAGCTGTCCAAGTGCCAGTGGCTGACCACCGGGGCCGTGGACGCCCTGACGCTGCACCAGAGCAAACTGGTGGAGTTCGACATCTCGCACTGCGGCGCCATTGGCGAGCGCTGCCTGATCATCTTCTTCCGGAGACTGAACAAGCTCACCGTCCTGTCGCTGGCCAATACGCCCAGTGTCACCGACCAGGTGCTCATCCAGATTGGAAACTACTGCCGCGATCTGGAGCACATCAACCTGATTGGCTGTGCGGCCATCTCCGACTATGGAGTGCAGTAAGTAGTCCTCTCTGGTTCTTCTCTCCTCTTGCTGTAGTCCTTCGTTCGTGCTGTGACTGTGTGTCTGTGTGGTGTTTCTGGGGCAAACCTGGCCAATCTGCATCTGCATCTGGGTATTTTTTCAGCGCTCTGGCTCTGCAGTGTCCGCGCATCCGGACCCTGCTCATACGCCGCTGTCCGCGGATCACGGAACGCTCGTTGGCGCCGCTCCGACAGCGGTGCCTCTACATCGACCGGCCGCCACCACAGCAGCAGCAACAGGCGGGGCACATCCTGAACGACTTCTATCCAAGCGACTTCCTTGTTTACTAGCTCTACTCCCCTTTCGCCCGCAGCGCCCTCACCCAGAGCTGTCCCCTGCTGCAGTCGCTTATGGTACAGCGCTGTCCGCTGGTCACGGAACGGGTCCTGGCCCCGCTCCGCGGACGTGTGCACATCGATCGGCCGGGTATGGGCTACAACCTGCCGGCCATGCAGCATCACCGCCTGTTCCTGCAGGTGTAACTACAAGAGATTAACCCTGGATAAGGATCAAAAAACAAACCGAGGAGGCTGTCCGAGGCTTGCTGTACATACATGCATCGGCATGGAACGCTTTAGTTTAACTTTAAGCTTAATCTTACACTCGTTAACAATTATTTAGGCTGTACAATAAACGTATTCCTCCCGCCAAGAGCCCAAGCTTCTCGCATTGACTTAATTTTCCCATGGACTTTGATACGCATTCCTCCCATCATTGTGCCGGAATCAAGGGCGATGTGGTGGTAGTTGCTTGCTAGCTTTAGGTGCTCGTTCAGGTTCTGTAGGTGTAAAAACTTTATAAGTATTATTCCTGTTATTAATTTTATAATTTCTTTTTCTACATTAAGAGATGTTTTTAACGCAAATTTTATACATTTCTAAACATAACAATATTAACTTCAATTTTACAAAAGGCACGATCAATAATAAACGAAAAACTTCGATTTTACAGAATACGAATCAAAACAATACAAGTTCAAACGTTAAAACTTAACTTAGAAATTACAAAATGCATACTTAAATCATCCTTCAAAGGAATGACAAGCTGTCCGACCCATCCTAGGTGGATGCGGCCACCACCTGGGTGCCGAAACATTCGTAATTGGGCTCAACATAAACGTTAAAACGCAAAAACAGAAATTGGTAATATAATTTTTTTCGCGGCCAAGCTTAATGTCGATAGGTCGTAATTATCGATAGGTAGCACCAGTGTTGACACCATTACCTTGATTTTACTCAGTGCTGCCAACTTTTTTCCTTAAAAAAAAATTTTTTTTTGACGGGAAGAAGGATTAAAAATAGACAAAAAAAATTGTGAAAAGGCCATTAAAAAGACAGTTGTCCAACATGTTTATTTGTTGCTTTTAGGGAGAAGGGAAACTTTATCGTAGATTTGTTATTGGTTCCTTATTATTTAGAATATGTATAAAACTTCAACGATGCTTGCAGCTTCTTCCTGATTTTCATAAAATTTTGACGTATACGTAATATATATACGTATTTTATAAGCTAGGCGTCACTCCTTTCTTGGAATTCGTTCCAAACCGACTTAAGTCGGAAATGAAGTATTTTTCTTAAAAATATCCCTTTAAAAATCTTAAAAGTATCGATGTAACGAAAAAAAACGATGTAGGGGAAAAAAAAACATAATACAATTGTTCTTGTTGAAATAATTTGTTTTATTCATTAAAACCTTATACATTATTTATATGTACAAATTAAACAAGAACGCAACAAAAGAAACTACAAATTAAACTTTTCTTTGAAATAAAATTTTTCATTTAATATGTTGTTATATATTATTTAACAAGTACTACAAATTAATTTCAGAAACAACAAATGCAACTTTTCTGATTGAAATAATTGTAAATAATTATATTATTTACCAAGTACTACAAAATAAAGTACAACATAAAATTGTTTTTATAAATTAAATGATTTTTAGCTGTCGCAGTTCTGCATTTCACTAATGCGCAATCGCGCAATCCATGTTTGTCACAAAACAGAACATAAATCATTTTTCATATTGATAATTTGTTTAAAAATCAAAGTTTTATTTTTTACTTTTAATGCGTTTTAACTTTTGTCAATTCTGCATTTTTCTGATGCGAAATTCTGATTTTCCTGTTGCGCAACAACGCAAGCAAATGCACAAATCGATACACAAATTGATCGTATAAAAACCCATCACCAACCAGAAGTGAATTTCCGGTCAATTCAGTTAGAACGTTGAGACGCAAAAAAAAGAAAAATGTATATGAATATAACTACGCATGGTGCATCCATTTCTATATGGACGAGTGGAAGCACCACTCCAGCCATGTCTTTTCAAGCTCCGGTCTTTAGTTTTCAGGCCAGCGGAGCTCCGGCCTTCTCTTTTCAGGCCAGAGGAGCTCCGGCCTTCACTTTTCCGGCCAGCGCTCCTCCGGCCAGAGCTTTTGCGACCAGCGGAACTCCGGCTAATGCTTCTCCGGTCAGCGGAACTCCGGCTAATGCTTCTGCTGGAATGGACCGGGAGCTGATTGACTTAACCATGCAAAAACACGAGGAGGTACACCGCGGTAAGTGGAGTAGAAAAATACCCAATCAGGAAAAATTTTGTAAAATTATTATTATTGTTTTTTTACTTAAACAATCCATTTATGATTGATCATTTGGTCGCAACTGGAAGGTTTCATTGACCAGATACACCAGTATCTGCATTGGAAACTACGAAGTTTGAGAGCAAGTTTCCACGTGCTCAAGATGTTTTTGTCGTTTCGTATTGTTAAAACCAGGGCTGCCAGGAATATGCACATACATATGTATTTATTTTACCAGGGCTGCATGCCATCTTATTTGTTGGACCGATTTTTCAATGTCAACTTTGTAAACTTTTTTCGGAGAATGTAGGCTCCTTAAAATCATGTTATTATTAATCTGACTGACAACTACTGCCTGACAACTGCCTAGAGAAATAGCTCTAGTTAAAAATTTGTCAGTCAAGCAAGCGCAAACATGATCAAACATGAACTAAATTACTCCGAATAAGAATTTATCTGAATGAATAGTTAACACGACATTGGTAAATCGGCCCTTAGCCTATCAAATCAATAATAATTGGACAACAGATATTGTGATATGTCTTGAATTAATTTCTTATTTTTACTTTTAACGATCGCAGGACTTGCAGTGCCTGCTGCTCGTGCAGTGTCAACTGCTCCAGGTGGCCGTCCACCTGTCGCTCCAGGACTTATTCGACCTGCGGTGCTCCCAGTTCGAGAAAGAGGTACTCCACGTGGCCCACTGGCACTGACTGACGGACGAGCTGCTGCTCCCGCTTCTGGCCGAGAAAATATTCCGGGAGCCGGCCAGCCACCGTCTGGAGGAACTTCACGTGGTCCTTTGGCACTGACTAACGGACGAGCTGCTGCTCCCGCTTCCGGCCGAGACAGGATTCCGGGAGCTGGCCAGCCTTTGCCACCGTCTGGAGGTACTCCACGTGGCCCACTGGCACTGACTAACGGACGAGCTGCTGCTCCTGCAGCTGGCCAACAACGGCCTTGTTGTCCTTGTCAACAAGCGCCTGTGGGCCGTCAATCTGGCCGAGTGCGTCAACGTAATGGCCCTGTCGCTGCATCCGATCGTCGTGAAGTGCAAGGAAATGCGCGTGCTCAAGCTAACCAAGTGGCAGTGGGTGGCCAGCGGGGCCGTGGATGCCCTTACGCTGCACCAGAGCAGCCTGCTTTAATTCGTCGGCGGCAACAAGCACCGACCTGTTGCTGCTGCCCTCGTGGAACCTGGCCCCTTTGATCTATTGCTACAATGCATCATCACCACTTGTTCCTGCAGGTGTAACCGAATAGAGATAGATATAAGATAAGCACTGGAGATGAATCAACAAAGACAACGAGGAGGCTGTCCGAGACTTGCTGTAAATACATGCATCGGCACGGGACGCTTTAATTTAACTTTAAACTTAATCTTACACTCGTTGTTAACATTAATTTAGGCTGTACAATAAACGTATTCCTTCC